>OZ030017.1:80937918-81425418 GCA_964023405.1 Apodemus agrarius
ATGGATTGAAGTAGACAAAGAGGCCAAGGACACCTCATGAAAACCCACAGAATCAACTAACCTTGACCCATAGGGTCTCAATAAGACTGAGCCATCAACCAAAAAGTATGCATGGTATATATTTAGGCCCATTCCACATACCTATCAGATATGCACTTTGGTCTTGGATCCCTAAGAGCTGGAGCAGGGGTTGCCTCTCAATCTATTGCTTGCTTTTGGGTCTCATTGTCTGAACTATGCTCTTTTCATTATTATTTTCTTTTCAAAAGATGAAAATACAGCTACTTATTCTATAACTTTATATGCTTAGGAAGTTCTATATACAAATGAAGGTCTGAGTTGGAAGGGAGGGTATGAGGATAGGGAAGGGGATGAGAGGGAGAGTTTGGGAGGTAAAGAGGTGGGGGGATGCTTCTATAAGCATATAAAGTAAATAAATTACAAAATAATATGCCAATACATGAAAGGAATTTAAATAGTATTGCCACATAAAGGGAGAGATTATGACCCTGCTAGATATCTTATGCCAATAAATAATACCTCATGGAAAAAAGACTGGGTTATATAATTTTGAGTTCTCAGCCAAAAGAAACCCATTGATTTCAGGCATATCATATACTTTTGTTGAGGCTATTCAATGCCCACACAACAAGAAAATCAGATGTCATTACTGAAAATACCAGTTACTGCACACCATAAAATGAAGAAATTGAGGTGGTATTCAATTATGAGATTCACCCTCACTGACTAATCCTGAAAAAGGAAGATAGTTTTGACAAAACTAGAGGAGAAAGATAATCATCAATATGATACAGATCCAAGACTGTGAAATACAACAGCAATCTGCCAGCAAGTTAAATGTGTGCAATAGTAGCAGAAATATTTTGGGAGTAATTAATTGCTTTTTCACTGGATTAATGCCTACACTGTGAGATAAAACCCATAGCTGAAATATGAAGTTACATTCTACAAAATACTTGAATTGTTAAATCCTGACATTTCTCTGAAGAGTTTCCTGCAGGTACTATGCATATATATTAGGAAAAATCCCACAAAGTGCTCAGGTGGTCCTAAAAGTTGTAATCAAATGAAAGATGACCTTGCTCTGCTGATATTCCTGTCTCCACCTCATAAGTGAAGAGATGATGTAGTTTTCCACCTCATAAGTGAAGAGATCATGTGGTTCTAAGGTTCTAAGACCTTAGGAATTTGAGTATGTACTACACTACACTACACTACACTACACTACACTACACTACACTACACCACACCAATTAATCTACTTTCAAGCACTTTACTTTTTATCCTAAAGAAGGTAAGACCTGTTCATGCAGATTATTTTCTGAGGGAAGGTGCAGTATTTATAATAAGTTTTAATCACATTGCTATATGTAAATTCTAGCTAGGATATTAGAGAAACCTTTTAAGACTTACTACAATTTGTCATATTATAATGGCTTTCTCTGCATCTGGTTCTGTCTCAAAATCTGTTATTAGTTACAATGTCAAAGGCCACCCAGCACTGGCAACAGGACCATTCCTACTGAATTTCACATTGCAACTCACATTGTGAGTACTATTCTTTAAATAGCAATCCCTTTAATTCTTTGGCCTCATTTTTCTAAAATATCCATTGTCTGCCAAAATTTAGATTTATGTTAAGATAGGACAGTTAACTGAGAAGAAGACTATCACTGAAGCTTTCAGGAGAGAGATAAGGGGCTAATGTTTAGGTTTCTTCTTAGGGTATTCATTTTTAACTATTCATGAAAAAAAATTTCAAGGGAAGCCTTAAAAGTAGATAGCAAAATTGCTTCATTTATATTATATTTAAAAAGAGTGAAATATCATTGATGCAATTAGTACTTTGATACAATTGAGAAAATAGTCCCACAATTTATAGTATCTAGTAGTTCTGGATAAAAACCTTGTTTGTTTAAAGCTATTTGCAATAGCAGGGAGATGCTGTGAATTCATTTTACAAAATTAAATTTTATAGCAGGCCATTTTTGAAAACCTTCCTATTCATGATTTCTGCACATTATATAGACAGTTTACTGCCCTGGTGTGCTTTTATAAAACTTTTTAACAATTTTAATGCTTAGTATTTTTTAATATTTCTTTTTATAATAAAGAGCATTAAGTACATAAGCATGTTTGAATGTGGTTTTGTATATGGGGTCATTCTAACCTTTAATTTTAATATTAGTTTAATTTTCTGCTGTCTTTCTTCTTTAATATTTCTCATATGTTTTATAAAGTAAAGAATATCTAAATATATTGTTGGTATAGTAAGTTAGTGGAAGTTTTTATAATTTCTTTTTTTAATTTAATTTTTATTTTCTATATTCTATGTTTACATTCCAAAGGCTTTCCCCTTTCCCAGTTCCCACCCACCATATGTCCCATAATTCCTCTCCCCCCCAGCTATTCCCCAATCATTCCTCCCGCCCCCATGATTTCTCTGTTCTGGGTCTACAATACTGGATCCAATCTTTACAGGCCCAAGGTCCTCTCCTTTCTTCTTCTTGGGAGTCATTTGACTTGCTAATTGTGCCTTGATTATTTAGGGCTTCTGGGCTCATTACTATCCACTTATCAGTGATTGCATTTCATGTGTATTCTTTTGTGATTGGGTTAGCTCCCTTAGGATGATATTTTCCAGATCTAACCATTTACCTACAAATCGCATGAGTTCATTATTTTTAATGGCTGAATAGTACTCCATCGTATAAATATACCACATTTTCTGTATCTATTCCTCCTTTGAGGGATATCTGGGCTCCTTCCAATTTCTGGCTATTATAAACAAGGCTGCTATAAACATAGTGGAGCATGTATCTTTATTGTATGCAGGCGAATCCTCTGGGTATATGCCCAGGAGTGGTATGCCAGGGTCCTCTGGAAGTGACATGCCCAATTTTCTGAGGAATCACCACACTGATTTCCAGAGCGGTTTTACCATTTTGCAATCCAACCAACAGTGGAGGAGTGTTCCTCTTTCTCCACATCCTCACCAGCATTTGTTGTCTCTTGAGTTTTTAATCTTAGCCATTCTGACTGGTGTGAGGTGGAATCTCAGGGTTGTTTTGATTTGCATTTCCCTGATGACTAATGATGTTGAACATCTCTTAAGGTGTTTCTCGGCCATCCGAATTTCATCTGGTGAAAATTCTTTCTTTATCTCTGTACCCCATTTTTTGATAGGGTTATTTGGTTCTTTAGGGTCTAACTTCTTGAGTTCTTTGTATATATTGGATATTAGCCCTCTGTCAGATGTAGGATTGGTGAAGATCATTTCCCAATTTGTTGGTTGCCGTTTTGTCCTTCTGACAGTGTCCTTTGCCTTACAGAAACTTTGTAATTTTTTGAGGTCCCATTTGTCAATTCTTGATCTTAGAGCATAAGCTGTTGGTGTTCTGTTCAGGAACTTTCCCCCTGTGCCCATGTCCTCCAGGGTCTTCCCAAGTTTCTTTTCTAATAGTTGCAGTGTGTCTGGTTTTATGTGGAGGTCCTTGATCCACTTGGAGTTGATCTTAGTACAAGGAGATAAGAGTGGTTCAATTCGTATTCTTCTGCATGTTGACCTTTAGTTGAACCAGCACCATTTGTTGAAAAGGCTATCTTTTTTCCACTGGATGATTGTGGCTCCTTTATAAAAGATCAAGTGACCATAAGTCTGTGGTTCATTTCTGGGTCTTCAATCCTATTACATTGATCTACCTGCCTGTTGCTGTACCAATACCATGCAGTTTTTAACACAATTGCTCTGTAGTACTGCATGAGGTCAGGGATATTGATTTCCACAGAAGTCCTTTTATTGTTGAGAATAGTTTTAGCTATCCTGGGTTTTTTGTTGCTCCAGATGAATTTGAGAATTGCTCTTTCTAGATCTATGAAGAATTGATTTGGGATTTTGATGGGGATTGCATTGAATCTGTAGATTGCTTTTGGTAAGATGGCCATTTTTACTATATTGATCCTGCCAATCCAGGAGCAAGAAATATTTTTCCATCTTCTGAGGTCTTCTTCGATTTCTTCAAGGACTTGAAGTTCCTATCATACAGATCTTTCGCTTGTTTGGTTAGAGTTATGCCTAGGTACTTTATGTTGTTTGTGGCTATTGTGAATGGTGTTATTTCCCTAACTTCTTTCTCAGCCTGCTTGTCCTTTGAGTACAAGAAGGCTACTGATTTGCTTGAGTTAATTTTATAACCAGCCACTTTGCTGAAGTTGTTTATCAACTGTAGAAGTTCTCTGGTGGAGTTTTTTAGATCGCTTAAGTAGACTATCATATCGTCTGCAAATAATGATAGTTTGACTTCTTCCTTTCCAATTTCTATCCCTGTGACTTCCTTATGTTGTCTAATTGCTCTCGCTAGAACTTCAAATACTATATTGAAAAGATATGGAGGGAGAGGGCAGCCTTGTCTAGTCCCTGATTTTAGTGGGATTGCTTCATGTTTCTCTCCATTTATTTTGATGTTGGCTACTGGTTTGCTGTAGATGGCTTTTACTATGTTTAGGTATGGGCCTTGAATTCCTGCTCTTTCCAAGACATTTAGCATGAAAGGATGCTGAATTTTGTCGAATGCTTTTTCAGCATCTAATGAGATGACCATGTTTTTTTTTCTTTTAGTTTGTTTATGTAATGGATTACATTGATGGATTTCCATATATTGAACCATCCCTGCATCCCTAGAATAAAGCCTATGATAGCCTTTTAATTTCCAATTATAATACATGTTATTCTCCAACTGAGTGAGAGTTTATTACTTGAGGATATTGATTGAAAAATAAGACATTAGTCTTACCAGTATGTGTGATTTAAGCCTTCATATACATAGTGAAGTATTCTTTTTATAATATTGCTAATAATTTGCTGAATCACTAGGAATTTAAATAAAGAAGCTTTTGATCATTCCATTATTCTCAGCATATGTTTTCAAGCTATAATAATAATATAATTTAATAATATAATAATATTTATATTGTTACTTAAACTTTCCTTCTTACAGCATTGCAGTCTATTCATTTCTGAACATTAAATCCTCCAAAATTAATTTTTAGGTATTCATAGAATTTAGGATGATCTTCTTCTTATATTGTAAAGCGACCCTCTGGATATTTGACTGAAAGTCCAAAACACAACATTTTAGAAAACTTTGTGTATTATAAAATTTCTGGCCCAAACTCACATATGATTTGCTTAAAATTCAAGCAAACTTTCTTTAAAACTATTTATTTATTTTAACTTAATCAGATACATAATTTGATGTTTAGGATGCTTCCCAAAGAAAGCAGAACTTAAAAATGCATTGTAAAAAAAAAAAAGAAGCTGGATAGATGGTTCAGCAGTTAAGAGTACTGACTGCTCTTCTGAAGGTCCTGAGTTCAAATCCCAGCAACCACAACCATCCATAATAAGATCTGACACCTTATCTTCTGGACTATCTGAAGACAGCTTCAGTGTACTTACATATAATAAATAAATAAAATTGTTAAAAATGCATGGAAAATTAACTGGCAAGAATAAAGGGAAACGATCATAAAGGAAAAATCATACAATACAAATATATATTCAAAAACAATTCCTTTCTATAACTACCTGATTATCAGAAATAGATTCTACAATATCAATGCGATGAGCAGGTGCTTGAATACTATGACATGTGCAATACTATTGCAAAATTGAATATATCTAGATCACAGAGTGCCAAGCTATATAAAAGCAATTATCAATTGTTCTGTTATGCATCACAACTTCCAGAAGTATGAAAGCTAACCAATCAGGGTAATATTCCAAGCCAAAATCAGCTAGATATTTTTTCTACTATGATTCAAGTATTCGATATTCTCAGCAATAACAACTTATTCAAGTTGTTGAAACCAAGGAAAATGAAAATAGTTTATTGCATTTTAGAAGATAGGTAGGTTATGACACCTAAGTGGCCAACAAAACGGATAAACCATTACTGACAATGGTATTTTCATTTGCTTGCTTCTGGTGACTAGTAAGTTAACTATTGCCCTGTTATAGGTAGTTACATTTAAAACTATATTTATATTTCTATGTATATATGTAGGTGTATGTTTATGCCTGTGTCTGTGCTTGGGTCTGTGTCTATATGTGTGTATATATCTATGTGGATATATTTAAATAAAACCTACTATATTTTAGAAAGCTTCTTCAGTAATAGTTTTTACATGATTTTTCCAAAGATTTTTTTAGTGTTAGTTATCTCTCCCAATATACCCTTGTCTACAACATGCTCCTAATTTCAAAATTGTGTAATCTGTCTTTTTTCATTATTCTCCCTTACAGTTTTATAATAAGGTATAATATAATGGTATTATACCTTTTTTCTATACTGACAGCCTACACTCCCACTATGTATTCTGCTTAATTTCTTTTGCTGTGTAGAAACTGTAGAAGAAACAAATATTTATAAAGATTTATCACTAACACTGCAAATGACAGAAATCATTGGTTGTTTCTAGACTTTTTGATACATCAGTCAGATAAAGAATATTTTTATTTATTTTTTATTAGATACTTTCTTGATTTACATTTAAAATGTTATCCCCTTTGCCGTTTTTGCCTCTGAAAACCCCCTATCACATCCCCCATCTGCCTGCTCACCAACCAGCCCACTCCTGCTGTTTCCATGTCCTGGCATTCACCTATACTGGGACATTGAGACTTCTCAGGACCAAGGGACTCTCCTCCCTTTGATGTCCAACAAGGCAATCCTCTGTTACATAGATTATTGTTCCTTCTATTTATATGTGATTTTATAATTTCATTTTTATTATTGAAAATATATTATCCTCTCATCCGAGCTACAGTTCCTCTACCTCTACTTCTCTCAACACCACCCCTTACTTTCCATCTTCTCTAGATCAACTATTTACCTTCAGAAATGAACAGGTTTGCAAGACACAACAGCCATACCCAGTAAAATAAGACACAATAAGAAAAGACAAAAACCCTCATACTGACATTGCACACGGCTACCCAATAGGAAGAAAAGTGTCTCAAGAACAGGCAAAATAGTCAGAGACACACTTTATCCCACTGTTAGGAATCCTTCAAGACAAAAAGCTAACAGTCATAACATAAATTCTGTGGACCCTGTTCCCACCAATGCAGGACCCATGCTTGAGATTTCAGTTACTTGAAGCCCCTAAGTGACCTGATAGGTTGACTCAGAGGGACAGGATTTATTTTTCTTCTCCTCTTTGACACTTACAATCTTTCCCCTCTCTCTCTACTGTGAGATTTCCTGATTTCTAAGGTTAAAAAACTGTTGGTTACTTCCAGTTTTGATTTTCTCCACATAATTTCAAGTGTAGGTCTTTAACTAAAAAAGAATTTTATTTTTCTTAACATGTGAATAAGATTTCATTGTATAATTGAATCACATTTTGATCATTCATTCATCTTTTGGTGATCAACTAGGGTTTTTTCTTGTCTTTGGAGTTTCATAGGCAAAACTTGCTGCTTGTATTTTCTTAACATTTCTTTGCTTTCTTGTTATTCTGTCTCCTTTTTACCCCTTTAAAGCTAAACACTGTAAGTCTTTCAAGATGATAAATATAGGAGATGTCACAGTAAAGCATCAAACATTTAATTATACTTATCTTTAGAATTTTCAGTATCAAGAAATACAGATACAGTGAGAAAGCCCCCACAATAAAATGTGACCAGCTGAAAACATAACAATTACATGGAAACTACAAGAGTAGATAATAACCAAGATTAAAATTAAGCCTTTCAGGAAGGAGAGTACCCTGGGCCTGAAAAGATTGGATCCAGTTTTATAGATCCAGAACAGAGAAATGGTAGGAGAGATGATTGGGGAATAGTTGGGGGGGGGGAGAGGACTTATGGGACGTATGGTGGGGGGGGGAACTGGGAAAGGGAAAAGCCTTTGGAATGTAAACAAAGAACATAGAAAATAAAAAATAAAAAATAAAAGCAAACTAGTAGGAATGAAATTATAAACTAATAGATTAATCAGAATCTCCATCCTATTATGTAGCTCTTTTAAAGGCTTGTATAATTCAAACAGGAAAAGCATCCAAACTTAGGGAACTCTTGTAGGCATCCTATACCATGATCTTGATGGGAAATAATTCTAGGAAGATGGTACTTTGGTTTATTAGATAAAAATCCATCCATTGATAACAAACTGCTTAAATGGTACTGAGAAAAAAAGAAAAATAATATAAACAAAACTAGCTATAATTATTTCAAACAATTATTTAGATGTAGAGAACAGGAAAACTCCTCCATTGCTGGTGGGATTACAAACTGATATAACGAATCAGGAAATGAGTTTGGCAATTCCTCCAAAAATTAGAAATAGTATTATCTGAGAACCCAGCTGTAGCACTCCTGGGCATATAACCAGAAGATGCTCAAACATATAATAAGGACACATGTTCCACTATGCTCATAGCAGCCATATTTATAATAGCCAGAAGCTGGTAAGAGCCCAGATGTCCTTCAACAGAGGAATGGATACAGAAATTGTGGTATATTTACACAATGGAATATTAAAAAGCTATTAAAAAGAATGATTTCATGGAATTTGAAGGCAAATGGATGGAACTTGAAAATGCCATCCTGAGTGAGGTAACTGAGTCACAAAAGAAAACATAGGGTATATACTCACTGATAAGTGGATATTAGCCCAAAAGTTCAGATTCAATTCACAGATCAAATGTAGATCAAGAAGAAGGAAGGCCAAAGTGTAGATGCTTCAGTGCTTCTTAGAAAGGGGAACAAAATTCTCACAGGAAGAAATATGCAGACAAAGGGTGGAGCAGTAACTGAAGGAAAGGCCGTTTAGAGACTGCCCTACCTGGGGATCCATCCCATATACAATCACCAAACCCTGACACTATTGTGCATATGCAATTCAATAAACCAGGATGAAAGATTATAATGGCTTTTGAGCAAGATATCAATATCTTTATAAAATATAGAATTATGTATGATAGAAAATAGTACTATCACTATTGCCATAAAAAATTTTATATTTTACATTAAGTAACTTTATCATTATTTCTCTGCAAAATATAATGGTAATAAGAATGTCAAACAATTACAATACTCATTTTCAAATTTTCATTTTTGGAAATAAAATGCAGTTATAGCACTTTTCATTTTTTCTTTTATTCCCTTTCATCAATTCCACGCTAACTCTACCTCATCCTCTTTCCTTAGTCCAAAATTAAGGCTACTGGCCTCCTCTTCTTTAATTGTTGTTATATATTTTATGTACATAAATGTTACTTGTTTTATCTGATTTCAGGGTTGACTACTTGGTTATGGATTACCCACTTCAGGATATTTCCTTAAAAAGACTATTTCTCTGACTCACAGTATTCTATATTTATTTATGTCCCTAAAACTACTTTTGAGGTTTTGTGAGATTTTCCAATTACAAAACCACCACAATCCGAACAAAAACAATATAGAAGAATTAGAATACCAAATGTAATGTAATTACTTGCCTTCTATCTCACTTTTATACCGAATATTTGTGAGTATATTATCAATATTTGACTACTAACTAAATGATTTAAGAAATGAAACAATATTCATTTGGGTATAATATTTAAAATATTTTTATTTGCAGTTTTTTTGAATTTCCTTATTTTATTTACATCTTTTTCACCCTTATTTTCTCTCCTCTTTCATCTTTGTTTCTCTACTCATTCTCAAACTCATGTCTACTTCATGAATTATATGATCTTATAGATCTGATGAATACATTCCACACATGTCCAAATATATTAAAACAAACAAACAAACAAACAAAAACAAAAATAATAAAAAAAAAAAAACTACAAGAAAAATCCTGCTGAATCCATTTGGTGTTCCTCATATATATAACAATTTGTGCTTGACCACTTGAGATTTGTTAACCTATCAAAAAGATCATCTGCACAGGAGATTGATCTCTCAACCCCTTTATTATCCATAAATAGTCTGTAGCTCTTCATTTCTATATAGGTACTTTTGTTTTATCTTGATTTACATTGCAATGACAAATAGTAATGTAATTATGTATGCAATCAGCAATCTTTATACATGCAATTCATCAAAATTCCTTGAGCTTTACTTTGTGAAGGTATATAGTAGATGTGTCTAATACAGAGGGACATAATTTGTTAATTGTTTCCTGTCTTTTGACCATTCATGGATTTTTTTAATGAACTCTGCTGAAAAAGAAGTTACTTTTGATGCAACAACAGGTTTAATTAATCTTTTAATCTCATTTGTTATGTGTCTGCTTAGTTTGTTGCTTTCTTCATGGCTTTTATTTGGAGGATTGTTTACAACTAGAAATTTGATAATTTTCATGAATTTTTAACTTAATGGAGTTTTGATTTTAAAATATTGCCTTAAAGCAGAGTCTGAGTCTGCTTCCCTGAAATTGATTGTCTTGTTCTGGGCTCATTTTTTCATCATGAGGAACTCTGCAGGACCACAACAGCATCATCACAGGTGGAAGTCTAACCACCTTGGGGCCATTCCACACCAATCCTTTCCAACTGGTCTGCAAAGAAACAACCTGCAGAGGTGAGGTTCATGAATTCCCCTGAAATCCATTGCCTAATGCTGGTCATGGTCTTTGGTCCTGAGGAACCCTGCAGGAATCCAAGAGCATCCCTGCATGTCTTTTGGAGCCCAAGTGCTAACTAGCTAGGGAAACTCCCCTACCAATACCTTTCCAGCCTGGTACTCCTGAGGCATTTTGCCAGCCAGTACCTGCGAGACCCTAAGAATTAACATCTTAGAATATTGCCCCACCAATACCTTGCCTGTGGGAATCACCTTAGGCAAACAAGTAGAGTCAGGTACCCTTTTTGTAGCATGTGATTTTTTGCCTAAACTCTAGAAATGGGCCACGCACCCTGAAAATATTGGATCCATAGATAAAAAACACAGACACTCACAGTTGTGAGACATCAACTTAATTTATTGACACAACTGCTGCATTCCCCCAATCAACCTTGGCTTGCTTGCTCTTCCCAGAATCCACAGCTCAGCACCCAAAATCTGTACTCACTTTCAGTTGCTCTGCCATCTCAGTCCCAGCTCAACATACCTAAATTCCTACCTGTACAAAGAGCTCATGGCCTCTCTGGCAGAGATCTCACTTGGGTGGTTCATTTTTCTCCCTCTCTTTTTTTTTTTTTTCATGTTTTCATCTCTTTATTTTTTTTTAATTTTTTTTTCTGATTTTTCTTTTTTTTTTGATTTTTTTTATTGTATATATTCTATATTTACAATTCATTTCCCTTTTTCTGGTTCACCACCCCCAAAGGTCCCACATGTCCTTTTCCCTCCCCCTGCTCCCGCATCCACCCCCTCCCACTTTACTGTTCTTGTACTCTCCCACAATGATGTTTTGGTCCATTCTAGCACCAGTGTCCACTCCTTTCTTCTTGTGAGACATCACTTGATATGTGATTTGTGTCTTTGGTGTTCCAAGCTTCTAGGCTAATATCCACTTATCAGTGACTGTATACCATGGGTATTCTTTTGAGACTGGGTCACCTCACTTAGTATGACATTCTTCAACATCACTAGTCATTAGGGAAATGCAAATTAAAACAACCCTGAGATTTCACCTCACACCAGTCAGAATGGCTAAGATTAAAAACTCAGAAGACATCAGGTGTTGGCGAGGATGTGGAGAAAGAGGAACACTCCTCCACTGCTGGTGGGAATGCAAGCTGGTACAACCACTCTGGAAATCAGTCTGGCGGTTCCTCAGAAAACTGGGCGTGATACTTCTGGAGGACCCAGCCATACCACTCCTGGGAATATACCCAGAAGATTCACCAGCATGCAATAAGGATACATGCTCCACTATGTTCATAGCCATTTTTCTCCCTCTTAAGCATGGAGAACTCTACTCTCTTCTCTCCTTTGTATGCCAGTTTGCCTATAGGGACCTGGAACTTTTGTCTATGTCGCCACCCAGCAATCAGCTCATCGATTTTTTTTTTTTTTTTTTTTTTTTTTTTACTGATAGAGCCAGAACCAATTGGAGAACAGGACCTTTACATCAGAAACACCTTCTGCACCCTATCTTTCATTGTCTGGTCCATGACTTGCCATGCCTTCCCAAGATTCCATGCTGCCAATAGGAATATCCATCCAATAGCAGGGAAACCAGATACCTAAAGAAAAACAGAACACAACCAACAAGGTAAAGAGCAGTATGGCAACACTAATGCCAAGCTATCCTGTTACAGAAAACACTGGATATCTCAATAAAAATGAAGCATAAGAGGATGGTTTTAAATACAATCTTATAAAGATAATAGAGGCCTTTGAAGAGGAAATGCATATATCTCTTAAAGAACTACAGAAAATTACATTCAAACAGAGACATAAAAAGAGGAGTCAATAAGTATAAAGAAATACAGAAAAATATAAATATATAAATATAATGATAAATATATTAATAATAAATAAAAATGTCTAAATAAAATTGTCAATGATTTCACAAAGGAAATAGAAGCAATAATGAAAATACAAATTGAAGCAGACCTGGAGATGAAAAACCTAAGAAAGAGAAGATGGAGTCTAGACATAAGCCTTACCAACAGAACATGGGAGATGGAAGAGAGAATTTCAGGCATAGAGGATCTGATAGAAGAAATCAACATGTTAGCCAAAGAAAATGAAAAGTTGAAAAATTCATGACACAAAACAACCAGGAAATTTGGGACACTATAAAAAAGACCAAACCTAAAAATAATGGTCATAGATAAAGGAAAAGATTCATGCATAAAAACCTCAGAAAACATCTTCAACAAAATCATAAAAGAAACGTTCCTTAACCTTAAGAAAGAGATGACTATAAATGTCTATGAAGCTTACAGAAAATAAAATAAATTGAACCAAAAAAAGAAAATCTTTCTGCCACATAATAAATTAAAACTAACCAATTAAACATAACTAAGAACAAATTATGAAATCTGCAAGTGAAAAGGGCCAAGTAACATAAAAATGCATAGATAAAATTACATTGGTTATCTCAACTGAGACACTTAAAGCTAGAAGGAACTGAGCAGAGGTTATGTAGATCCTAAGAGACCACAGTTGCAAGCTTACACTACTATTCCATGCAAACTTTTAATCATCATATATAGACAAACCAAGTTATTCTGTGACAAAACCAAAGTTAAACAATATTTTTCCATTAATCCAGCCTGACAGAGGATAATAAAAAGAAGACTCAACCCAATAAATCTAACAACACTCAATAAAATGCAGAAAATAATTGCACAACTTTAAAACCAAGAAAAGAAAACAACACACACTTATAGTACTAACACTAACACTAAAATCACAGAAAATAACAACTATCAGTCATTAATATCTTTCAACATTAGTGTACTTAATTCTCTAGTAAAACGACACAAGCTAACAGATTAGATGGGTAAACACAATCCTGCATTCTATTCTTTACAAGAAACATATCTCAGCAACAAAGATAGACATTATGCAGAAGAAAGGAATGACATTTTTCCAAGTTAATGGACCTAATAAACAACCTGGAATAGCCATTATAATATCTATTAAAATAGATTTTAAACCCAAAGTAATCAAAAGAGACAAAAAAAGATACTTCATACTCATTAAAAGAAAAAAATACAACAGTAGGATTTCTCAGTCAGGAACATATATGCCTCAAATGGAAGGGCACCCACATTCAAGAAACTCCCAACTCTCACCAAGGAACAGGTCATAAAGAAACTAAACAGAAATAACTAAAATAACACAGTTTATGTTTAAAAGTGGACCTAATATAAAACCGAAAAGTTATATAACATTTCACCCAAACACAAAAGAGTGTACCCTCTCAGCACATCAGAATATATTCTCCAATACTTACCAAATAATCAGTCACAAAGCAAACATCACAAGATGCAAGAAGATTGAAATAACTGAACTTCAATAACAGAAACAACAGAAAATCTCTATTCTCCATGAACTGAACAACTCTCTACTAAATAATTCCTGAGTCCAGGAAGAAATCAAGGAAGAAATTGAAGACTTTCTCCAAGTCAGTTAAAATGAGTCCACAATGTACAAAAACGTATGAGACAATAAAAAAGCAGTACTATAAAGAAAGTTCATAGCATTAAGTATCCTCATAAATTGGAGAGTTCTCACACAAAAGAATAAAAAGTATGTCTGAAGACCTTAGCAGGGAAAAAAGGAGAAACCATACCCAGGAGTAATAGGTGGCAAGGATTCAAAACCAAGGTTAAAATCAATTCAAAACAAAACTAAGAATCAACAAAACCAAGAGCTGGTTCTTCTTAGAGTACCTAACTGAAAGGCAGATAGCATCCAAATAACCAAAATCAGAAATGAAAAGAAGACAAAAGAAGAACACTGAGTAAATTTAAAGAATCATTAGTTCTTACTTCAAATGCCTATAAGCCATAACACTGGAAACTATAAACTAAATGGATGCTTTTCTAGACAGAAAACAATTATCAAAGCTAAATGAAAATCACACAAGTTATTCATGTGACCCCCCAGGAAACACAACAATCATTAAATGCCTTCTGACAAAAAAGCCCAGTCTCATTGATTTAGCTCAGAATTCTACCAGACTTCCAAAGAAGAGCTAATGCCAATATTCCTCAAACTATTTCACAAAATAGAAACAGAAGAAGCATTATCCTACTCATTCTGGGTACATAGTCACCATGAAAACTAAACCAGACAAAGACTCAACAAAGAGAATATCAGACCAGTTTTCCTTATGAACTTCAATTGGCAAATATTTAGTAAAAAACATTAATCTGACCCAACAAATAGATCAAGGACATCATCCAACATGATCAAGTAAGCTTCATCCCAGGGATTCAGGAAGTTCAATATATGGATATCCATCAATGTAATCTACCATATAAACAAACTGAAAAAAACAAAAACAACAACAAAAACCACATAATTGTCTCACTAGGTGTTGAAAATGGCATTAACAAAATCCAACACCCATCCATATTAAAATGTTTAGAGAGATCCAGAAAATAAGCACATACATATATAAAATAATACCATATGTAGCAAGCCAATAACCAACATAAATAAATTGAGCACTAAAAGCAATTCCACTAAAATTGGAGAGATCAAATGCTGCCCATTCTCTCCCTTTCTATTCACTATACTACTTGAAAGTCTACCTAGAATAAAGAAAATTAAAGGTTTTCAAGGGGGGTACAAATTAAAAAGAAAGATGTTAAAGTATCACTACAAACAGATGATGTGATGGTATATATAAGTGACCTTGTGAAATACCAGAGAACTCATACAGCTGATAAACACATTCAGCAAAGTGATTGGATACAAACTTAACTCACAGAACTCAGTAGTGTTCCTCTATACAAGGGAGAAATAGGTAGAAAAAGAAATTAGGGATTCATTAGCCTTCATAATAGCCAAACACAATATAAAATATCTTAGGGTAATGCTAAGCAAACAAGTGACAGACCTCTATAACAAGAATTTCAAGTCTCTAAAGAAAGAAATTAAGGAAGATATCAGAATAAGGAAAGATCACCGTACCCCTGGATCAATAGAATTACTACAGTGAAAATGGCCATTTTACCATAATCAATTTACAGAGTCCATCAAAAATCCAAACCAATACTTTAGAGTTCTTGAAACAATTCTCCTTCATACAGAAAAACAAACATGCAAGCAAACAAAATACCCCATGATAGTGAAAACATTTCTTAATGATAAACTAACTTCAGGAGGTATCACTATCCCTGACATCAAGCTATAATACAGAGCAATAGTAATAAAGACCTATTTGCTATAGGTATAGAAACAGACAGGTTGATCAATATAATTAAATTGAAGAACCATAAATAAACACACATACCTACAATATTTGATTTTTGACAAAGACCAAATCATGAAATGCAAAATGAGAGTATATTCAAAAAATGCTAATTGTCAAATTGAATGACTCCATGTAAAAGAATACAAAAAGATTTGTTTTTCTAAATAGATCTACAGCTGATATGAGGCCCCCAACACATATACAGCAGAGGACTGCCAGGTCTGGATTTAGTCAGAGAAGGATGTACCTAAACCTTAAGAGACTGGAGGTTCCAGGGAGTTTAGAGGACTGGTGGGGGTGGGTGGGGATTGAGCCATTCTTGTGGAGATGGGTGGGGGAAGAGGAGGATGGGACAAGGAGCACTTGGAGGGTAGACCACTAGAGGAATAAAATGTTCAGTTTAAATTTATTTATTTGTTTGTTTGTTTGTTTAAAAAATATTCAGTGCCCTTGATCATCAGGGAAAATCAAATCAGTGTCTCTGAGATTCTATCTTACATCAGTCAGAATGGGTAAGATAAATCTCTAAGCAATAGCACATGCTGATGCTGGGAGTTCAATCTTGCAAGGCCACTAAGTAAATTGACATGTTTATTCCTCAGTAAACTGGAAAGAGTTCTACCTCAAGCACCTTCTGAACCATTGCTTGCCATATACCCCCAAAGTGCTCTACCACCATACAAGGATATTTCTTCCACTATGTACATAGCTGCCCTGTTTGTAATAGCCAAAAACTGGAAACTGAATATTTTCCTCTTTCAATTGTCATTGAAGTTACCTCAGTGGACCTTTAGTTCTTTCTTTAAACTGGAAACTGGGGTTGGATTGCTATTCATTTTTTAAAATGAGTTAGATTAATAAAATTAAAGCTTTTTATAATTTTAATATACAAATTTCAGAATATCAATTTCCCTCTTATGACTGCTTTAAAACATCTCCATGTTTTATTTATTTTTTTTCGATGTGTGTATTTGTGTGTGTGTGTATGTGTATGTGTGTGTGTGCATGTGTGTGTACTCTGTATATTCAATTTTATTTAATTTCAGGATTAAAAAAATAGTATCTTTGTTTCATCTTGACCCATTGAGTATTTATTCATGTGTTGTTTAATCTTCATTCATTGCTTAATTTCAAGGGATTCATTCCATTGCTGTTGATATTAAGTTTTATACACTTGTAGTCTGATAACTTAGAATTATTTCAATTTCTCTTTGTCTATGTTCCTACCATAATTAAGATGTTCAATCTTGTCTAAAATAGTACCTTTAAAGTTCTTTTAATATTGTTTACTAAAATAATATCTTGTAAATAGAATCCTAAAATATTTTTGTTTAATTTTTGTATTAATCATTTTATCCATTTACATTTCTTATGATATCCCCCTTCCCGGTTTCACCTCCACAGACCTCTGAAACTCTCCTCCCCACTCACTCACCCACTCCTGCCTCACAGTTCTACAATATTCCTACACTGAAGTATCAAGCCTCCACAGGACCAATGGCCTCCCCTCCCACTGATACCAGATAAAGCCATCCTCTGCTACATATGAGCCAAAGTTCACTCCATGTGGTTTTGATTGGTGGTTTATTCCCTGGGTGGTCTGAGTGATCTGTTTAGTTGATATTGTTCTTCCTATGAGGTTGCAATCACCTTCGGCTCTTTCAATCCTTCCCTTAAGTCTTTCATTGGGGACTCTGGACTCAGTCCAATGGTCCCCTGTGGGTTTCTGTATCTGTATTAGTCAGGTGCTGGCAGACTCTCTCAGGAGACAGCCATACCAGACACTATCAGCAAGTGCTTCTTAGCATCAGCAATAATGTCAAAGTTTGGTGTCTGCAGATGGGATGGGTTTCTGTGTGGGGTGGTCTCTGGCTGGCCTTTCATTCAGTCTCTGCTCCATTTTTGTCCCTGTAATTACTATAGATAGGAACAATTCTGGGTTAAAAGCTGAGACAGGAGGATGACCCCATCCCTCACCTTGGGGTCTGCCTATCTATTGTAGGTGGTCTGGGCAGATTCTATCTCCTGTTTGATGAGTATATCAGTTAATGCCAGCCCTGTAGGTTCCTGGGGGCTGCTCACTTCCCTAATGTCTAGGACTTTCAGTGGCTACATCCAGCTCCCCATCCTCCAGTACTAGACATTTCAGTGCAATTTCCTGACCCTCTGTACTTCTGTACCTTCTAATACCTGATGCTGCCCTCCCCCTTTCCCTTCCCCTTCTCTGTCCCTCCCAGGTTCCTCTCTGCCTCTACTTTCTATTACTGTTTTGTTCCCCCTTCTAAACAGTATTGAAACATCCACATATTAGTCTTTATTCTTAAGATCTATATGGTTTATGGGTTGTATCATGGGTATTCTGAGCTTTTGGGCTAATATTCACTTATCAGTGAGCACATACTACATATGTTCATTTGTGCCTGGGTTATCTCACCCAGGAAGAACACCCCTCCATTGCTTGTAGGATTTACAATGGAATACTACTCAGCAATTAAAAATAATGAATTCATGCAATTTGTAGGTAAATGGTTAGATCTGGAAAATATCATCCTATGTGAGCTAACCCAATCACAAAAGAATACACATGAAATGCAATCACTGATAAGTGGATATTAATGAGCCCAGAAGCCCTCCCTAAATACTCAAGGCACAATTAGCAAGTCAAATGATTCCCAAGAAGAAGAAAGGAGAGGACCCTGGTCTTGTAAAGGTTGGATCCAGTTTTGTAGACCCAGAACAGAGAAATCGTGGGGGGGGGGAATGATTGGGGAATAGTTGGGGGGGAAAGGAATTATGGGACGTATGGTGGGGGGGGAACTGGGAAAGGGGAAAGCCTTTGGAATGTAAACATAGAATATAGAAAATAAAAAAATTTTAAAAAAAAAAGGAGAGAGAGATTCAGAGATGGTCGCTCACGTTTCTGAAGAAGTGATTTATGTTTTGATAGCAAAAAGTATTGGAAAAAATTCCATATATTTAATGCTCTTAGGTAGCTTTTATATTTTTTTTTGCCTGTGCAATCTCTATTAAATATGCCAATAAAACAGGTAGTAAGGGCAGTGCTTAGGAACTGAACTTCATCTGTGACACTATCTAGATTAAGATACAATGGTTTGTGCAGAAGAGTTATGTAAAATGTTACTGGATTAAAGATGGATTTTTAACACATTAATAAAAACTATCTCAATATGGGAAAAATTGGTAAAATGTCTTTGGAAACAATTTGGTGGTTTCTCAGAAACTGGAAATAGTTCTGCCTCAAGACCCACCTATATTGCTAGTGGACATATACTGAAATGATGTTCCAACATATAAAAAGGACACATTCTGCACTCGGTTTATCACAGCCTTATGTATAATAGTCAGAAGCTGGAGGCAACTCAGATGCCCCTTAAAAGAAGAATTAATAGAGAAAATGTGGTACATGTATACAATGGAGTACTACTCAGCTGTCAAAAACAATGACTTCATGAAATTCACAGGCAAATCAATGGAAATAGAAAATATAATCTTCAGTGAGGTCTACAAAAATATTCTGAATGTTTTCCTCTTCCAGTTGTCATTGAAGTTACCTCAATGGACCTTTATTTGTTTCATTAAATTAGCATTCATATTTTATACATTTTATATATTACAGAGAGTAGGAACTATGGAATTTATAAAAACATGAGACAAAAATATTGCCCTGTTATATAGCATTGAATTGACAATGGCATCACTTTCTAAACAAAGCTCTAATTATGCCAATCAAATATCTACAGAGAAGTCCATAGAAAGAAATGCCTGAGAATGATTTAGAATAAAACATACAAAGTTGTAAATTTGGCAAAAGCAAAATTATAATGTAAATGGTGTCTTGTTATACTTTACTCTGGCTAGCTCTCAAAGGAATAAGACTGAGACTATTTAATTTACTTAATCAAGATTTATTGCACAACATGTAGGTACTCATCGATCCATTTCAATACTGAAAGCTAGCCTGGCTATTTCTCACTCAAAATATCAGAGATACTTGTATTTTAATATTGTGCTGGCTCTCTGGACTTCAGATGGGTTTTTCCATTCTATCTCCTCTCACTCCCATCTACACAAGACTGCCCCACCTCCTTCACCTGCACCCCACCAGACCCCCCACTCCCTGGGTACTCCAGTCTTGAGGATTAGGTGCATCTTCTCTGACTGAATCCAAACCCAGCAATCCTCTTCTGTATATGTGTCGGAGGCTTCATATGAGCTGGTATATGCTACCTGGTTGATGACCCAGGGTCTGAGAGATCTTAGGACTCCAGGTTATTTGAGACTGCTGGTCCTCCTATAGGGTTGCCCTCCTCAGGTTCTTCCAGCTTTTTCCTAATTCAACCACAAGGGCAAGAAGCTTCTGTCCATTGGTTGGGTGTAAATATCTGCATCTGGATATTTCAGCGGCTTGATAGCTCTTTTGGCAGGCAGTCATGATTGTCTCCATTTAGTGAGTACTCCATAACTTCAGTAATAGTGAAGGAGGTTTTGGGACATCCTCTTGAGCTTGAACCCACTTTGGGTCTGTCATTGAACATCCTTATTTCAGGCCCTTATCTATTTGTCTCTGCAGTTCTCTCAGACAGGAACAATAATGAGTCAGAGTTTTTGACTGTGGGATGGTAACCACATCACTCACTTGATGCCCTGTCTTTCTGATGGAGGTGGACTCTACAAATTCCTTCTCCCCACTCTCGGTTCCTGCCTTTGAGTCCTGAGTCACTCATCTCCTAGGTCCCTGGTACATTCTGGAGGGTTATCCCTCTTCCTGCATCCTGAAGCTGCCTGTTTCCAATATTTCTGTTTTCCCTCAGGGCTTCAGTCCTTTTCTCCCATCAAATACCTGATGATATTCCCTTCTTCCACTCCCTGTCCATTTTCCCACCCAAGACATTCTTTCTGTCTCCCTTCTTGTGATTGCTTTCTTCTTCCTCCCAAGCGGTATTGAGGAATCTTCACTTGGGTCCTTTGGCATGTTAACCTTTTTGAGTTCTATATAATATATCCTGGGTGTTCTATATTTTTTAGCTAATATCCACATATTAATGGGTACATACCATGAATGTCATTTTAGGTATGAGTTACCCCACTCAGGATGATATTTTCTAGTTCTGTCCATTTGTCTGCAAACCTCAGGGTGTCCTCATTCTAACTAGCTGAACAGTACTCCATTGTGTAAATGAACCATAATTTCTGTATCCATTCTTCTGTCTCAGTACATCTGGGTTGTTTCTAGTTTCTGACTATCAAACACGGCCACTCTGAACATAGTGAAACACGTGCCCCTGTAGCAAGGTGGGACATCTTTTCAATATCTACCCAATAGTAGTATAGCTGGATGTTCAGATAGATCTACTTCCAATTTTCTGAGGAAACTCCAGATTGATTTCCAGAATAGTTAGAACAGTTTGCAATCCCACCAGCAATGGAAGAGTGTTCTTCTTTCTCCCCATCTTTGCCAACAGGTGTTGTCACGTGCAGTTTTGGTCTTAGCTATTCTGATTGGTATAAGCTGGAATCTCAGTGTAGTTTTGATTTGCATTGCCCCAATCACCAAGGACTTTGAACATTTCTTTACGTGATTCTCAGCTGTTCAAAATTCCTCTGTTGTGAATTCTCAGTTTAATTTTATACCCCATATTTTAATTGGGTTGTTTAGTTTTTTTTGAGGTTAGCTTCTTGTGTTCTTTATATATTTTGGATATTAGCCCTCTATCACATGTTGGGTTAGTGAAGATTTTTTTTCCCAATCTGTAGGTTGCTGATTGTCCTATTGACAGTTTCCTTTGCCTTACAGAATGTTTCCAGTTTCATGTGGTCCCATTTATCAATTCTTGATCTTAGAGTGTGAACAATCAGAGTTCTGTTTAGAAAATTTCCCACTGTACCAATGAGTTCAAGGCTCTTTCTCACTTTTTCTTCTATTAGATTTTATTGTACCTGGTTTTAGGTTGAAGTCCTTGATACACTTGGACTTGAGCTTTGGGCAAGGTGACAAATATTGATCTATTTTCATTTCCTACACACAGACTGTATAAATGAAGGCTACCAATTTACTTGAGTTAATCTTATATCCTGACACTTTGATGAAGTTGTTTATCAGCTGTAGAAATTCTCTGAAAATTTTTGAGGTTGCTTACGTATGCTATCATATCATCTGCAAATAGTGATACATTTACTTTTTCTTTGCCAATTTTTATGCCCTTGATCTCCTTTTGTTGTGTTATTGTTCTAACTAGAACTATATTAAATAGTTATGGGGAGAGTGGGTATCCTTTTTGCCAATTTTAGTGGGATTGATTAAAGAAACTCCCCACCTAATTTGATATTTGCAGTTGGTTTGCTGTAAAATGCTTTTATTATGTTTAAGTACGGACCTTGAATTCCTGCCCTCTCCAATATTTTTACCATGAAAAAGAGTCTTTTGTCAAACGCTTTTTGTCATCTAAGGAGATAATCATGTAATTTTTTCTTTGAGTTTGTTTATATAGTGGACTATGCTAATTCATTTTCATACATTGAACCAACCTTGCATCCCTGGGATGAAGCCTACTTGATAGCGGTTAATGATGGTTTTGACGTGTTCTTGGATTCAGTTTGCAAGAATTTTACTGGGTATTTTTACATTGATATTCACAGCAAAATGGTCTGAATATTTCTCTATTTGTTGTGTCTTTGTGTGGTTTTAATATCAGAGTAAATTTTCCCTCACAGAATTAAATAGGTTGTGTTCCTTCTCCTTATATGTTATGGAATAGGTTGAGGAATATTGGTTTTAGGTCTTCTTTGAAGGTCTGGTAGAATTCTGCACTAAGGTTGTCTGGTCATGGGCTTTTGTTTGTTGGGAGGTTTTTAATGACCTCTTCTATTTCCTTAGTGGATGAGGGACATTTTAGAACATTTACCTGTTCTTGATTTAATAGTAAAGGTATTCCAAGGATTAGAGAGCCATACCCTACCCATCATGAATGATAGTTGCACATATATTCTCAGGTTCTTAATTTTTCCAATCTGCAAGGAGAGTTCTTACATATAATCCATTGGGAAAATGTGAAATTGTAGAAGGATATTTGCCTTTATCTCCTGGCAAGTATCAGAGGCATTAACTCATTAAAGAAAAATTATTTCAGCTAATAAAAATA
Source organism: Apodemus agrarius (assembly GCA_964023405.1). Classification (NCBI taxonomy): domain Eukaryota; kingdom Metazoa; phylum Chordata; class Mammalia; order Rodentia; family Muridae; genus Apodemus; species Apodemus agrarius. The sequence continues at coordinate 80,960,981 of OZ030017.1, forward strand.
TTTTACTGATAAAGGTTTTCCAATAACTTGTGAATGATAAATCATTTATTTCTATCCATTATATTATGTGACTAGTGTTAAAACCTATATATCATAGTTAATTATATGAAAATACATCAAATCATTTGTATATCTGAAGGTGGTAAAACACTATCTCATATATATATATATATATATATATATATATATTTGATATATAGATCAAACAGAACTCATCATTTTAAAAGAAATATTCATTTATTTTATGTATGTGTATGAGACACTGTAGCTGTCTTCAGACATATCAGATGGGGGATATAGGATCCATTACAGATGATCATGAACCATCACGTGGTTACTGGGAATTGTCTGCTCTGGAATTGAATGCTCTTAACTGTCAAGCCTGCTCTTCATCACCAAGGTTTATATTTTATTGTTGAAAATCATCCTGTGTTCTTTTGAAAGACATGGCAAAGGTAGTGAATCAGTTCCAGGTTATCTTCTTTTAGTAGGAAGGATTCTTTTTGTTTATGTCTTTCAAATGTTACCTCTCCACTGATAACACATCTGCACAAATCACAGAAGTTGAAAATGAAGCAAGAATAAAACCTTAACAGTCCCCCAGTGAGAAATCACATCATCAGTCTCCTAATGATGCTAATGTAAACTGCCAAGAACTGTCACTCTAAAAGTCACAGCAGGCTCAAAGCAGAGAGCAGGGAGTAATGCCATGTCATGAAAGCAAACAGAGGAAAACAAATGCATTATGTATGTGAATACAGGAAAATGAGCAGTTGCTTTTTCAAAGGCAGTTAGCAATATACCTTGCTCCCAGGCAGGCTTGTCTGTACACTTTGAATATAATAGGGACAGGATTTCTATGTCCTTGGCAGAGTCATTCAATGATAGGCTGGCTTCTCAATAAAACCTGAAATGAACAATGTTTATGTTTAACAAAAGAAACAAATGAAACATCATCACACTTGAGTCTGAAGTGGAAGTTTCTGGGACTACGTGTTTAATATTCCCTAAAGGAACGTGTGGGTGTGTGTGTAGGGGGGGTGTTTATTTCCTGAAAAATATATTATTGGTATAATTTAAATTTTGCTATAATTTTAGTGGAACCAGAATAGAAAGGTTATTTGATTTATGTGGTATGTGAAAGACGAAGCCAAAAGATAATGTTTAAAGTCAAGACACAGTCTTTCATATTAGGTTAGGCCTGCAACCTAAGCCACTCTGTGACCAATAATAGCACATTTTTAAGTTTTATGAAACATCATTAAAAAGGACAATTCTGGGTCATGTGATTTATTTACTTTTTAAACAACTTTATAAAACCCTTCCATCATCTAGCAAGTACATACAACAGTTAATATATTTTATATTCAAATGAAAGTACTCAAAATTATCAAAAATCAAATTCCATACTGCTAATAGTCAAAAGTAAAGGCTTCCAAAGGTGAAGGATTTCATAAATTGGTTTGTTAATGGGACTGAAAATTGGCCCAAAGAAATCATCTGAAATTATCAATTTGATATTCTTGACATAATCTATAACTTCTCTCCTGAAGCTTGTGGATTTGGTGGAAGCCACAGATCTACATCCAGAATCACACAGTTTAATATATACAGCTATGACCCAAAGGCTTCTGTTATTAAAATAGGGGCTAGATTTACACAAGCAACTGATTTTGAAATAAATGAAAATCTCCCTGGGGATCTAGCCTGCAAGGGTTAGAGAAGAAAGCAGAACAAAGCACTTGGAATTTTACCCATACTACTTCCTCTTTTGCTTGACTATTTTTGTCAGGCTTTGGAAACATGTTACAGGGATCATTTTAATGATACTTTATAATGACTAGAACATCAGAGATCCAAGATTATCTGAATGTCAAGAAATGTTTGAATATGATAACAAAACGGTAGAAAAATTCCTGATATTGTTGCCATAAAAATGATAAAATATATTTAAAATAAACAATGTATTTACTGAATATTATACTAATGTATCAGTGATATTACTCTGTCCCACTCTGTAAAAAAAACCTTTTTTTCAAATCTATATCATTTTTATACATTTATGGAAAGTTCAGTCAATCTTATAACATCAACTTTGAATACATAATATGTACTTACAGTTGCCAATAGTTGATTTTATCTTCTAAATTATATTTCCCAGAGTTTGATTTATAAATAATATTAAGTACTTGAGTACAGAAGTTCATTATAGGATTACAGTAATGTATCTTGATATTTTGTTTCAGTTAATGTTATTAAAGTAAAGAGTTGTGATATGTAATTTTCATAAAATTATTAAAGGATGACAGTGAAGCCTCACACTATGGAAATCAAGTGAAATAGAAAATGGGTAAATCAAAATTCAGTTTTATTAAAAGATGTTATAGTAAGATAACTTCACTTATTACAGAATGTTATTGAAAACTAAAAAAGAAAAAATAATGATCATTATATTCTTAATCTATAATTGTTTCCAAGGTTACTTTTGCTGTAATAATACCCAGGTTTTATGTGTACATGTTGAGTTTTGAAGTTTTGCTCATGATCCACAATTTTATCTTGTTATTTTTTACTCAAGAGCATTATATATTTTCAGAATTAGCAGATGATTTCCCATATGTTATTTTGAGTATAAGTCACAAACTATATATAAACAACTCAGAATATGCCACAAAATAATTATTCATATTAAAAATATGATTCTTAATTTTACTCAACTAAAAGTTCTAGCTCTTGGAAAAACTGTAGTTAAAGTAATGACATCAAACTTTCTTTTCCCAAATATTTCTGATATTACATAAAAATATATGAATTGTCTTTCATTAGAGCAGTCAATTCCTGAAAGCTGATGCATGCCATACTGTTAGGGATGCTTGATTTACACCAAAATGCAAAGCACCCTGAATGTGAATCTGTGGTGAGAAACACCTATATTATTGAGTTATTAAAAATGGTTAAGGGTAGAAATTTCTGCTGAAGTGCATAAGTTCCTGGTTTCTTTATCAACTCAGGTTTGTCATGTGATGTTTTTCTGTAAGAAGCCTTGTGAGAGAGCATGCAATGTTTTGATGAAAACAGAGAGTTGAGAGGGCAAGTGATATTTAGAAAGAATGTAAATAGAACCTCCAAATCCATGGGAAAATATTCTTGCATTGCTGTTCCAAACAAAGCATTGCTGGTCTTTTCTGCTTTTTATTGGTCTCCACTTCATAGTGAGATATATGCCAAAATCTTCTCGTGGTATTCTTACTGATTCTGACCTCTTCCACTGATGACTCATATAGATTAGGGCAGTGCATTTTTTTTCCTGGCTCATCTCACGGCTACTGATTTGTGTTTTCTTTTTACTATTGAATGTGATTGCTGGTATCCTGACAATGAAGTGTAAAATTTCCCCCAAGAAACTACTTCTAAACAGATCTACGACACCCTTTCTCTATTAAACATCTTTTTCATTTGCCTCTGATCAGGGGACTAGAAGGGAGGTCGAAGAGTTTAAAAACCCTAAATAAAGTAGGTTTTGAAAAACTGCTAAGCCTACATTCTTCAAGTACCATTTGGATGTTTCTTGTTCTTTTATTTTATTTTTCATGAAACTATAACCTGAGAGACTCATCGAAAGGCAAAGAAAAGATCTCCCTTTACCCTTTTTTTTAATTTAATTTTTATTTTCTATATTCTATGTTTACATTACAAAGGCTTTCTCCTTTCCCAGTTCCCCCCCCACCATATGTCCCATAATTCCTCTCCCCCCCAGCTATTCCCCAATCATTCCCCCCCTCACGATTTCTCTGTTCTGGGTCTACAAAACTGGATCCAATCTTTACAGGCCCAGGGTCCTCTCCCTTGTCTTCAACATCAAAGAGGGGAAGACCATAGTAATGGATTAAATCAAGTCAGAGATGAGTTTGTTAGAGGATATTATATGGTGGATGTTGTACTGGTTTCCATTTTCAGTTGCTATGATAAAATGCCCTGGAAAATCTAATTGCGTTTGGGAAAAAAAAAATGGTTGTTTTTGCTCACAGTTTGAGGTTACAGTCATCAGGTCTAGAATCATAGTAAAATGAGCCTGAAATAGCATATCATGATGCCAATAATCATTAACAGAGAGTAATGAATATTTCCTTTCTCCAAACTTAGATAAGTAGCCAAATACAGTGAACTAGTCTTCCCACTAATCAAGATTCTCCCACAAAAGTAAGTCTACAGGTCGGTTAAATCTGCACGATCTCTCATTAAATTTATGATCACAGATGATGTCCATATAAAACCTCTCCCCTTAAGACCCAGGGTTCTATGAGAATGAAAAGGTGGGAAAAGTTAAGAACTAGAGGTTATGGACAACATTGTGGAACAGAGTCTTCAAGACACAAAAAATGATGTGCTCATATTCTGAGAATTACTCAAGGTTTTGGAGAGTGTACACAAGAGCCACAAAATGCAAGCCAGACAACATCTCAACTTGGGAAAGAGGGAATAGGTACAAAGTCCCATATTTAACTAAGATGTTCTTTGCAATTACTATCTGTTGAAAGAGGTAAAAATTGATTTTCTCCAAAGGAATGACAAAATACATCTGTCATGACCAAGGGTCTTATCTTACATACTTTGTTGCCTCTTTTATTGTATCTGCTCTCAGGATCATGTAGCCTGTACTTATACTCATACTCAAGCAAATATATTAAGACTGTCTAGGAGCTTTATCAGAGTACTTGGAATGAAGAAATTATTAAGCTTTTATTTTATGTAAAGTATTAAGTATTCAATTGTCATCTTATAAAATAGCAAAAATGAGTTGTTCAAAAAGATGGCTTGTGGTTATGAAAGGTTAGGTTGGTGCATAAGTTTTTTTCATGTTTCTTTTTTTCATATTTCTTTTTTATAATATTTTAATTAGATATATTCTATATTTACATTACATTTCCCTTTTTCTGGTTCCCTGCCCCCCAAAGGTCCCACATACCCTTTTACCTCCCCTTGTTCACCCATCCACACTTTCCTACTTTCCTGTTCTAGTATTCCCCTACACTGATGCTTTGTGTCTTTCCAGAACAGGGTCCACTCCTTCCTTGTTGTCCGACATCATTTGGTATGTGGATTGTGTCTTTGGTGTCCCAAGATTCGAAGCTAATATCCACTTATCAGTGAGTGCATACCATGGGTATTCTTTTGAGACTGGGTTACCTCACTTAGTATGATGTTCTCCAGCTCCATCCATTTGTCTAAGAATTTCATGAATTCATTGTTTCTAATGGCTGAATAGTACTCCATTGTGTATATATACCACATTTTTTTATCCATTCTTCCGTTGAAGGAAATCTGGGTTCTTTCCAGCTTCTGACTACTATAAATAAGGCTGCTATGAACATAGTGTAGCATGTATCCTTATTGCATGCTGGGGAATCTTCTGGGTATATGGCCAGGAGTGGTATGGCTGGATCCTCTGGAAGTATTGTGCCGAGTTTTCTGAGGAACCGCCAGACTGATTTACAGAGTGGTTGTACCAGCTTGCAGTACCACCAGCAGTGGAGGAGTGTTCCTCTTTCTTCAAATGCTCACCAACACCTGCTGTTTCCTGAGTTTTTAAACTTAGCCATTCTGACTGGTGTGAGCTGAAATCTCAGGGTTGTTTTGATTTGCATTTCTCTAATGACTAATGAACATTTTTTAAGGTGTTTCTCAGCCATCTGAATTTCTTCAGGCAAAAAGTCTTTTTTTAGCTCTGTACCCCATTTTTGATAGGGTTATTTGGTTTTCTGGGGTCTAACTTCTTGAGTTCTTTGTATACATTGGATATTAGCCCTCTGTCAGATGTAAGGTTGGTCTTTTCCCAATTTGTTGGTTGCTGATTTGTCCTTTTGACAGTATCTTTTTTTTTTCAAATACTCTGCTCTCTTTTTTTCTTTTTTTTTAATTTTTATTTTCTATATTCTATGTTTACATTCCAAAGGCTTTCCCCTTTCCCAGTTCCCCCCCCACCATACGTCCCATAATTCTTTTGCCTTGTAGAAACTTTGTAATTTTATAAGGTCCCATTTGTCTATTCTTGATCTTAGAGCATAAGCTATTGGTGTTCTGTTCAGGAACTTTCCCCCTGAGCCAATGTCCTCAAGAGTCTTCCCCAGTTTTTTTTTTTCATTAACTTTAGTGTGTCTGGTTTAATGTGGAGGTCCTTGATCCACTTGGAGTTGAGCTTAGTACAAGGAGATAAGAATGGATCAATTCTCATTCTTCTGCATATTGACCTCCAGTTGAGCCAGCACCATTTGTTGAAAAGGTTATTTTATTTCCACTGGATGTTTTCAGCTCCTTTGTGAAAGATCAATTCCTATTGGGAGAATGTTGAGTATGTTGTAGACTGTTAGAATAAGTATGTGCTGTCTTTGTGGTGTTCATTTTAGCTTGTTTGGATTCTCTCTTTTCTACTTGATTGTTTAGAAAGCAAAGATATACTTTCTAATACTTTTCTATCCATCCTCTATTCTCTCTCTCTCTCTCTCTCTCTCTCTCTCTCTCTCTCTCTCTCTCTCCCACCCTCTCTCCCAATGTCTCTCAATTTTTTTCACTGTCTCTCATTTTGGCAATGAAAAAATTTCTTGAGTGGAACCAGAGAAGAAGAACACACAAATACTTGTATTTTGTTGTATTGTGGATATAAGCATATCAAGGAGGGCCAGGCTTCTTCTGTGAACAAGGAAAGTTTTCACATCCCCTTACTCCTTTTCTGATACTTGATGGTAGGATCGTAGAAGTTCTTTCATTTTATGAGTTAGGGCTAAGACTAGTTGCCTGATCTACTCTTCCATCTCTCTAATCATTTAACTATATTAAAGTTCTTTAACAATAAGTAAACAAAGTAATATGTTATGGGCAGAAAAATAGGAAAATTGAAGGAATCTTATCATGTAAATGAACAGTATCAAATTCAAATTTTATGATAATGATTTGTAGATGATGAGTCTAATGTTTGAATTAAAAATCAATTTTGGAGGGAATGACAATATAATGAACTTTCAAAAACATAATGCTATTCCAGTGAATTGTCACCAGTAAAGGGCAGTCTGAATATCTATAAATGTCTAGCAAGTATTAATATTAGAGTTCTGAATTAAAATATGTGATAAATAGAGCAAGAATAAGATTAAAACTTGAAGAATTGAGATTAATGATGTCAGAAATAAACGAAAGTTTCATCTAGAAAAATAACTTCTTCAAATTAATCCTAGATTGTATTTAAATAATAAAGGACACTTTGACAAGTGAGCCACAAATCAAATTTAAAATGAAAGTCTAAGTTTTATTAGAATAAGATAAACAAAATAAACTAGTGATAAAAATATTATTAGTGCTAAGCTACTATTAATTAAATACATTAAATCGAAGGTTATTAAATATGTACAAATGTCAAGAATTTCACAGCTTCCAACTGTGTAAAGTAGTTAACAGGAAGATGAAATTTAAGAAAGTTAAGGCTTGAGAAGACAAGAGCAATTGCAGTAACCTATTGCCATATGCTGCCATTCGGTTTGTTCAAAAATGATTTCAGCACGTATTATATATTCTGATATATAGTTACACACTGTTGACACACAACATCTCTCATTTAACAGGGTCTAAATGCAGGTTTATTTTTAGTAAGATGTGTGTGATTATAATGTGGTGACAGATACATTTTAAATGACATCTCAATATGACAGTATCTTTAATATCTTTACAGGTTTTATGTAAAATTTACTTATATGTTATTTATTTTGTATATATGGAGCATGGTGTTAAAACACTTGTCATAGCAAGAATGTAGATGTCAGAAGACAAATATGAGAGTTATTTTTTGTTTTAGTTTTTTTTCTACCATGTGGACGATGCATGGAAAAGAGTTTTGACAATAGATGCCTTCATGCTCTGAGCTCTGGCCTAACCCTCACACAAATTATACTTTCAGAACAATGAAAAGTCACATATCAAGGTATTTGACAAATACACTGGTGAAAACATCTTAAATAATTTATACCAATGGCAGGGGAAAGTCTTCTATAAGTCTAAGAACCTCTCTGATGATATTTTTTTAAGATGTGGAAGCTAGAGGTCTGCTAAAAGTGCATTCTAAAGGCTGTAACCTATGACAAAAACACAGATATTTAAGTTACATACTATATGAGAAACATGTTTCATTTTATTTCATTAATACTAAAGTTATAAAGACAGTCCAAAATAAATTAGCTTTTGTTTTGTAACACTCTGATACTCTATTATCATAAAGTTCTAATCAATCTAATTCTACCTTGTTGACTCTTCAACATAAACACAGATTTTTTTGGAGGGGTGGAGAACTTACCTCACAACTTTGAATTTTTTTTGAAATGTTGAATAGTTAAATATTTCAGAAGCAATAGTAGCCAGTTCAAAACGATGTATTTTCCTGAGATGAATTCAGAAGTAAACTACATGTGGAATCAAGCTTACTATTGACTATTTATATCTTAGATTCCAGTAATGGCAAGAATTGTAAACATTTACAGCCAGTATCTACCTGAATTTAATTGCTACATGATGTAGAATGATCATTTTTGAGGCCCAGGCTGTGTAATCTTTTTGCTGTTTGGTTATATCATGGATCATGTAAGTTCTCCATGTACATTTCATGTTCTATGACTTGGCCTAGTAACACTAACAAGCAGAATTGTTTTACTAGAATTTCCATACAATTGGCAAGCAAATCTGTCTTGTTAACATTTATATCACTGTCACAAAATACCATGAGCAAAACAAATTAATAAAAAAACAAAACCTTTAACTTGAGGACTTACGGTTCCAGATGTTTAGAGTCCATTGTCAATATTGGCAAGGAAGCATACCACTAGGCAGGCAGGCATGGTGCTGGAGGAGTATCTTTCAGCTTAAGTATTGTTCTATAAGTATGAGGCAATATAGCTAGCTAGCAATGTCATTGGTTTTTGAAACCACAAAGTGACGCATCTTCACATAGGTGCCAACTATTATTTCCCCAAAAGTTTTAAAGGCTGGAGAGCAAGTATCCCACTGTATGAGCCTTTCTTTATATGTCTATGAGGCGTTAGTGCTAGTCTATATTTGGGAAAAAATTTAATAGTAAGATACTTTTATTAATTATGTTTGATTTGGTGCAATGTTACTGAATGTTACTGATGTTACTGAATTTCCTAGAATCACTTGGGGCAAATATAGCAGCTAACATTTCAATGGTTTCAACATATGACAAATATATCTTTATCATGAAAACAGTGTCTTTTCTACACACTAACTTTACTTTATGAACTTAAATGTTTATAATAAATGGATTAGTGATTGTTTTGAAGTATTGTTTATATACTTATTGTAAAATAGTAAGTGAAAACCATATTAATTCAGAGACTTGAAAAATATTTGTACTGGTGAGAAACAATATTTCATTTTAAATCAACCCTGTCACATTGGTTTAATTATTTTTTGGGAAAGAAGTAAAAGAGAATAAATGTCTAGATTATCTAACTCAATTGTCTAATTATGATCTAGGAGAATTTTTGTTCTGAATCACTTTGATGAGCAGTTAAAATTACAGAATTTTTTCTTTTTTTCTTTTTTCGTTTTTTCTTTACACTGCAGATTGTATTCTCCTCCCTGTGGTCCACCCTCTGATCCACATCCCAAACCTCCTCCTTGGTTTCCTGTTTCCATGATGATGGTCCTACCCCTACCCCACTAGACCTCTGAACACCCTGGTGCATGCAGCTTCCTGAGGGTTAGGTGCATCTTCTCTAACTAGACCCAGACCTGGCAGTCTTCTGCTGTATATGTGTTGGGAGGGGGACTCATATTTGCTGGTATATGCTGCCTGGTTAGTGGTCCAGTTAGGGATCCAGGTTAATTGGGATTGCTGGTCCTCCTACAGGGTCGCCCTCCTCCTCAGCGTCTTCCAGCTTTTCCCTATAGAGAAAATTGCATGGAATTTTAGTGCTTTATACTCCAGCTTTTTCCAATAAAATGTAGTACTATTTTAATTTTTATCATCTTAGAATTAGAAACCTCAAGATTTCTGTACAAAGGACAACTGAGAGTCAGCAGTTATAAATTTTGCCCTTTCTGGTATGTCCATGCCAGAGGCAAGAGCAGCCCTATTGGCTCTCTAGACACTGATAATCATGACCTATGGAGGACAAATTAAGAGACCAGTTTTACCTTAGTCCTTACTAGTCCTTACATATCCATACTAGTCTTCTTATGTGGTACAGCTTTGTCTCTATCTATGCCTGACTATGAAATATTCTCACACTTTCTATCACTGGCCAGCTTTCTTGCATTCTTGAAAATTCCAAGTCACCAAAAAAAAAAAATCCATGTGGAGGTCAGAGACTAACTTTCTGGAATCTGCAAACAGACTCAGATTATCAGGCCTTGATCTAAGTGCTTCTGAATGCTGAGCCATCTCACTAGCCAGATAACATTGAATCAACAGTAGGTTTAAAATATATTAACATTTTGTAAAGTGGAACATTCAACTACTTAACAAACACTTAGAAAAAATGCCAGTGTACAAAATAAAAACAAAACAATATATTTCATTGTGTCAGTAACAAATACTTTTCAACTTAACAATGCAATGATATACAAATAAAATAAAAAAAGAATAGTTGAAGAGATTCTTGTTGAAAATACAATAAATGTTAAGTAAGTGTAAAATAAGCTTAAAAAGTGTAAAATATGTTTAAATAGTTTAATGACTCAGGGCATGTTTCAGATTATATATTCATTATATTTTAATTTAAACATGATATTAAATTGTTATTTAAATATTCTTAGGTAATTAGTGGGATCAAGCAATGTAATATTAACATGTGAATACTTTTTATACATGTGTGTATATATAGGGAATGTGTTTATAAATCTATGTGTCTATAAGTTGTGCATGATCACTGGCAGACTAATTTCATGAAGAAGATATGGAAGACAACTTAAGAGATCAGTTTTACCTTAGTCCTTACTTTAGAATCATTTCTGTTGTTTCTTACTCCAGGATGGATAGCCTATAATATTACTAGTGACTCTCCTGCTTTTGCCTCCATCTCAATTTAGGACTGCTTGGATTATAGATATAAGCTACCATTTCTAACTCTGCAAATGTATTCCAAGGATACAAATTTAGGTCAGTAAGATTGGACACAACATATTTTCATCCACCCAGATCTTTTCACAGGTCATGTGTACATATATTACATAAATCTTTTACTATATTGAAAATCTAAGTCAAAGATAAACAGAAAGACTTAAACAAAACAAGTGGAGTTCTTGGGATTCTCTTACCACCTCTCTGCAATCTTCATTAGGCCTATTGACTCAGAACCATACAGGTTTGTTTCTCATTCTGAATCCACCTCCCTGCCTGCCTGCCATCAAGCTCCAGCTGCCCTGAGTAGGTTACTACCCCCACCAGACCTCCATTGTCCCACCAACTCTTTGCCGTCCTCCATTAAACCTGCTGATCCAGAAACATACAGGATAGATTCCCTCCCTTCAATCATCTTCCCTACATGCTGATCCCTCTGCAGCGTGCACAACTGTCCTAAACAACAAGATATATCTTCCAGACAGTATTCTGGAAGACACAAAAGCAACTGAAAGAATCATATTAATACATTTGAACCCAGTCGATGGACAGAAGCAGCTGACCCCCTGTCAGTGAATTAGGGAAAAGAAGATTGAAGCTGAGAAGGGCAACTCTGTAGGAGGATCAGAAATCTCAATTAACATGGGCCCCAGAGCTCTATCAATCACTGGACCACCAAACCGGCCACAAATACCAGCTGATATGATACACCCCCAACATACATACAGTAGCAGACTGCTGGGTCTGTGTTCATTCAGAGATGATGCACCTAACCCTCAAGAGACTGGAGGCCCCAGGGAGTTTAGAGGTCAGGTGGAGTGGGGGATGGGGTATTCAGGTCCAGACAGGGTGTGGATGAGGTATGGGGTGTGGAACAGTCAAAGATGGGATAAACAAATTATAGTTGTAAATAAATAAATAAATAAATAAATAAATAAATAATAGATAAATAAATAAATAAATTTAAATAAAAATTTTTTAAAAAAGAAATACAGGAATATATAATCAAATGTGTAGAGGTATTTAAAGAGAAAACATATAAATCCCTTAAAGAAATACAGAAAAATAGGTGAAAGAAATAAACTCTTCAAGAAAATAGAACCAACCAAGAAAACACAAAATGAAGTAATCATGGATATGGAAAACCAGGAACAACATATGCAAGCACAGCCATCAGAATACCAGAGATGGACAAGGGAATCCTGAGTGTAGCAGATTCAATAGAAAAATGAATACATCTGTCAAAGAAACCCCAAAACTTCCAAGAAATACAGGACTCAGTGATGGCTCTGCCTACATGACAACTTTTCTAAATCTGGAATGAACTATAATCCAAAAATTGAGAGCACATCTGTGATCCAGATATTGCGGATGGAAAATAGAGGCTTCTGACCTGGATGTTGACATGGGATGACACATGCTTTTGATTCATATCTTGAGGTATACTGGCCATATAAAGCTTAGGCCCAGGGAAGGTGGTAGATTTCTTTAATCTCAAGATCCTGAAGAAAGTAGATCCAGAGTTCAAGACAAGATTGTGAGAACAAGTTACATATCCAGGCATGTTGGTACATACCATAATTTGGGAACTATCTTACTGGAGGCCTACATAAAGACATTGGAAGGAGTGCACACTCTTCTTCATCTGCTAGCACTGATTTGCCAGTGCATCTGTTAGAAGTTATTTCTCCAAAATTCAAGTTTATATAGAAAATAAGCTGAAAAACTAGTTTCATGGGACTAAGCACGTACTAGATTCTTCTATTTCCGATTTACAACTGCTCATTGTTTGGATAATTAGACTTAGGTCATTGCAATAAATTCCCTTAATTTTGAGAGACATTCTATAAGTTCTGTGACTCTATAGAACCCTGACTAATATTGATACATTGAAAAAGACCTAACAAGAAAAGCTAAGAAGAGACAAGAGTCCTAGCTCCAAGACCCAGAAAATATTTTCAACAAAATCAAAGAAGAAAATTCTCTCAACCTGCAGAAAGAGATGATTATGAACATAAAAAGAAGTGTATAGAATACAAATTACACAGACCAAAAATGAAAATATTCCTACCACATAATAATCAAAACACAAAATTTGCAGAACAAAGAAAGTACATAAAAAGTAGCAAGGGGAAATTTCGAGGTAGCATACAAAGGCAATGTATTAGAATTGCAACTGACTTCTCAACATACACTCTAAAAGGTAGAAGGGCACAGGAAGGTATCTACTGTGATTTTTCTAGAGGTTGCAATATATAGCAAGCCAATAGCCAACATCAAATACATTTGGAGAGAAAATTCACTAAAATCAGGGACAAGAAAAGTTTGCTCATTCTCTATGTATTCAACATAGAGCTTTAAATTCTAGCTAGATGAATAAGAAAACTAAAGGGGATCAAGAAGAGAAAATTGGAAAGATGGAGTCAAAATAACATTATTTCTTGATGAAATGATAGTATACATAAGTCACCTCAAAATTTTTATCAGAGAAGTCTCACAGCTCATAACCACATTCATCAAAGTAGCTGGATACAAAATTAACCCAAGGAAACCAATAGCCCCCTTTATACAAATGATAAGTTGGCCAAGAAGAAAATTAAGGTAACAACACCCTTTTTCTGGAGAAATAAGTTCTTTGATTCAGTTACACTCAAATTTTGTACAAGGTGATAAATATGGAATTCTTTGTATATTTACACATGCAAATGTCAAGTTGGACTATCACCAATTGTTTCTTTTATTCATTGTACAGATTTTTCTTTTTTGTCAAAATCAAGTGTCTATAGGTATGTTTGCATGTGTGTGTGTGTTTCACTTATGAATAATATAAAAAATTACTGATTTAGAATACTGATGAATAATATAAAACATTTCGTATATGTCTCACAAAGCAAGTAAAAGACCTATAGGGCAAGAACTTTGAGTCTCTGAAGAAAGACACTAATGAAGATATCAGAAGACAGAAAGATCTCCCATGTCATGGAGTAGTAGGATAAACAGAAAAATAGTCATCTTACTTAAAGCAATATATAGATTCAATAAATTCCCATCAAAATTCCAAGATAATTCTTTAAAGACCTTGACAAAGCAATACACAACTTCATAAGCAAAACAAAATAACAAGGTCAGCTAAAGTAATATTAAACAATAAAAGAACTTCTGAATATATCACCATCCCTGACCTATACCTGTACTACAGAGTGATAATAATATTTACTGCATGGTATTGGTGTAGGGCCAGACAGATTGACCAATGGAATCAAATCAAAGACCCTGAAATACACACACACACACACACACACACACACACACACAAACAAACATACCTATAGACACTTGATTTTGACAAAGAAGAAAAATCTGTACAATGAATAAAAGAAACAATTGGTGATAGTCCAACTTGACATTTGCATGTGTAAATATACAAAGAATTTCATATTTATCACCTTGTATAAAATTTGAGTGTAACTGAATCAAAGACCTCAACATAAAAACAGATACACTAAAGCTAATAGAACAGAAATTGGGGAATAGCCTTGAACTCATTGATCTAGAGACAAGTTTCTGAAGAAAACGTGAACGGCTTGGATTCTAAGAACAACAATTGATAAATGGGACCACATGAAACAGAAAAGCTTCTTTAAAGCAAAGGACACTATCAATAAGACAAAGCAGTAGTCTACAGAGTTGGTAAGGAACTTCACTAACCTTATATCTTATTGAGGGCTAATATTCAAAAGTTTTAAATAACTCAAGAAGTTAGATACCAACAGACCAAGTATCTCAACTTAAAAAGGGATACAAAGCTAAACAGAAGTCCCAACAGAGGAATCTGGAACAGCCATGAAGCACTTAAAGAAATGTGTAGTGTCCTTAGTCATGAGGAGAATATATATCAAAATGACTGAGAACTCATCTGACAGCCCTCAGACTAGCTTAAATGAAAACTAAAATGATAGCACATGGAGTTGGTGAGGGTTTGGAGAAAGGGAGTACTCCTCCTTTGCTGTTGTGAGGGAAAATTTGTACAACCACTTTCAAAATATATTTGGTGGTTTCTCAGAAACCTGGTAATATTTCTTCCTCAAGACCCAACTATACCTCTTCTGGGGAATCTCACTTAGAATAGCAATAAAATAGCAGGAATCAGATAGGACGAGGGGATATGGAGGGCAATGTATCTGGTTCAGTTTCAGGTTTGAGAGAGATATAAGAGATGACTAGATTTCCATGTGATTAAATGGACATCAGCGGGTGACAGAGCTTGGGTTTAGGGCACATCTCATGCACAGGCCAGAGCCCTGGCATAAGAGACTTCCTAAGAGTCAGTGTGCATCATCTACCTGTGACTCACAACATTGGGCATAGGAAGCTGGAAGAATTGCCCCTTGTATCCAGAGAGGTACTCCCATGAGCATTACGGATATCAACCCACTAATAAAACATTTGTCTCAAAATGTATCCTATCTACAAGATATGAAGGGACAGGGGATACAGTAGAATCTGAGAGAATGGCCAAATAAATCTTGCTCAACTAGAGACCATGTGGAATCATAGATCCCTGACACAATTAATGATAGAATGTTAGGCTTACAGACAGTAGCCTAGCTTGGCTGTCTTCTGAGATGTTCCAGCCACCAGCTGACTCTGAGACATGCAGAGAACAGCAGCCAAACAGTCGATGGAATTTGAGAACCTTATAGAATAGTTTGGAGAAAGTTTGAGAGCTCTGAAGAGGATAGGGATTCCACAGGAAGACCTACAGAGTTAAATGATCTAGACTGTTTTGGAGATTCTCAGAGATTGAACCATAAACCAAAGAGCATAGTCTTGGGTCCTTGCATATGTAGCAGACATTCAGCTTGGTCTTCAGGTGGGTCCCACACAACTGGAGAAGGAGAGGTAGTTGGTGGGCGGTAGGAGCTATTGTTAAAACTGCTGCCTGTCTTTGGAATATTTTCTTCTTTATGGGCTGCTTTGTTGGACTCAGTGGGAGAAGATACACCTAGCTCCAGAGACTTGATGTGCCAAGGAGGGTGAATATTCAGGTGTGTCTCTACACTCCATGGAGAAGGGGAGGGAGGCAAGTGGGCAAGAATTGTGGGAATAGGGAACCCAAAGTTGGAGCCAGCGATGAAAAGTAAATTAAAAAAAAATGAAATAAATAAACCAAGAAAATAATATGTTTTGGACCAAATCAATAGGAAATCTTCATTTTTAATTTTATGTGTTTTTGTTTGTTTGTTTTGTTCATTTATTTGTTTTTGGTACAGTAATATTATAGCTAAATGAGACTGGGACTCAAAAAAAGAAAGAATCCCCCAAACTCATGGGAATCCTCATAACTGAGTCTCATGATGGTAGAATATATGAATAGTAGGTTTATGTAGTAATTACTGTAATCATTGTTTAATCTCCATTATTTTACTATATACATATATACATAGGATACATGTTTTGGCATAAAATTATGTATCATGCTTCCTTTGATTCAAGGCAGAGAGCATCAACATTTTTATCTCCTTGCTTAAATATTTATTTTCTAAGATTTTATTTTATGTGTGTGTATCTGAGTGTATGGATACTTGGTACCTGTGGTGATCAGAAGTGTGTATAACCCTGGAACTGGAGAAGAAGGCCGATGTGAGCCAGCATGTAGATGCAGGGACCCAAACTCTGTTGCTGTGCAAGAGTCAAAAGCACTCAAACCACTGAATCCTCCCTCTAGCCTCCAGTCTACTGTCTCTTAAGGATCTATAAGAATAAATGTATTCAAATAATTAATGTAAATAAAATTATTTAAATACATTTCTGATTAAAAATACAAAACTTCCCTTTATCTCTATTTCGACAAAAGTAGCTATACCTGTCCGTAGGGTTTTAAATCATCACAAGTTTTAAATTAGATTTTTCATGGTCTAAGTTCCTTCAGATAAGATGCACCTAACTCTCAAGAGATTGGAGGCCCCAGGGAGTTTAGAGGACTTGTGGTGTGGGTGGTAGGGGTTGGGGACATTTTTGTGGAGACAGTGGGTAGGGAGGAGGTATGGGATGTGGAACAGTCAGAGGGTAGACAGGGAGGGGGATAAAATCTGGAGTGTAAAAAAATAAATAAATTGAAGATTAAATACAAAGATAATAAAAATGAATTGTAATTATCAGATATAATTATACACATTTATGTAATGTTTCTTGTTTCAGTTTTAGTCATATATTTGATAACCTTTTGAATGCAAAATTAATGCTCATGGAATAAACCACCCTGTGAATAATAACAAATCAAATGAAATACCATGAGTATTGATGACTGTACTTCCTGAAGTGCCTCTCCCCATAAAACTTTTTCTGTATGGTTTTTCAGTACAAATGACTGAAGTGTGAGCTGAATATCACACGTGGCTTCCTATGTGCTCCTTATTCCAAGGCTAGAAAATTCACTCCAATACTAGCCCTTAGGGATTACTAAACTTAGAAATCCACTTAATAATCATTTCAAAATATTGCTTCCAAGGCCCTTATTCAGTAACAGGTTCTATATTACATAATATTAGCCCAAGACAAGTAATTTCAACCTCAGTTTGCCATGGCTGTAGGCAAATTTTAATTATCCATCAATAAAGAGTGGATGTATGGTGGCAAAATGTTAATACCTTTTTAAATTTGTAGGAACACTTCAGGGCATAAAATGTACCAAGAATTAAAAACAAAAAAAAGTGTGGTGAAAATAGCTTGGTAATTGACTTTTTTTTTTTGATAATTTTTAACTGAAGCTTGTCTGAACTTTGAAAAGGGGGATATCTTTTTTAGAGCATGAATGAGTATTAATCAGGACTAAAGATCAACACGATGATTATATGTGTTTATGCACACATGAGGAGGAATATGAATATGTGTTAAGTAAGTAGTGATATGGGGAATCAAATTAGCACTTTTTGAACATCTCCATATCTGATAATATACCATATAGGTTAACTGACTGTGACTCTAATATACATCTAAGTACCCAGAAACAAGTTAGTGCATTGGTACCTCTTATTAACTTTATTTAGACATTAGTTTTACAAAGCTCATTAAGTAATTTCAGGACAATATGGACAGTTAAATAACCCAAGAGGTAACTCCAGAATACTATGCTGCCAAAGATAGAAACCCAGATGTGATCCCATTGATGACCCATTTAAGTTTCAAAAAAAGAGACAGTAAAATCCAAGAAAATATCTGTATGATAAAGATATATTGACAGAAATATAAAATATTGATAAGGAATCCAATGACTTTGTGGAAAATGATATCATTTTTATTTATACTTTTTGTTGTTGTTTTTGTTTTTGATTTTGTTTTTCGAGACAGGGTTTCTCTGTGTAGTCCTGGCTGTCCTGGAACTCACTTTGTAGACCAGGCTGGCCTTGAACTCAGAAATCCGCCTGCCTCTGCCTCCCAAGTGCTGGAATTACAGGCGTGTGCCACCACCGCCCGGCGATATCATATTTTTAAGGGTTCATACTTTACTAGGTTTCCCTGCTGATATCCCATGTCCAGAATGGAATAGTGTCTAACATACAGGTAGTTTAGTGTCATATCAAAGGTTTACTGTCTTATGGATGTTGTTCGTCTCTGAAATACTTTGAAAGTTCACGAAAATACTTAAGATGATAGGATCACATAAATGCATTATGTTTAAATAAATGATTTGCATTACATTATGGATAACTCATTAAAACATTTTGGAATGAGTATGATTCTATTTGCACCTGTCAAATGCTGTCCCTGAGAACTCAGACACTCAGAATATAGGAAGTGGAACCTGAACAAAAGCAAAAGAGGGACAGTGACAATGGAGAAATATCAGCTGAGAGTGGTATTTTATCAATGGATAAAAAGGGAAAGAAGTTTAGATGGTATACTATGTAGCATGATAAAGGGAATATTGCTAACTTAGAGAGAAAAGATAAAAATGCTTCTCATTTTGGATTAATGGAACTTAAAACTGTACGACATGAAAATGACATCCACAATTTAAATGATCCCTTTGAACATGAAGAACAGGTTTGGCTTGGAAGCTGTTGCAAGGTATACAATACAGAAATCATTGTTTTCATTTCCTCTAATATTTCCAGATATAGAAATAAATTAATTGTGGCAAAAAAATATAGTCTACCAAACGTATGTTGCAAATCAATACAACAGCATGTATGATTATATATCAAATAACTTTTAAGCACTGTATAAGAAATTTGGATTCTAAAAAGAAAATCTTATTTGTCTAAAGGAGGAAGGCAATAATTATCATTCTTTTCTATGCTAATGATTAAAATAAACATGAGTGTTCATTCTTTCTTAATTTTGCCTACTATCTGTATAGGTTGCAATCTGTTCAGAACATCATATGATGGGTTGTAGTTATGCTAAAAATGGCCAGACAGGTACTTCATCTGAGAGAGAAGCAACTGGATAAAGCACTTCAGTTATTTTGTATTTGCTCTTAAGAAATAAGAATGCATATATATATGGAAAATGTCATTGCGTAAATGAAAATGGCTTTTATATTTCTAAAACATGCTTAGTGTTGAACTTAAATTCTGTCTGTTTTTATATCTGTGTGCTGAAATTTTGGATGTGTACTACTAAAAGATGTAAAAGAAATGGTTGTACAAGTATTAGATTCTTCTGACATCTAGCATTTTGCTTTTGTAATTTTCAGGAGTGAATATACTATAAAAATTTTAAACTAATGATGTTAAATATTAATTTGACAAGACAATAAGTTCCTGATTTTCAAAGGCAAAGTACCTCATAAAATTAAATCATGCAAATTTATATCATCATTCAATTATAAATATGAGCAGCCAAACTACGAACTAGGGGTCTCCTGGTATAGATTAAATGAATTGCAATATGTAAGCAATTTGGAAGTAATGAGTCTTGAGCATATGTCTTCTGATAGCCATACTGGTGCTTTGTGTGCTTTCTTTTTCTTTTCTGTATAGCTGCACTGGAAAATCTCTCTAAGAGTGCTTAGACTCCATGATATCAAGTATTAGAATAACCAGGAAGTATATGAAACAACAAATTACAGAAACAAAATGTGCTTTCCCTATATTGTTCAAATTGGTAGGTCCTGTATGGTATCTGGTTGTTTTGCTTAAAGAAAGTAACCTCAGGTAGTTTTTGAAATGGCAAAATGACCAAAATAATTGACCATACTTTTTGGCCTTTTCAGACATCCTTATTACTATTTACCTGAATTGCTCCTTCTGTATTTATCTCCCTCCCCAGTTCCTAGAGAAACACATTTTTTTCATTTCCCTAAGAAATCCATTGCATTCTGCTATGACCCTCTTCCCTTTTTCTACTTTCCTCTGTATTTACCTTTTGCTCCCTCCCTAGGATGCCCTCCATTGTCACTTTCCCTAATCAGATCTCCTCTATTCTGCTATTTCTCTCTGTATTACTTAGAAACTCCTCCACCCATCCCCGACAATGGTCCTATTTTACATTTTCCTTTAAGTCAATAACAGTGTACCTAGAAATTAACTATAATGTGTGAAATTACATGTTTAATTATATGAGCTGATGTTTCTCAAACAGTTCTTTTTTTTAGTTACTGGCCAAGGCAACCATAAGACTTCCAGAAATTTTAACCTGTAACTTTTAGCTTTTGTAAGCACTGTAAAAGGTGAAGGTGAGTATTCATTACTGAAGACATCACTTACTTCAGAAACCAGGCATAGATACTTTTGAGCTACACCTAAACTACATGACTGCTCCTTGAGGACTAGTTTTTATGGTATCAGAAAATATTTTTCAATCTTCCAAAATAAAGCAACAGTCAAATACAACTATGTGATCTCTGGAAGGAACCAACATGACAACACTAACAGTGAAACTGTATCACTCTTATCTTAGTGATAATAAAATATCTCTACTGAGACTTACTTCAGACCTGCTCAACAACAGGGAAATCAGGCCACCTAGACAACTATTTAGTCATAGTGAAATCTTAGATACAGGAGGAATATCTACAACCAATTATTTACTAAACTGGCATAATCTGTGATGGCAGTCTATAAATATTTGGCCTAATACTGACAGGTTATGTACTCGTTACCCTTTAAGGAAATTTCTATTTGCAACAGACAGGGCCACCTTAGAAAGTCAGAGTCAAGCAAAATATAGAGTTTCAGAGTCCAGTATAAATGGATACATTTTAGAAAACACTGTACCTAAAGTTCAGGAAACTCAGGAGATAGAGCAGAAAGACTGGAATATGAGAACATCAGAGTTTGCTGTGAGGTTATTGGTCCCTGTAATATCTGCTATCTTTATGAGATAATCAAAATATGTGCTGGGTGTCTGTGCCATGCCGAAGATTTGAAAAACAATACATAGTTTAGTGACCCCATATTTTAGATAAAAATGGTTTTAAGCCTAACCATAAATCATTTGTTGTATAAGAAATATGATGAAAGACATGAGGCCATGTTCATTTGTATACAATATTTTTTTTCTGTGAAACCTTCCTAAATTGATAATGAAGCATCTTATCTTAAACATGTTATGTCCAGCAAAAACATTTATTATAAGTAGTTTTGAAATTATACAAAAGAGTTTTAATGATATAAAAGGAAAAAAAGACTAACTATTTTCCTGTTAGCTAGAACACTCTCACAATGTGGAGCTAGTATTTTTTAACATTTAACAATACGTTCTGCATTTTGCCAGTATCTGTGTCTGCTTACCAAACCAGTAAAGACTGTAGGCATTAAAAAAAAAAAAAAAAAAAAAAAGGTAAGATGAAGAAACCATGTATTTTAAAATTCACCAGATGTTTTAGTGAAAATACGGTATTTTTTTAAAATTTTGAGGGGTTTTGGTGTGAATTCTCTGTAATTCAAATGCATAGAACTGCTGTCATGGAACTAATTGGGCTGATAATAATTATAGAATCAATCGAAATTGGAATGGTCAAACTATGAAAATATATTAATTCTCTTCACTCGTATTTTAAATTGATCTGATCAATAATTTATAAACTGTATAATAGAACATATTTTGTAGAGATAATATTCTAAAAACTGCTAAAAAGTAACATCATTCTTATCAATAAGCCTGAGAGTTTTGTGGCAAGATTTTTCTTGGAGCAACAGAAAAAAATGACTAATTTTTTATTTGTAACTTAATTTCTTTATTTCTTCATTCTTATTTCACATAATACATACCTATTGTGACCAGAGTTCCCCAGTTTCTTTTCTGAAAGACCAGGATATCAAGAGAGCTCTGTATAATATAACATGCTTCCTCAATCCTTGACAAAACTGTCTCTTCTTATTTTAACTTCAAAATCAACACTAATAATGCAAAAATTTCATTTCTACCTATATGAAACTTACAAATTTTAAAAAGATATTTGTAATCATGAAACATTTTAGTATAAGGAAACAGCCTTTTAATGTCAATGTATATATTAGTATATTTGAATAAATTACCTGGAAAATATATGTGATAATTACAATATCACTTAGTTATTAATTGATTAAGCATATACAACTTTCCTGTTCCTTTTCAACTTGTATCAGACCCAGATCCTAAGAATTATTTTGAGGAAATTGTTACTTTAGTATCTTTTCTCTGAGGACATTTGGCCAGATGTATTACATTAAAAATTCCAATTTCCATATAGAATAAGTGCTGACATCAATATAATACTCTCCCACTTGAAATTATTCTAAAGAGAATTCTCAGATGACAAGATGTATTTTGTCAGCAACTTGATAAATTTTGATAGCAAAGAACATTCAGAAGAGAAACCATTTGATGCTGCAAAGTCAAACATATATTTGCCTACTGAGAATAAACTGGAAATTACAAATTTAAGGAGAAGAATTGATTTATAAACAGAGCAGTACATTGACTGTCAGAAGCACTTTATCCAGTAGGGTGTTCCATTAGCTCACTAGAACTATGGGAATGCAAGTCTGTTACCTCATCTTAAATCCATCAAAACAGCAGAGCAGATATTTATTAGAAAATTGTAGCTTGCAAACTTTTTAAAAAACGCTTTATTTTTTCCAATGTTTTTTATTATTCGACCTTTAAAACATGAAGGGACAGCATTACCATTGCCTTTTTTACTATACAACTTTGCTACTAACAACTGGTCACTGTTTAAGATCTAAAAGAAAACAAGAAAAGCATCTGTAGTAAATTTTTGTATATACCGTTTTTTGATTCTTAAACTTGGAGCAATCAATTTGACATTTATATGCCATTTTGAAGCTGATGTAGGTCATTTCTTTTTTATTAATTTTTTTTTTGTTTTTTTCGAGACAGGGTTTCTCTGTGTAGCCCTGGCTGTCCTGGAACTCACTCTGTAGACCAGGCTGGCCTCGAACTCAGAAATCCGCCTGCCTCTGCCTCCCAAGTGCTGGGATTACAGGCATGCGCCACCACCACCCAGCATTTATTAATTTTTAAGTCACTTAAAATATATACTAAATATTGTGGCAATACAATAAAGCCAGAGTAAAGTTAAATCTCTTGCAGATCTGAAAGGTTTCTGAAACTTAAAAGGAAATTACTGTGTTATATATTAATGAGTGTATTTAGGACAGAAGGAAAGTAAGTAATTAGAATTAAGTAAGAGACACTAACCATACTGGAGGCACTAGTAAGTGGAACTTCTAAACGGAGTGTTTGTTTCTAAACCACAAACAACTATTTACAGACAAAATAGAATCTAGGCAGAAATACAGGTTTTCAATTCATGATTTGATACATATACATTTCTTGAAATGTCATGATTGACTTTTCTTTAGGTTTTCCAGATTAGGTTTATCGTGGTCAATATTCAAAAATAAATAAAATTTTAGATAACAAAAATGAGTAATAAATACAAGAATGAAGGAAAATCAGGTAGCTTATGCCATCTGTAAGTCTTTTTCTTCAGTTGATGTCATTAAAACAATAACTCATTATATATACCATATTTCTAGAAACTGGTAAAACATATAGAAAGAAATATTTTCCTGTGAAAAATACACTGCCAGTTTTTCCTGCTACTTTAAATATTAGCGAATGATGTCAGAGAATCTCAGAGTATCCAGTTTATCATATATTCTGTATAGAGGTTGAGGATGGGCACAACAGAAAAAGACCCAGGAGCCACATTCGTATCATGCTTGTTGTGAATTCTGCTCATCAAAACCGAACACCAAATTCTGATCATGTCAAGTTGTTCTATTACTTTTTTAAATGCTGGCTTTTTAATACTCTGCCAAAAGGAGCATCTACTAATGACAGGTAAGATATTTTTATACTGAGATAACTCCTTAATTCCCTTGTCCCAGAGTTAATATTACACTGAAACACATTCAACACTGTTTCTGAGTTCACTAGTAGCAATATCCTGAACTTACTTAACACAGGGTTATTTGTTCCACGCTTAATCTTGTGTCAATTTTATACCTTTACTTGGTGTTTTTTCCACTAGTGAACTATTGCATTCTGAGAATTTGTGGCTTTTAAACCTCAGTATCTTGTTGGGGATGTCAAACAAGATGGGATCTGACAATCATGTGTTTCATTTTGGACAGTAAACAGGAAACATTTCATTGTTCTAGTATTTTATAAATCCTATTGAAAAGATTAAAAGATATTTTTTAAACAGATTACCTTCTTACACTCTTAAGAGATATATCATTTTGTGTTATGAAAACATGTAGAACTAATAATGTTGTTCCCTAACTCACTTGAGCAACTGGCTCTTCTTTTAGTATTTTAATTTCTGATAAGTGTAAATTAAAGATACTACATGGTACAATCTTGGACAAAATTTTACACTTAAAGGATAATAAAGAGGGTATTTTTGTCCTTTATGTTTATGACTCCAAGAAGCTACACAAGTAAAATTTCATGGCTTCCTTAACCTGAGCTGAAAAAAGATGACACTAATAGTTATGCTAGTGTGGATAGGAGAAAACATACAAGGCCTAAACTATAAACAAATAGTATAGGTAAGAAAGAGATGCAGAGAGGAGAGAAATGGTCTTTCTCAGGGAATAGCATACCAATTGATTATCCAATAACAAATGATCAGTCCAGAAAGCAGATGTACACAAGTAACATTGGACAAAGTGAACAAAGTATATTTATGCATTTAGAAATTTATGTGCATACATGCATAATATGTGTAGCAAATATTAATGGTAAAAAGTGCATGAATTTGGAAGAAAGAAGGAATATGCATTATGGGTGTTTTAGAAGGAGGAAAGTGAACATATAAATGTTAAAATTATATTATATTATAAATAAAAGAAATATTACAGAAGAGAATAACCACTTAAGTATATATTATTGCTTATAGATAAAATTACAAATGGTTCTAAGAAAATAAAATTATAACTGACATCACAGTCACAAATATGACAATTTGAATGTCATATTTCCATTAAATATTTGTTGACTATATTTTTGATCAACTGTCTTTAAGGTAGCCTAACAGTTATTTAAATGAAAGGATTTAAAGAGGTTTCATAAGCTTAATACTTTGCATAAATTTTTGAATATATTACTTGGGTTTTGGTTTATGGTTCATGAAGAAAGGAAAATTGTGCGAAAACAAATCACAGAAATATGTTTTTAAACACACATAGCCCAACAATTATGGGATGTTAAATTTCTTGCTAATGTAGAAATTTGCTTATCTTTTCAATCTTATTTTTATTAAAAATGAGTATATATCTCAACAATTTCTTTTTATATATCATTTATAATCTCAAAAATTTTTATATATCATTAATTCAACATTCATATCCTAATGTTTAATTACATGTATTTAATATGTTCCTTATTTTGCTTACAATATGTGAACGAAAAGGGCTATTAATGCAATAACAGTTAGTGAATAATATAAAAGATTTAAAGAAGAGCAATGAGGGATACATGGAGGATTTTCAAGAGGAAAAAAAGGAAATATTATTAACTATAGTATAGTATAATCTCAAATAAAATTCTATAAAGAAAACAATTTTGGTTGCAAAAATAGAACAAATAATACAATGAGCATACAAAAATCATAAAGTGGAGATGAAAGGAAATTTACCTAATGAAAATTAAACCAGAAAATTTATTATCTTTGAATGTCCAGAAAGAAAATGTAGCAAACCACACAGTATTTCATAACTTGAGAATGTATGATAATGCAGTGGAGAAAGAACAGGAAGCCAATATATATCAAATAGTCTGCTTACACTTTCTTTAAAACAGGAAAACACTCTGGATACATTATTACATTTACAAGATTCAAGTGTCTCAGGACATATAGAACTATTCCTGCTTAATTTAAGACAGTGGCATTCATGTTTATTTTGTGTGAATATTGAAGTTGAGAAAATTTCCAAACACTATATAACATAGAACTAGTGACCAGTAATTGCCTTGGAACAAAGGAATTAGTGTGTTGTCTTCACAGTAAGAATAGTTTAAAAATGGATGTTAAGCAAAACTGCTGATGGAATTTTCTTCAGTGTGTTTTATGACTCATGCCTTTTATTTTAATTTAACAATGATTTTTGAGTGATATTGCATGAACAGCCCCATGTGGGATGTTTCTTTATATATAATAAAAAAGGAAAAAGAAATAATTACTTCAGTGAAAATATTATGATAAATGCCATAAAGAGAGAAAGTGATGTAGGATATTCATGGTCCATAATTTTCTGAAAGATTAAATAAAAAGAGAGTGTGTGAGTGAGAGGTAGTGTGGAAGAACTGTACTTCTAGGATTACAATATATGGGGGATATGTCTGAGGGCAGTTGAAAAAACTAAATAAGTAAATACAAATTACAAATATATACAATTTGGATTCAATTGCAGATTTTGTTCCACCATTTAAAAATGTTAAATTTTCTGTCATTTTGTAATTAGCAACTGTTGAAAATTAACCTAACAGAAAAAATAAAGTTTATGTTTTTTTTTCTCATTCCATTCTGATCAGTCTTGGTCAAAGCATAGTCAGTCAAAAGTGTAGACCATGTTTATTTGCTTGGTTGTTTTAGTTGTTCATAGACAATATTTTAAATCAAGTAAATTTGTCAGTGCTAATGACACATTAATGCTATTTGAGCACTAATGGGATAGAAACAAGATTATTATCACTTCAAAAATCACACTTTACTATATGAGAAGCCAGCCTTTTCTCTATAATAACAAATTAAGTTCATCCAAATAGTTACTATACCACATCACTAAGATAGATAGCACATTAGATACATGATGCAAAGAAAGTGCGTATATACATAAAACAAAAACTATTAAGACACTGTGATGAGTCTGGTCCCAAGCCTTCATCCTCAGCCCAGGCATAAGCTCTCTGTGGTACTGAATCTGTGAATTCTGCTCTTCTTTTTCCCAAACAACCTTCTGCAGTGACACCTATGTTCAGAATGACTTAATAGAGCATAGTAACATTTGTATACAGTAATCCTGACTTGAATAAAAAGATCATGCTATTATCTACTATAATGAATCCAGAGTGTATTTATATACATGAGTTGCAGACATACTTTGTAGTGGTTTGACAATAATGACCTGAGGTATGGTACATATGCTAGTAATTTTTGTCCCAGGCCAGCTGGCACTCCGTGCTGATCATTTGGTATTCAGAGTAAAGTGCCAATTATGAAAATATAAGCTGGCTAAAGGAAGAGCTATGCATACAACATAGAAGACAGATGGCCAAAGCAGTATCCAGTTCATCTAAATATTGTTTTATTCCTGTCAGTTTAGAAAATATTTATGAACTTTAAAAATTGCTGAAATACAGGAATAGACATGGCAAGACTTGGCTAAATTCAAATAGTTAATTAAAATTGTTTTTTAAAATTCAGGATATATCCTACTAAATTAATTAGCAGTCTTAAACTTTACATAATTTTTAGTGTTCTTTCCTTTGATCTACCTTAGGGAGTATGATAAAAAGTATGTTATATGTATAAAATGTCAATGAATTTACTGTCAATGTGTTTCTTAGACAAGATGTTATTCCTTGAGTAAATTGCCTTGTTAGTGTCTCCGTTTTGTTGTAATAAAAATGCTTAATAAAGGAGTATATATAGCAACCATTGTGTGGACAGAGCATTATTACAGCCTAGAATATATCTATGAATTATATGATGCTGATAAATATGCACATTAGACAGAGTTCACACCAAATACTCAAGGACTAGGTGTAAAATCATATATCAGCACAAATATAGGACAAGAAGTGATACCTTGCTAGGAGTGAATTCTGACCCTCAGGGAATGGTTATACCAGTGCATACTTCTTGAAAAGAATGATCACACTTATCAACATAGAATTTAGAGAAACACTATAGAAAAGCAGGACATTTTACACTTGAAAAACTACTGGCAAATAGAATGCATGCAATGGTCTGTTCTATTTTGTCAGACTTTTTTTTTGAAATTTGATATAAATCACCATTTCATTTTATTTTAACAATGTAATCATAAGGTATATTTCAATGGTTTATCAATGTGTTGTCCAAACATTTTATCATTATTTATATCTCTATAAATTCTATACTGTAAGTAAATGCATGAATTTTACCCATGTCTAATGATATTATGAAGTTTCTAATTTTTTTGACTTTTGTTTATTTTCTGAGCTGGGCAGTAAATATTGCAAAGGAAGCACACAGCATCAATGTTTCAGACACTGAGCTGTTGTGTGTTTTCATATAAAATATTTATTTTTAAGAGCCATAAGCTAGTAACATTTTTTACAACGTGATCAAATGACTATTAACACGGAGAAGAAACAATAAATCTAGGCGTTGATTTTTGTTTAGGTGCATTAGGATTAGAAACACTGAAATCACTGTTATTTAAAACAAAAAAAAAACACATAATAAGGTACCTACATATTTTGATTTTAATTAGGCAGTGTATTTAAATTTTTCTGAATGCTTTTATTTACCAACACTACTAAGATAATAAAGACATGTTTTGAAATGATTCTAACAAAACCAATATTTTTTAAGTGATTGTAAATATTTAATAGATTTTAAGGATTCAGGCATCAAATATTATAGAGGATCTCTATGTAATCCCTTTGATTTTTATTACTTTGAATTTTCCTTAAAGTACTATTATAAGGACAAGTGTCTCAAGGTATTTTCTAATACTTCAATTGAGAAATCTAAAGTGTAACAAAATAAAAAAAGCTAGAAATTGTGGTATTTGACTTGTATGAGCTAGAAAAGCATACAAAGAAAATGAATCAGTTCAATATTTTTTACGCAGTTAGAACCTAATTTTGTGTATCTCATCCTTGCAAATGTGAGTCATCTGATAGGGTCTCTTCAGTTAACTAAAATAACATATAATTATATTCTAATTTAAACATTCATCATAGTTTAAATTAGGTATTCTATGTATATATTATGAATAAGAATAAATTAAAGGATAAATTTAGGAAGAACATTATTACCTAAATTTACTCATCCAATGAACTGTTTGTTCTTACATCTTCATTGTATTCAAGATGAGTGTCTGACTTTGAAGTTACCCAGAGTAGGGGTTACTGCAGGCCTTAAACCTTCACATTTTACCTGTGTTACATAAAAACCTTGGATAATTCAACATTTTGTGAAAATTTTCTCTGTTTTCAGACACCAACAAACTTATTTTACAGAATGAATCTTAGTGACAACTTCTAAAACATGTATACACAGAAACACTAACTCATAATGTACTCATATGATTAGGTAGGTTTTTGAAATGTAATTTCCTACCTAAATAGATCTTCCCCATTGTCCATCCAGAGACTATCCCGCCTAGGGATCCATCTCATCTGCAGACACCAAACCCAGACATTATCACTGATGCCAAGGGCTTGCTGATAGGAAACTGGCATAGTGGTTTTCTGAGAGTCTCTGCCAGAACCTGACCAAGCCAGCCAGATGCAGATGCATTCAGGCAAATATCTGACTGAGTGCAGAGACCCAAATGGAGGGATTAGAGAAGAGACTGGGAGAGCTGAAGGGATTTAAACCCCATAAGAAGAACAACAATACCAACAAATCAGAATCTCCAATGTTCCCAGGGACTTAAAAAAAAAAAGAAAGCAAAGAAAAGAAACAACCTAAATATACACAGGAGGGTGAAGGGGCCCCGTGGCTCTAGCTGGATATGTAACAGAGGACGGGTTCATCTGTTTGTTATCGGTGGGAGGGGAGCCCTTTGGTCCTGTTGTGGCTGGATGACAGAGAATAGGGGAATTCTAGGGAGGAGTGGGTAGAAGGGTGGGGAGCACCATCATAGAGACCGGGGGAGGAGGAAGTGTATAGGGGGTTCTTTGAGGAGAAACTTGAAAGGGAGAATACATTTGAAATGTAAATAAATAACAAATAAAAAATTATCCATGCCTCATAGGTAACACTCAAGTCATTTCAGTTTTTAATTCTTATTGCTTTCTAAAAAGACAAGTTACTTTCTCGTGTCCAAAGCAAATATTGTATAAATATGATATATTTGAAATTTTCTGCATCTCTCTCACACCACTAAATTCTTGACCTTTTATGCACACATTCTATCTTATGCTACTTCTTCCAATTCATGTTGTCTAAAAATTTGACACTCACAGATAACATTTACTTATTTATATAACCTGTTGTTATGAAACTACACAATTCATTATATGAAAATATATAATGGGGATTTTCTTCAGCCACATTGAATAATTAAGTGCAAGTAATTTTGTTTGCTAAGTTAAGCCAGTATCAGATAATCAAATATTATTAATTTCTTATCTCGTGTAATTCTTTAGTTTAAATAGTATACAAATTTAAAGATTTTATATATGTACATATTGTATATACATATATATAATATATATACGTTTAAGCTCACACACACACACACACACACACACACACATATATATATATAAAATTTGACATGAAAATATTAAGGAAATCCATAATGTTAAAAGGGAAAAATGGAGGGGAGTAATGGAAATTAAGTGGAACAGGGTGTGGTAGGAATGTGTTTAACTTGCTATATGTACTTATAAGAAAATTATCTTCTGTAATACAGTACTATCCATAATACATATATATATATATATATATATATATATGTGTGTGTGTGTGTGTGTGTGTGTGTGTAGAGAGAGAGTATTTTTAAAGAACAGTTCATGAAAAGTCTAAGCAACACCTCTTAAATAGAGTAATTAGTAAATACTTTTGTAGTGGTTTGAATTATAATTTGTACTGATACATCATGACCATAGATATACTAAATGGACAATTCTCTCTTCTTCCTCTACTCCTGTGTTCTCGTTCTCATTCTCTCTCTCTCTCTCTCTCTCTCTCTCTCTCTCTCTCTCTCTCTCTCTCTCCTCTCTCCTCTCTTCTAATAAGAAATTCAGGAACCATGAATAACAATTGTAGGGCTGAAAATTAATGTTTATTGGTTAAGTGGTATAGGGTTATGCTCAACCTAATGTGAAAGTCACATTAGCATGGAATTACAATTCCATCAAAGAAGAGGTTATAAACCTCAATATTGGCCCTTCCAGTTATGACTTTATTTTCAGATATATATGGCTCATAGCTATGATAGTTCACAGGAATACAAATATACAATACTGTGGTAAAAAATAAATGCTGCATTTACTTTTGGATTTATCTGAATTTAAGTACATGGTTCACATTCATTCACAAGTAGATTACCCATGGCATTCACATGGGAATTTCTCTGTAAACTTGATGTGAAATACGGGATATAAAAATAGATAATTAACAGTACAGACAATTGTCTTAGTTAGTGTTCCATTCATGTGAAGAGACTTCATGGTAAAGTCACTCTGAAAAAGGACAGTATTTAATTAAGGACAACTTAGAGTTTTAGAGGTTTAGTCCATTACCTCCACTTTAGAAATAATGGCAGGGTACAGATGGACATGGCACTGGAAAAGGAGGTAAGATTTCTACATCTTGATCCACAGGCAGCAAGGAAGGGACTGTATATCACATTGGGCAGGAATCAATCCTATGTGACTTTAAAGCTCACCTTCAGTAATGCACTTCCTCCAAGAAGGCCACACCTTCTCCAGCAAGGCCATGTCACCTAATAGTGCCACTCTTTATGGCCAAGCATAAAATCCCATGAGTCTATAAAGGCCATATGTATTAAAACCACCATAGCAACACTAATTTAGAAGCCATTGCACTAACCTAACATCTTTTAATATTCTGCTTGAACCATATGCTGGAGCAATAAGGCACCAAGGGTAAAGAAATTAAACAGATACAAACACAAGAAGATGTCAAACTCTCTCTATTGGTAAATGGCAGGTTATTATACATTAGGCATCCTTAAATTCTATCTGGAAACTTACAGAAATCCAATAAACCTACAGGATACAGAAGTAGCATTTACAAAAGATTTTCTTTAACAGCAACTGAAAAGAATGAACGATCATGGAAGTATTTCATGCACAATAGCCTCAACGAAAATAAATTGGTAAGTATTAAAATGAATCAAGAAAAAAGAGATATTAATAAATTACCTTTTTTAATTTGAAGAAAATAATAGAAAATAGAATGACATGCTATGATAATGAATTTGTAGACTTAACATTGTTACAATGATCATTTTATCAAAAGAAATGTAGGGGTTGAACATATTTTAGCCATTATCTCTTCTCATTATTTGCAAAAATTGAAAAAAAATCCTAAAATTCACATGTAAAAAATATAAATCATTTAATCAATTAATCAATAAGTGAATGAATAATGATCCTAGATATTTAAAACTACGTTTAAAGGTTGAGTAATGTTTGAGGGGTTACTGTCACAGATCTTAAGATACTAGTGACCCAGAGTAATAAAATGAATAATTTATAGCACAAAAAAGAGATATGTAGGCCAATGAAACAAAATTAAAGTTGAAATATGAATATTGACAACTGCACCAATTTTATATTTGATACAGACAACAAAAATATATGCTAGAAAAATAAAGCACCTTAAATAAATAGTACCAGTAAAATTAATGTCTACATGAAGAAGAATGCAGCTAGAACTTTATCTAGCACATTGCACAGAAAGTACATACAAATGGAACAAAGATCTAAACATGAATTCTGAAAAACTGAAACTGCTGAAAGGAAAGTCAGTAACTTATATGATATAGGTATATTGGTAAACATATATGTAACTTTTATTTACAAAATGTAATTGCCATCTCCTAGGCTTACTGCTTAATAAGCTCGTATTTTCTAGTTGTTTTTGAATTCTGGCTGGTTATATCTACTTGGTTGTTGAGGCTCAAATTCATCTCCAAGCTGGCTGATTCATACTGACTTCTCTCATCTTCAATATTAATTACAATGCTTGACCTCCAACTAACTCAATCAATTTGTTCCTATCTTCTAGCTCCTCCCATTCTATGGCTCATTTTGTTTTATCCTGTGTGAAGCTTATTGTTTTTGTCACCTATTCCTGTAAAACTGTCCCAGTAAAAACTGTATCTAAACTCCACCCACAGAACTACAAGAAACACAACTCCTGCTTGCCTTCCAACTTGTTCCTGGCTGCTGTGATTAAAGGGATGTACCACAATGACTGGACCTGTTTTTCTGAAAAGTGACCTTGTTCTGTACTAAGTTAGCATTGAACTGAAAGATCTGCTCTTGCCTTTGTCTCATGGAATTACAGTCATGTCTGTATTCCAGCTAGAGTAGCCATGTTGGTGGGTTAAAATTCATGTATAGAAAGGCACTTCCTCAAAATATTTCATTTATCCAAGACTAAAAGCGACATTCACACAAAGAACTCATAAAATTTAAATGTTTCTGCACAGCAAAAGAAACAACCAACTGGGTTAGGAAGAATCCCACCAAAACGAAGAAATTCTATACCAGATACATATTTGACAAAGATTTTTAAAATCCAGAAATTACAAATAACTAAAAAAGTAGAATCAACAAAAGAAATAACAACAACAACAACAACAACAACAACAACACACACACACACACACTCACACAAGACCTATTTTAAAATGGGTAATGAAAGGCAGAAATTGAGATATGTTTAAGGGTTAGAAGTGACAAAATGGAATGGTGATATACTTATCACCTCAAAAATAAGAGAAATTTAAAAATCAATGTGCTACAAAATGTTTCCGAGACCTGAAGAAACAATTCTCAAAAGGAAAATAGACATGCATCCCATTTGCAGACACCAAACCCATCTTCACTGCTGATAAAAAAAAAAGTGTTTGCTGAAAGGAGCCAGGTACAGCTATTCCCTGAGAATTTCTACCAGAACCTGACCATTATAGCTTCAGATACTTACAGACAACCATCAGACTCAGCCTGAGGACCCCAATAGAAGAGATGAGAGAACTAACAGAGCTGAAGGGGACTGCAATCCCATAAAAAACAAATATCAACTATCTGGACCACCCAGAGCTCCCAGGGACTAAACTATCAAACAAAGGGTATACATGGAGCAAGCCTTGGCTCCGATACATATAGAGCAGAGGATGGCCTTAATCTGACATCAATAGGAGAGGAAGATCTGGATCCTGTGAAGACTTGATTCCCCAGCATAGAGGGATGCTAGAGCAGTGAGGCAGGAGTGTGTGAGTGGTTGGAGGAGCACTCTTATGGATATAAAGGTGAGTGGGGACAGGGAAGATGGGATGGAAAGTTTGTAGAGGGGTAACCAGGAAATAGGATATCATTTGAAATGTAAATGAATAAAACGATTAATAAAATGTGTACTCTTAAATATAGCTATAATATATTCATTGTCCTCATTGAAATTTAACTTTATCCATGTTAAAATTTCAAAGATCAACCAAATAATAGAAAACAAATGCTGCAAGAGATATGAAGGAAAGGGAATATCCATTTCCATTTTGGGAAATAGGACATTAGACCAATCATTTTGAAAATTAGTGTAGAGAATTACCACAAAGCTAAAGATAAAGCTATCATATGATCTTTCAATAAAACTCCTTGGAATATACCCAAAGACCTCTATATCCTAATTCTCAAATACATAATCAGGTTAGTTACTTCTGTTTCAATCACAATAATTAGGAGTTTAAAATAATCTATTATTCATACTGATGAATGAATAAGGAATACATGTAACATATATACTATGGTGATAAAGTCATGAAGATTACATGTAAATGTATGAGATTAAAGAAGATCATATTAAGTGAGGTAAAACATATCCAGAAAGATAAACATTGAATTTACTCTGTCATTTGAGGAAATATTATTTTTTGAAAGAAGCTAGATTTAACTAGAAGAGAATATATGTCAAATTTAATTCTTTCTTTATTTCTTCCCTAACCAAGTTATTGTTTAACTTCCATGTGAAAGTGGGCTTTTCCTTGTTTTATTTTTATTTATTTATTTATTTATTTATTTATTGTTATTGAAGACTAGCCATAGTCTCTGTTGATCTGATAGAATGTATAGGATTATTTCAATCTCCTTGTATTTGCTGAGGCCTGTTCTGTGAAAAATTATTTAGCCAATTTTGGAGAAGGTACTATAAGGTGCTGAGAAGAAGGTATGTCTTTACCAATCATATATGCTATACAGTTCTAATATCCAATATATAAAAGACCTCAGGGAGTTGGACACCAGACATATAACCCTATTAAAATGGGGTACATAGCTAAACAAATAATTTTCAACTGAGAAACATATAATGGCTGAGAAGCACCTAAAGAAATGTTCATCATCCTTAGTCATCAGAGAAATGCAAGTCAAAACAACCCTGAGATTTCGCCTCACACCAATGAGAATGGCTAAGATCAAACTCAGGTGACAGCAGGTACTGGTGAAGATGTGGAGAAAGAGGAATACTCCTCCATTTTTTGTGGAATTGTCAACTAGTATAATCACTCTAGAAATCAGTCTGGCAGGGTCTCAGAAAAGTGGACATCTTATTACCTGAGGACCCATCTCTACCACTCCTGGACATATACACAAAAGATACTCCGACATATATAAAGGGCACATGTTCTACTATGCTCATAGCAGCCTTATTTATAATAGACAGAATCTGGAAAGAACTCATATGTCCCTCTACAGAGGAATGGATACAGAAAATGTGGCACATCTACACAATGGAGTACTACTCAGCTATTAAAATCAATGAATTTATGAAATCCTTAGGCAAATGGATGGAACTAGAAAATATCATCCTGAGTAAGAAGACACATGTTATACACACACTGATGAGTGGATATTATCCTAAAAGCTCGGAATACACAAGATACAACCACATGATACTCAAGAAGTAGAAAGATCAAAGTATGGGTGCTTCAGTCCTTCTTAGAAAGGAGAAAAAAATACAGGAGCAAGTTTGGAGAAAAATTGTGGAGCAGAAACTGAAGGAAAGGTCATCCAGAGTCTGTTCCACCTGGGGAATTCATCCCATATACAGTCACCAAACTCAAACACTCTTCTGGATGCCAAGAAGTACATGCTTAGAGAAAACTGATATCTGTCTTCTGGGAGGCTTTGCCAGAGCCTGAAACAAACAGATGTGGATGCTTTCATACAACCATTGGACTGAGGTGTTCCCCAATAGAGGGAGAAAAAACTGAAGGAGCTGAACCCCATTGGAAGAACATTATCAACGAACCAGATCCTCCAGGGCTGATAGAGACTAAACCACCAATCAAGGAGTATATATGGAGGGTTCCATAGCTCCAACAGCATATGTAGAAGAGTATGTTTTTTTGGGCATCAGTAGGAGAAGAGACTATTGGTTCTGTGAAGGTTTGATGCCCCAGTGTAGGTGAATGTGAGGGCAGGGAGGTGGGAGTGGGTTGGTGGTTGGGTGGTTGAACAACCTCATAGAAGCAGAGGAAGGGGGATTGTATAGGGGGTTTTCTGGAAGGAAAGCAGGAAATGGAGTAACATTTGAACTGTAAATAAAGAACATATCCAATAAATAAATAAATAAAATGAATACAAACAGAAAGTTAAAGAACAGCAGGTGGTGGTGGCACACGCCTTTAATCCCAGCACTTGGGAGGCAGAGGCAGGTGGATTTCTGAGTTCGAGGCCAGCCTGGTCTACAAAATGAGTTCCAGGACAGTCAGGGTTACACGGAGAAAACCTGTCTCGAAAACCCAATAAAGAAAAAAAAGAAAAAAAAGAAAGTTAAAGAACAATGAAAAAACACTATTTCATTATACTAAAAAAAGAACACTATTTCTTTTACTTCCAAAAACCACTTTTTGTTATTAAGAAAGACAGAGAACAAGCCAGTGATACAGTGAAATATTTAATTTTTAAAAGGTTTTTCACTTTTTGAGAGTATAATTACATTATTTCCTCATTTTTTTTTTGCTTTCACTAATCTGTTCCCTGTCAAAACATTTTTTTTTTCTCACATTCATGACTCCTTCCTTTATAGCTGGTGTTTTTCTTGTTTTTCTTGTTGGTAGTGGTATGTTTATGTGTGTGTGTCTTTGTGTTTCTGTTCATGTGTGTGTTGCTAAGTACACAAAATAGAAGCTGCTCAGTTACTTGTATACATTTATTTATATAAATGTTACTTGTTTGTAGTACATTTTCATAGCTGACCATTTGGTTTGGGAAAACAAATGTCGGTTTTTTCAGACATTAAACAGTTGCTTTGAAACTATTATTGAAGTATTTTGATATTTCTATGCAAAAGACATCACTGAGAACACTAAAATTTGAAATTGGCCATTATCTATTTTCTCAAAAGGAAGGTTTGCATCTAAGCATGCTAGTTTGTTTATACATTTGGTCATTTTAGTTTATAGATTGAGTAGGCTTCTGGGTTCACAAAACTTGAACTATTGCCTGCAAAGAGGTATTGCAACTCCTCTTAGTGCAGATCTTGGCAGAATTTAAGCCATGAATCAGCCCATGTTGATGGTACTTTTGACCTTTTTCCATGGGGAAGAATGGAAAGGAAAAATTCCTCTATTGGAAATTCTTGCTGTTTCCTTTATTAACTATGTACTTGCATACATAGGCCAACTAAAGCTAGAGATTGGCATTTTCCCTAGGAAAGAGAATCAGAGCAATGTTGTGTTAACTCCTAGAGTATTCAGATATCTTTCTAGACATTTACTTATTGAAAGTCTCTGAAACCACTCATAGTAATATACAAGCTGAGTATAATATTATTTATTCTATACCATGTCTGAAAACATGTTTAGAGTATGTGACTATCTCTACAATAAGCACCTGTGTTTTATGCTGTGGTTTTGGTCTGCACAGTTAGTTTCAAAATTCCTGAATGCATACTGTGTTTGTACATTATTTTTTGTTCAGAAGCTTTATCAATTATTAGGCCTATTATTACTACCTATCATGTTGATAGCAACAGGTTTATAGAGTGTTTACTTCTGTCAAGGCCTAGGCCTCAACAAATCATTGGTTGGCCAATTCCACAGTCTCATTGCCACAGTCACACCCCAGAACATCTTGTATCCAAATATGTTAAGTGTCAGTGCTTTATCC
Source organism: Apodemus agrarius (assembly GCA_964023405.1). Taxonomy (NCBI): domain Eukaryota; kingdom Metazoa; phylum Chordata; class Mammalia; order Rodentia; family Muridae; genus Apodemus; species Apodemus agrarius. The sequence continues at coordinate 80,999,652 of OZ030017.1, forward strand.
TTGGCTGATGGTCCCAGCCACACCACTGGAAGCCTTGTGTGGTTACAGAAGATGTTTTGTTCAGGATCCATATACTCCATTACTAAAAGTTACCTTGACACTCTTCAGAAATGTTGCTCTGCACTAGGTTTCAACATAAGCCTTCTAATAATGCCTTCTTAGTCCAATCACTTCTCCCCATTCTCTCTTCCTTTTCCTCTCTTCCAAACCTGATTTCCACTGTTTCTATCCCTGATGGTCCTCAGTCTACTCCCCAAATCTATTAGGTTTCTTTTCCCAGGGAGATTGATGTGTCCCCATAGTACTTTTCTATTTGCATAGCTTTTCTGCCTTTAGCCTAATTATTCTTTACTTTACAGCTGATATCCACTTATAAATGAGTACATATCATATTTATCTTTCTCGGTCTGGATTGCTCACTCAGAATATTTTTTCTAGTTTTATCCATTTTTTTTCTGACAGGTGAGTAAGATCTGATTGTATAAATGAACCACATTTTCTATATACATTCTTCAGTTATAGGACATTTAGGTTGTTTCTAGTTTCTGATAGTCATGAATAAATTGACCATGACTTAAGCAAATTTCCTTGTGGTAGGATGACACATATTTTATGTATATGCTCAAAAGTGGTATAGCTGGGTCTTGAGGTAGATTGATTCCCAATTTCCTGAGGAACAACCATATTGATTTCCATGTAGCTGCACACATTTGCACTTCAACTACCAATGGAGGAGTTTTCTCGTTCTTCACATTTTTTGCCAGCAGAAACTGTCACTTGTGTTATAGATTTCAGCCATCCTGACAGTTATGTAATGGAATCTCAAAGAAGTTTTGGGTTGTATTTCCCTGATGGATAAATATGTTAACAATTCCTGAAGTGTTTCTTAGACATTTGAAAATTTTCTATTTAGATCTGGACCCCATTTTTATTTGCATTGTTTGGTTTGTTAATGTCTAGGATTTTTTTGTTGTTGTTGTTGAGTTCTTTATATGTTTTGGATATTAGCTTGAATTCACTCTTCTGCACACATGCTGTGGATATTTTGTTTGGGGGTTTTGTGGTACTTCTAAAAGTGGTAGAGGAGGTGATTCTAACTCTTTTACTTGCCTTTAGAAGTGCTTTCCTTCTACTGCATTGTCTTGTTTATTCTTGATATGAGGGCGTGTGTCTGTTCTTAATGCATATTGTTATGTCATGTTCTGTTGATATTCCTGGGAAAACTGCTCTTTTCTGAATGGAAATTGTAGATAAGTAAATCTGGGGAAGAAAGTAGAAAGGTGGTTCTGTGATGAGTAGAGCAAAGTGAGGCTGGTCCACAGATGTATTGTATGAGAAAAGAATAAATAAGAAATTATTAAGTACTTTTTATATCAAAGCTATTTTCACTAACCAAAGAGTCCACATGGAGGGACCCATGACTCCAGTGTCATATGTAGCAGAGGGTGGCCTTGTTGGACATCAATGAGAGGAGATGCCCTTGGTCTTGTGAAGGCTTGATGCCTCAGTATAAGGGAATGCCTGACAGGGAAGTTGGAGTGGTTAGGTTAGTGAACAGGGGTAGGGGAGATGGAATAGGGGGTTCTCAGAGGTAAAGCCAGGAAAGGAGATAACATTTGAACTGAAAATAAAGAAAAATTTTAATAAGAAAAAAAGAAAATACTTTAAAATCTGTTTTAAATGTATTTCATACTTCATATGCCAGTTTTAAATTTATATCTTAAGTTCTATTATTGGGAGAAGTAACAAGTACACTCAAAATTATGGAAGACTAAATACAAAAATACAATAGAAACTAGCTACTCTCCATTAGAATGCAGGCTTTACAGCAAATAGATTTTATTGTGAAGCTGAATAACAAAATGTGGAAGAGTTCTTGAAGCAATTGGTTAGATGGACGGAAAGATACACTGTCTTGACTGTCTGGGCTACATCAACAGTAGGTGTGCTAACGTATTAGGTAGATTGCTGACTCTTCTGTATTTTTTTAATGTGTGGAACTGTATATTGAATGAAACTGGGAAACAACCAAAGAAAATACATGATTTTGAGGATTGGAAAGTTTATGCCTGCTTAAAATACAGGAATTGTTTTGGTATAAACATAAATGATCTTTTATGTCTCTGTATTACCATGCTATGGTCCCATGCTTCTGAATGTCTGTGCTAATTTCTTCCTGAGTAGAACATGTATACCCTCCAGCACATACTGATGCAAACTTCAGATGGTAAATGTATCAACATAGCATTCTTCCCAAACACAGCTCATTTTAGAAACAGTCTGTAATGTTTCCTTTTGTTCTAAATTGTTTTGTCATCATCTACCCTCTCATTTAGCCTATGTAAGAAAAATAATATTCCAAGTTCTTAATAGTATTTCTATTATTTAGGGAACATAATGTATTTTGTAAACCTTTTTCTTAATTTTAAAATTCTATTGGAAATTTATATAAAAAATAATTAGATTCTACTTCACTGTTTACCTCTATTTAAGACTAACACTGTGTTTGACATATAAAGCACTCTTTGGTATTTTAGAGAAGAATGTGTGTGAATATGTCCTCAGATTCAAAGTTATAAGATTATATATTCTAGGAGATGCATGTGGTGTTTGTGAAGCTGAATTTACTGTTCCCACTCCAACTTACAAAAATATATGAATCAAAAATAAAGCCTTATTTTCTGTAAGTTGGCTGTATGAAACCTCTGGAAACATCAACAGTGGTATGATATTTATCAGGTTGAAAGTTTGTAAGTAAATACAGCCCACCTAACTTATGATTGTGCCATAGAGTTTTCAAGTACAAAGGTTTGAACATCTCTTCAGTCAACTATTAATATGGTGACAAGGAATCTTTTAATTCAATAGCAGCTGTGTTAAAGGAACTGCATGCAGAATTTGATATAACTTTCCAATCAAAGCAAGCACACCACCTGCTGCCCAGCAAAAACTATTCTTTGGAAAACCAAACAACTATTACACATAGAATACTGAAGATCCATTTTCAAAGAACAAATACTCAGTTTTCAGAAATAATTTATTACATTTTGGGGTCTTGGGCACATCCTCAAGGAGACAGGGGGCAGGAAGGAGGTATGGGATGTGGAACAGTAGGAGGGGGGCCCAGGAGGGGAATAAAACCTAGAGTTTAAAATAAATATTTTTTTAAAAAATGTTGAAATGAAAGACTAGTTTTAAAGTGTTACACACTTAAGCAAAAAACAAAACAAAACACAACAACTTATTGGTTGTTTACAACAGTGTGCAATGCATTTTTAGAAATAATTTTCTCTTTAAAATTTGTGTTTAAAATATTTTAAGTAAAGCTTTCATTCCTGAAAGATTTGTCCAGTGACAACCTTGGACCTGCTTGAGGATATGATGAGCTTAGGAAAATATGTGTCTAGTCATATCAGTCTTCTGGGAGGCCTTCAGTGGCTATTTTAAGAAAAGGCTCAAACTCATGGCAGGCTTCTATAGCTCTCTTCCTATCAATTGAGCTGAATTATTCATCTTCCATACTGTCTACCTTCTATATTGAGCATTGAACTGTAAATATTAAGATTTACCTAGTGATCATAGCTGCCACAAATTTATTTGACTAAAGCATAACATGGTCAATTCAATCATAAATAATTTATACTATTATAAATACAACAAATATTTCATCATAACTATTTATTTATCAGCCCATTATTTTCTGAAAATAAATTATAGGAGTCAATTAATAGACAGATATAACTATTTTCAAATAGCATTTTATGTTTCAGTTTATTCAACAGAAAATAAGGTTCTATTTCTGATTCATATATTTTGTAAGTTGAAGCTATATTCTGATGTGAAATTCAAATTTCTAGAAAAAAATAATAATAGAAAAATATCTCTATAGTGAACATTTCTAAAGTAATCATGTATTGCTTATAACAATTTGCTTATTTATTTTATATTATTTAAGTTAAGGAAAGGGAATGAACCCAGTATATTGTATTTTTCTTATTATTTCAAACAATTTACTTTGAAGGTTGTTCTTTTCTTCCTGACCACTATATCAAATAACTTCCTTAAATTTCATGAAAACAAAAATGCCATAATGATTGACATATTATACTGCACTGCACAATTAAGAATTGAATCTCTGGTAAGCTGTCATTGTGTATGTGTGTGCATATATATGTGTAATATTAAGTTTGTGTGATGTAAACTGTCTGTTCAGCAATCAATGAGTCAAAGTTACTGAGTTTATAAAGTCTTAAAGTGCTAGTTTGAATGAAAGGATCTTTGCTATTCCTGATGAGTAACAAAGGTCTCAACCCAGAAAGACTTCTTGTCATATGAAATTGGACCATTGAGAAGTAATTTAGCTGCAGCTAATATCATGGCCTCTCTGTGTGCCTCTCACTTCTCTGATGGTCATTGCATGGATTTTTAGGCTATGTTGTCTTGTGTTATAAAGGCTTTACAATACAGCCAAATTAACTGTTTTGTGCATACATTTGCAGAAAATTGTTCTAGGTATGAAAAATTTCATCAGATTTAATACATGTTACCAGAAGTTTAAGGATCCATGGATTTATTGAATCTTTTTTTTTCTCTATTCATTGTAGCTTAATACTGACAACAAAACTTAGAGGAAAGAATATTTATTTTAATTCCTTGTTTGAGGAGCTATATCCAACTACACTCTAGAAGGCAGGGCTTCTTAGAAAAAGAATGCAACTGGGACACCTCTCTGTGACAAATCCTTCCCCTAATGAATACAGATTTCAGGGGACTAATCACTGGGCAAGGAGTAGGTAGGAATTCCAGGTCAGAGAAGGGAAGAAGGGAAGCAGGAGTGGAGTTGGCTGGTGGATGGGAGAGGAGGAGGCCAAAATGTAGCCAGCAGAGGTCCCCGTTCCAGGTGGCAGATCCACTGGGATCTACTACTGGAGGATTTAACTTAGAATGGCTTACAGATTAGGACGTTAGTTGCTGTGCCCAGCAATCGTGTTACCTCTTAATTCTGAACTAAGTTTGTGTGGTGTTTTCTTTCACGTGGTGACTCAACTAAGTTCCAGAGGGAAAGGTACAGGAGCAAAGTGTGAGTTTGTGAGAAGTGTACCCAAAAAGGCGATGGGAATTTGGAAACGTGGGGCTGATGTGGCAACGACCTGCCATGGGAGCTTAGCAAGTTGGAAGGAGAAATTTTGGAGCTCCAGGTCAGAGAGTCTACAATGGTGAAAACAGGCACATGCCTGCCCACGGTGCCCTAATGGAGTAGCATAGATTGCTCTTTTAATATTTCAGGCAACACTTCTCTTCCTCACAAATAAGCAGAACCAAAGAATTGAGCAGAAATATGCACATCTAGGCTTGACCCTATCCCACTTACTCACGCTATTGCTAGAGAAATTTTAAATTATAAAGAAATAATTTGCATTGATACAGACAGGAAAACAATCTTCTACATTGTTTACAGAATAATGCGCCACCTCCCAAATATATCACACGCTCTCAAAATACCACTAGCATGTGGTACTCATGTGTTGAAACACATGATCTTCTGGAGCACACATCACATAAGTAGGATAAGGCAATCCTTATCATAAGAGAGCTTTTCTGAGAAGAAAGAAGAGGAGTAATCATCTTGGATGCACAGACACAAAGATAAATTATGATTTAAGTTTACGTGTAAGTACCTTCAATGAATATTGTTTACATGACAATAAATTCAGTACCTGTAGCTGGGGACATTTTAAACCATTTGGAAATGTTTGCTGCCTTTTCTGCTTGGCTGAGAAGTTTCTTGAGACTTGGGAGCTCAGGATCCACACAGCACTGAGGTGGGACAGTATCCTAACAGTAGGCCCTCTTGAGACACAGGGGCTCAGCAAAGCAACCCAATAGCTTTGAGAGGAATCCTCCACAGCAAATGTGTGGCAGCTCCCAGAGGTGGGTATGCCCATATGAGCTGCAGAGCTCATAAGCTTCATTCCTGCTCCTTTTCCACCCTTCTTCCCTTCTCTTGAATGCTGCTTTTCTTCTTCCCATAAGAGAGTAATACCAAGCAGCAAATCTCATAAAAGAAATGTATTTGAGGGTCTAGGGAGTAGAGTGACTAGTACAGGATTAATCCCCTGCCTATGCTCACAGAAAGGATCAGACACCTAGGAAGTAGACAAAGCTGGTACTTAAAAGGTGATTTGGGGGAGGGAGGAAGGTGGAACTCTCTAGGATGGACAATACCAGGGTGAGGATTTATGGGATTTTAAGTCTTAAACTTAGGAAAGCTCAGGGATTGGTGAATTTTCCTATTCACAGATTAGTAGCATTTCTTTGGATGTTTCACCTAAAATTTTCACAATCTGGAGAGGGTCCTTGTGATGGTTTGTATATGTTCATTCCAGAGACTGGCACTATTAGAAGGTGTGACCTTCTTGGAGGAAGTGTGTCACTGTGGGGATGAGCTTGGAGATCTTCCTCCTAGATGCCTGTGTATGCACAGTCTCTTTCTGGCTTCCTTCAGATAAAGATGTTAGAACCCTCACCTCCTCCTGAACCATGCTTGCCTAGATGCTGCCATGCTTCTTCCTTGATGACAATGGACTGAACCTCTAATTCTGAACCTATAAGCCATCCTCAAGTAAATGTCTTTTATAAAATTTTCCTTAGTCATGGTGTCTGTTTACAGCAGTAAACCCCTAATTAAGACATCTTGTTAGCTAGAAATCCAGTTATAACAGAGAGATCTCTGGGAGGTGCCTTGCTACTCGAGCTCCTCAGGCAGGGGCCTGATTTCCTGATTTGATGGTTTACAAAGTTATACAGAGCTGACAAGTACATTCAATGGCTGGGAAAGCCTTCAGTGCCTGTTGAGTGGCCCGAATAACCAACATATTTATGTTAATAAATAGAGGAAGACCAACATTTATTGAAATAATAAATTAATGTACTCTCAATGTTCATATATTATTGCAAAATCTCTATAGTCAAAATGGGTCTCAGGTGTGAGTGCACCCGCATATCTTGTAGATGTTTTAACATGAAACAGATTCCCTGTTCAATACTCCTAACAACCAAACCATATGCTAGTTTCTCGTTCAATTTCTCTTTTTTGCTGTTATTTTTTGTTTTGTTTTGTTTTGTTTCTGTTTTTTTCTATTCACATAGTACTTTTATGGGCTCACTTGATTTTATGTCAAGTTAACACATGATAGAGTCATTTGGCGAAAGGGATTCTCAATCGAGAAAACACTCCAACATGAGTTGGCCTGTTCACAAATCTGAGAGGCATTTTCTTGACTGATGTGGGAGTGCCCAGGACAGTATGGAGATGTGTTTCAAAATGGAGACTGAGCAAGACATATGGAGTAAGAGAGTAAGCAGCATTCTTCATCTTGTTCTGGCTTGCAGTTTCTACTTCAGTTCCTGATTTGACTTCACTCAGTGATCAATGTATGCCCTGAGGAAGTAAACACATTTTACCTTTGCTTACTTTTGACCCTGGTGTTTTATCACAACAATGGAGACTCTACGATGGGGTAATATTTATGTTTTCTGGTTACGTGTGTCTAGGTAAATATTTTTCAAAATTTTTACTTAATAATGGCACATACATGACTATAAATGAACTGTAGACTTTACAGTTTCTGTCATTCACTCATTCAAATTAGTAACTTTTCTACAATGAATTATTCTGAGAAGGGTCAAAATGGGGCTTCTTATATAAATACTGACACGGGGAACTGCGTCCTGGTCAATACAACACTTCAGCTCCCCCAGAGTGCTTGCTACATTTTGGAACAATCCTCCATGATGGAATAAGTGAAAGAAAAAAACTGTTTTTCGATAAATTATTAAAAAAATAGTTCATATTAAAAAGTATTCACTTTAAAATACAGTTTAAAGATTAGAAAGTACATTTGAAGGAAAAAACTGACATTCCACTGAGAGAGAAAGAGAGAGAGAGAGAGAGAGAGAGAGAGAGAGAGAGAGAGAGAATGTGAGCCTAATCTCTTAAACAATATCTTACAAAATTGCTTTCTCTTGGTTTTAAAGACTTAATTTGTTTGATACCTACTGTATCGCCAACATTTAGTCATTATTTTCATTTGCAGGGATGTTTTTTCTTTCCTCAGCATGTTTCAGCCAGAAGGGCAGGAGAGCAGCTGTCTCTACTAAAGAAACCAATTATTTGCCAAATGAATGTTACATTGCCTGGATTCACTGACTGTTTTGCACAACACCTCTGAATATCAGGTAGTCTTTGTGATAACCAAACCTTGCTCTGATCCACTTCAAACATTATGCCTTCATAAGTCTTTAAGACAATGGTTATTTCCTTCAGATTATTGAAAATATAAAAAATATCTTATCAGAAATAAAGGAACAGTGATAGAAGCTAGCAACTTCAAAAATTACACAAATCAGACAGCTCATATGTAATCTGACTTACTAATACATATTCAAAATCTGATGATTATAGTAGAATTTAGAAATCTTCAAATACTTCTTCTGCCATATCTTGGTTTTGGACATTATTAGCCTTGCTGCTAACTTTAACTGAATTCAACCCCTTTCAGGGCCATAAGGAACATGTTCTTGTCTTCCCACTTTGACATCTCATATATATCAAAATTACACTTAATAACAAAGTTACCTGAGTTTAAATTTTATCCTTTCATAAATTTATTCCACTGAATACAGATTATTACATTTAATTCAATCATGCTGAAAGAATCCAAACATAGGCAAGATGATCATAATTTTGACTAAATGTATTGTAAATGGCTTCTAGTCAATTTCTCAGCACAGTTCTTGCACAATCCTAAAATCTCACAAGCACCATATTACCTGTCTGCTATTCTGCTTATATTAGGATCTTCTGTACCCCCATCAGAATGGTCAATTAAGTTCAAATTACAGTCATCTGGAGATTTTAACAGCCTATAAACCTAACTTTTTCCAAAACCCATCTATGAACCAGTTCCCAGGGATTGTAATCTACATTATCAGCCTAATCTAACAGTGACCTTTCTGCAAACATTGCAGTTATAGTTACTTTTCTTATCAGTGTGACTTAATTCCAACAAAAAAGCATTCTAAGGGAGGCTAGTTTAATTTTGACTATAGTTCAATGGAATATATCCTACCATGACCTGGCAAGTATCAAAAAGTCTAACAGTTTTGACTGTTGTGGCAGTCAGAATGAACAGAAATGAAAATAGTTATCTTCAGCTGGTCTCTTTTCCCTCCATTTTTATTCATTCTAGGACTCCAACTCATTCAGGAAATATCAACCCTTGCTCAGTTTGATCTTTATGAAAATGCCCTCAACCCAAGTTTGTTATTCTAGCATCATTTCCAATTCAGTCAATTTGATAATGATTAACTGTCATACTTGCACTTTTTTGCCAGATTAACAAATTGTCTAAACAATTCTCTAGTTAAAAAATTATGTACCTGCATTTTATCTGTTATGTATATTTTGAAAGTCTGCCGGGAGGTGGTGGCACATACCTGTAATCCCAGCACTCTGGGAGGCAAAGGCAGGCATATTTCTGAGTTCGAGGCCAGCCTCATCTACAGAGTGAGTTCCAGAACAGCCAGAGCTATACAGAAAACCCCTGTCTCAAAAAAACCAAAATCCAAAAAACCAAAAAAAAAAAAAAAGAAAGAAAGTCAATGATTTGTTTAAATGAACAACTGATACAGTACATAATAGTCTGCCAATGAATGAACTTTTATGAAGTTAATGTTTACTATAAATTTATTTAAAATCTAATTTGTTACTTATTAAAATTTGAATTAAAATATAAGTACATATTTTTGCATTTCTATTTCTCCCTCCAACACATTCCTTTGCCCCATCCCTATGCTCTCAGTTGCATATCCTCTTTTTCTTTGATACTTACTATTTTACACATAAACAAATACACACATATATAATTACAATTTGATGAACATTGTAGATGGTATTTATGATTGATTTCAGGTTTATGATTTGGTAATGGCTAACCAATTACCAAACATAATATACCTTTGAAAGACTAATATTCTCTCTCTCTCTCTCTCTCTCTCTCTCTCTCTCTCTCTCTCTTTCTCTCTCTCTCTTTAAATCTTGCATATTATTGTTTGGTACTAACAAAGGTAGACATCAGGGCAAAGGATTTTAGGTTAGATCCATCTGTAGTATTTCTAATGTTTATTTCAAACATTTTCAGTAATTTCAGCAATTTCTTGAAACATATCTTATAACCATAAATGTTAGCTAAGTTTAATAGATTAAAATAAAATCAGAGTAAAATAGATAAAGATGAATTCTATATTGATAATATTTCCATGAAATAAAGTAATTTTATTTAATATAAATGTGAAATACAAACATGGATGACATCTCACACACACACACACACACACACACACACACACACCAACAAATATCAACATTCATGCATATATACATACACATAATATATATAGGAACACATACACATAATATATATATTGGGTATATATAGGGTATATATACCCAAACATACATACACACATATAAATAGAAAGTTATTCTTCAGGAATCTAACATGCAAAGTTTGCTTAGATGAAAAGAAAACATCCATACCCTCAGACAAAACATAACTGCAAAATGAGAATGATTTCCAGGCTTCGTTTGGAATATAGAGGAAGTTACACTGAAATCGACATTTAGAAGTATCTGAATACCATGACAATAGTTCTGTAAGGGATGGTAATTTGGCTATATAATTAAATTGGAATGTGTTCAGTAAGCAGATGTGTGAGAATAAAGAAGACTATAAGCTCCCTATTCCCACTTCTTGATCTTTCTTTGTTTGCTTTTTTTATGAGGACGCCCCATGGCTTTTTGTTGCTGCTGCATTGTAGTTGCTGTTTGTCTCTGCACTAAATTAGCTACCAGCACTATCATGCTGTAGGTTTACTCAGGAGCCTTCCAGGCTGCAGAGATCTATTTTGTCAACAGATGGCGTAAGATGTGATTCTCCATGCTCAATGACTACAAAGCAACAACTCATTATTGCTGTCCAAAGTTCTATAAAAATTATTTCCATGCTTCTGTTGAACACATAATGCTCATCTTGTTTCAAATATAACTGTGAAATGTGACATTGTAAATTTAATGAAAAAGAACCATTTCTCAGAATTTCGGTTACTTTAAAAGATTAGAATATATAATTGCCTCTTCTGATGCTACAATGCTCTATTATTGTATTGAATACTATAGCATCAATATAGTAGCTACTATATTGTAGGTATATACTCCTAACCCATTTCTTGTATCCGATAGTCCAAGGTTGAAATTACAATCATAATGTAATGTGGACTTTACACAGGAAATTCTGAGGATTCTTGTTGACTAACAAATCTGTATTATACCACAATTTCATTATTTTATCTTAATAGAATGGAAATTGGATTCAAAATTTTTTGTATATAAACATAAATAGATATGAAACTATAATGATTCAGGTTTTAGTAGGTTTGTTACAAAATTTCGTTCTATAACTTATTGTGAGTGTCATTGGGTTTAAGATGGTTTTGCGGTTGTTTTTATTGTTGATTATGCTGAACAAAAGAAATGTATTTTGACTTGTTCAAATTACCCATGAGTACTAAAATTTCCATGCTTTAGTGTGTCAAATATCTGTTAATAGATATTAGTTAAAGATTGTGCTCCCGGGCATTCTGACTCCACTGTCAAGGATACAGGAACAACAACACTAAGGTAAAAAGTACTTTCTTGGCATCTGGAGATCAGACAGCAAAGTCTGTTGAGTAGATAAGCTTTTTCTTATAAAGTAGTCTGGAAGGGCTCTTTTAATACATCCAGACATTTTTGAGGCCCCATTTGATACCTGAGGCATGTGAACAAAAGATCCCAGAAACTGTATAAATAGTCACTGCCTCACTAATCAGATTTCAGTAACAAGAAGTTGGAATTTCTTAAATCCAGAGTCAAATTAACGTGGACTGTTTTCAGATTCCTTAATATACATCTATTCCCCACTTTGTGTAGGGCCTAACATTCTTTTGGCAATTGGATAAATAGTTTGAAATAGATTAATTGACTCTTAGCATCCTACCAAAAGTGTGAAAATGTTCTCAGGTAGCATCTGGGGCCTATAATAGCGACAGGCATTCTTTTCTGTAACCTGTCTATCTGATTTTCATATCAATCTGCTAAAAATTTGTTTAATTTATTTGCCTTTTTCTCTTACTGTAAAAATAACATAAGACAGTTGCCAGATAAGAATACTACATTGGAACAAACCATTGTTTGCTTTCTAGACATGGCTTTAACATTGGGCTCTGAAATAAAATTCTAATACCCTTTGAGGTGAGAACTGTTTTTGGAGTCCACAAATATAAGGAAGCAACTGTATTGGCAATAGTTCCTGGTAAGTTCCAGGTTTTGTTGGTTTGTTTCTTTGTTTGTTTCTCCATTTTAATTGGAGTAAGAGAGATAAGGAAAAAAGGTCAGTGCAGAGAGGGGGAGTGAGAGAGCAGAAGGGAAGAAAGGAGAAAGGAAGTCTAGAAAGAGTTTGTAAGAAGATGGTAGAAAGGGAAAGTGTAAGAAGAAGAAAGAAAGTGGGATGAAGGGAAAGTAAGGATGGGAAGGGAGAGGACTAGATTGTAATTTTTGAGACCCTGAATAACTCTCCTTTCCATTAAACTCTCAAGGATTGATTTGTCTGAGTTTTACATAGTGATATACCTTCAAACTAATATTTTACTTAGGTGTCTTCAAAGTATTTTTAAACATATTTGCAGATATATTTAATTTGTACTGATAGGAATTGAATCAATAGGAAATAAGAAATATATTGGTATGTAGCCATTTTCAATAATGCCAGAAAAATATATCTTATCATACTTAAAGCAATTTTGTGTAATTTTATCTTCTTTTATACATTTTTGAATAATAGCCACTATTCATGTAGTGAGAAATAACACTGATGAATAACTTAACATATATATATATATATATATATATATATGTATATATTCTCAATCTTTTTCAAATACATCATTAGGAGGCCAACCATTTAACAGATAGATGCAGCAGGAGACATTGTAAATACTAAGACTCTAAAGTAAAATGTAAATATTTAAAAGAATAATTTTGACTGTATAGATAGAATATGCTGGAGTTTATTACCCTTTCTACTTTTACTCTACTCTTATTTTTTATTCTTATTTATTCTCTGAAGGGTGTTTTGTAGGTCTTTACCAAAGTCATTTAATAAGTAATGTTGGATCAAACACTTTTATATAAAATGTTCATATTTTTTCATAGCCAAGATAATATTCTGTAACAAGATCCTGAACCAACTGTGAGTTGTAACTCCAGTATACCCTGATCAATATACTAAAATCAGTCTTGGATAAAACACATTGAAAGTACATGGTATAGCTGTCACCTGGGAAACTCTGCCAGTGCATGAAAAATAGAAAAGGGGACACTCTCAGCCAACCATTAAACTGAGCACAGGGATCCTAATGGAGGAGCTAGAGAAAGAAAACAAGGAGCTAAAGTGGTTTGCAGCACCATAGAGAAACAAAAATATGAACCACCCAGTAACCCCATTGCTCCCAGGGGCTAGACCACCAACCAAAGAGTTCACATGGAGAAACCCATTGCTCCAGGTGCATATGCAGCAGAGGATGGCCTTGTTGGACATCAAAGGGAGGAGGAGCCCTTGGTCCTGAGAAGGCTAGATGTCCTAGTATATGGCAATGCCAGGACAGGGAAGCAGAGTGGGTGGATTGTTGAGCAGGGGAGGGGCTGGGTTAGGGGATTATTTTTGGGGGGATGGGGGGAACTAGGAAATGGAACATTTGAAATGTAATTAAAGAATGTATCTAAAAAAGATGGATTTTTAAAAAAGAAAATACATGGTAAGATATAAAATGTATTCTTTACTATTTTAATTCAAAGTGCCAAGAAAACTTAGACCACCTAATGTTCTCCAGGAAAAGAGGCACACTGCCTCAGAAACAAACCAACAGTATTTAGGATGTAAAATCAAGAATATTTGTGAAACTGGAGATATTAAAATTAGAAATTAAAAAAGGTAAATGCCTGAATTTATCTTTATTATGTAACAAAAATAAAAGTTTACATTTGGTAACTCTAAAGTACAAGGATCCCATTATCAATCAAATAATGAGCATTGATGTTGTCTGAATATAACATGGCTGAGAGGTCTAAGAAAAAAATCTACTATTATTCCCAAGGATACTGGTAGAACTATTGCCCAAAATTTTAGAAAAATCAGAACAATTTTAACTCTCCTTAGCCCTCAGTCTCTTTTTGATGTTGAGGAACCTTAAAAGCCATTATCAAATTTAATTGACTTGATGAAATCTATGGAAATGTTGATTAGATATCAATACATTGAAATGTTATACCTATTTTATTACTTTAAAATACATTTGAAATAAAAACATTGACTGAATGTTAGTAAGTAATAATATTAACTTTGTAATATTCTGATCACTATTCCAAGGTAAACCTGATTGTGGCACAATATTCCAGGTACTGGGAAAAGGAATGCATGAGAAGCTACAGGTTCAAAGAGAAGGCAAATCCTCACCTATTTTCATATTATATAAGTTAAAAATTACCAAGATAAATTTTGTAATTAATTTCATTGTATTAATTAATTAATTTAAATTAGGGTTTTATTTATTCCTTGAAATTTTCATAAATAGATCTTTATCATACTCATCTACCTCCTATTCTTTTCAGATTCTCTTCTTTCTCACAAAATTTCAAAAAGTTCCTATCTCTATTTCTGACTCTTTTTTTAAAAAGTAGAATAATAGGGATCCCATTTTGTGTTGGCCTACTTCCACTTTGTGTAGGGCCCTTCTTAGTGTGTGGTCAATGCACTCATTTTCACAGTTCTGAAGAAAATTAGCTTGCCCTTGTCCCAAAGCAATCAAATAACCACAGCTCTTCAGTTAGAAGTGGGATTGTTTTCTCCACACCAGTCTGAGCTGCTGTTTTGAGTAGCTTAAGCTGGTGCAGGTTTGTGTATAGTCTCCCAGTCTTGATGATTTCATAGTACATCTGTTCTGTTGTTTCAGGCAACATTTCAGTGGAGAAGTATCCCACCTCTGGCTGTTAAAATATTTCTTCTTTTTCGCATAAAATCCTGATCATCAAAGAGTTCCAATAATTATTGAGTGAGCAAAAGTTTCTGATTCTCTTCATGTTGGTCAACTGTGGATTTCTGTGTTAAAAGTCAACTGGTGTAAACTGAAGGATTGATGATAAGGGTTCAATCACGAGAATAGTGGACATATGAGTACATCAATCAATACCATTAAGCATCACAGTGCTATGCTCTTTTATAAGGATTTTGTAGGAGACTTTCTGAAAGGGCACATAACATACCTGGTCTCAAGTACTTGGCCTCATTAAATATCGAAGGTGTACTTTTGCTCTCATGTAATAGGCCTGAATTGCAATAAGAAAGTAGGTGGTTATCACCATAACAGTTGTGCCAATATTGTACTGATGATGGACATAACTTTTCAACAAATCATTATTATTCCTCAAAAGAATCACAATTGGGTGTGATTGGTGTCTTTTTTCCTCTGATAACTTGCATAGTTAACTTGCACATAAAAAGTACTAGCTAGTTGTAGTCTAATATTGATTATGTTTCTCCAAGTTCTCTGTCTTAAATATGTATTGTTTTGGGAAATAGACTCTTAGTTTCAACAACTAGTCTTGTTCAAATTTTTAATGTTCAGGGCTCTACTGACCAATAATTTAAAACTTGGAAACCCATTCTTGGTATTGGGGATCCTATTAGGTACAATATTGTGTCTATTTGGAGAATTATATTTATATGGAAACCACTTTAATATGAAATACTATATTTTTCAAAACAAAACTGTATATATCAACCCTAGAATACCAGAATATCTCAGAATCTGATGACACAAGAAAGTTGTGTCTTCAAAAATAGGGCCTTACTATTAGTTTCTGTAGAGAATGCAATGGTTTTGTCAATTATCTGTGATATTTGGAGAGATTCATTGACCCCTTACAGTAGATGACAGTTTCAGGCATGATATCCCCCAATATTAGAAGTCTTAGTTAGGGTCACCCCATAGATTCCTGGGCTTTCTTTTTTTCTTTTTTATTTATTCATTTTTCCCTTTTCTTTTTTCTTTTCTTTTCCTTCCTTTTTTCTTTTTTTTTTTTCTTTTCTTTCTTTTTTTTTTATTCCTGGGCTTTTGATTGCCCTAAGTTTCTAGCTTATCCCAGAGATACCTCCTCTCCTTTCCCAATTCCATTTGTTTCTGTTTTCTTAATTTCCATTTAAATATAATGCTTTGTGAGGTCTGGAATGTTCGCTCAGCAGTTCAGAACATGTACTATTCTTGCAGAAGACCAAACTTTGGTTCCAGGAAGCTGTGTCAAATGGCTTACAACTGTCTATAATCCTACACATGGGTGATCTGATTCCCTCTGCTGAACTGTGTAGGCAGCTACACTTACAGCTGCAAATACCCTCTGCAACATGCACATGCAAACACACACACATACAAACACACACACATATGCACTTATTTCAAAATGAAGTATTCTTATATATCGTATATTTATAATCTGTATATAAATTGTGTTAAAATGTCATCTTTGCCTCTTCAATATTCATTTCAGTTTTCTTCCATTAAGATGGCAAATATTATAGTTTGATGCATCAATTAAGCTTCCTATGGTACTGTTTGATTAATTATTCCCAGGAGTGCTTAATCAATACATCATCATCATTCAATTAGACTCAATAGCTCAAGAAATGGACATATTTAAAATTTTAAAATTAGTGAATTACATCAGATATCAAGGAAAATACAATATGGAAAGATAAGTGCATAAAGGAAAGCAAAATAGCTGACATGTTTACTGAGAAGATAAAATGATCTTTGCATTGAGTCAGTAACCTAACTTGCCTTTACCAAAACTGCACCTTGAATATCACAGATAGATAATTGTTCCTTTATATTTATTACTAAGCTGTTGTATCTATTATCTTATTTCAACTTTTTTCTTAGAATTTTGTTACTTAAAATGGTAGTTATTGTTACTAATGTGAAAGTCAAAAAGAGTCGAAGTTATTGATGACATTAATGTTACAAGATATATTATAGACAACATATTAAAACTAAGTTTACTATTTTGAAAATGTGAGAAAGTATTCTCATTTCTAAAAACATTGGTTCAATGTCTGAACTTTGATTATTGACAATAGATACATAATCTTTTGGGGGAACTTTGATGATCACCAGCCTGTTTCCTTCAAATAAAATTCTTCATAACTTGGATTTGCTCACAATGATAATATATTTTTCTCCTTATTTATCTATAATCATATAATTATCCTTGGATAATTTGTATAATCTGGTAGAATAATATATGTAAAAGTATCCTGGCACAATTCCTAAAGCATTTTTTTTAAATTAGAATAAAAATTGACTGCTACTTGATTTTGTAATCTGTTGATGCCCTAGCATAGAAGATCAGAATATGAAAAGATAACAATTATAGAAAGATTTTATATATATCTTAGTGCATAAAACATGGAGTTTTAAAGGACTGCTTTGTACTCGGGACATGAGAAGTACTCTGATTACCAATCATGCAAAAACCTTTAATGTAAAAGTACATGAGAACTAGAATACATCAAATTTTGGTGTCACCTGCTTACTGAAGCATGTAAACCCACTGGGCTTGAAAAGCCATGTGTTGGCTTCAGAATAATTGTCCTTTTAGCCATAGAGCTTAGAAGAGAAAAACTGTCTGTTCCTTGCAGATCCCCAATCATCACAAAGAACTGTACTCTGTCAAAAGAGATTTAATGTATTATATGAAATACTATCAACTACATATTCACATATTGTTCTAATACTATTACTAGTATACCATCTCTAACAAATCATATTTTTAACAGAAGTACTAGTTCTATTAGGTACTGGTTCTGTGTTCGAAACTCAGGATGAAACATCCAGGGAGAGATAGACTGGTGGATAATATAAACAGAGAAAGAAAAAGAAAGGGAGGAAAGAAGGAAGGGAGAGAGAGCATCAATCAGATACCACTTAGTTTTTGATGCTAACACTGGTATTCCTGTCACATAAGATACATGTTTCATAGTTCTTTCAGAGTATCTTATCAACCAGTAAAGCTGGTACATCAGATGCATTCTATTAATTTCCTTTCCTAAGATCTGCTTATAGTGGCTATATAATTTATTAGTATTTATTCACCTGGTATTTACTTACTACTAAACTAAAAGTTCACACACATTGAACATGAAAATGTTTTACTCATAAACTTTCTCTAATTAACATAATAATAACCTCATGATGGTAAACACAAACATCATTATATATTCCCCTTCAATAATAAGACAGTCAAATTTTCTTAATATACCCTATTTTTTCTTTCCATTCAACATATTAAAATCAGGTTGTAGACTGTAAAGATTATTTTTAATGTTTCAAGTCACAGACTGTATCTGGTGAACACAATAGAAGAGCTACTATAGTAACTATAGCTGCTAACTTCATATCAAGCCAATAAGTGAGATTAACCTAGCATTTCTCTTTAACACAACGCTTAGGTAGAAAGTGTTCCAATTGGTTGATGGAACATTTTTAAAACATGCACATTTTAGTTACAATTTTACATATTAGGCAAAGAAAACTCAAATATTATTTTCTCTTTATAGATGACTGATATGTCAGAGAAGAAATACATTTGAAGATATTTGGGAGGTTCATCCTCCTCAATGGAGAGATTGAGGGAGGATGTGGGAGGGGCTGTGGGAGGGGAGAACTGGGAGGAGGAGACCTGTGATCCAGATGTGGGGTGAATAAATAAATTAATGAAAAAAAGTTTATAAAAATGATAGGATAACGTGGACAGAGTCCATGTCTAATAACAACACTGTCAGGCTCTGGCCTGCACCCAGAGCCAGATCAGCTCTTCGGGCTATCTGTAGGTTGACCTCCTAGGGCACCAACTCGCTCAGGGGGGGAGGGGTCTGTGCCTGGCTTAGAGTAGAGGCCGCCATCTTGCCTCAGGGCACCACAGTTAACCAGACAGAGCCCTGTGGACCATCTAGGCTCCATTAGTTTAACCAGAGAAGCTCTGGTCCTGCAGGGAATCCCGCAGTTAGACAGAGCCCCAAGATCAGCCACCATCTTGGAGCTGGTGGCCCGACCAGGTCACCATAGAGAACCAACAGAGGAACCCAGGTCACAATAAAACTCTAACAGACAAGCCCAGATTGGTGGGAAAAAGATCTGATTCTTAAGAGCTGGCATCTAGGCAGGCCAGGAGGAGACTGTGGGAGGCTACTGGTGCATCCAACAGCAAGCCAGCAGGAGACTTGGGTCAGGCCCAGCAGAGCTGAGGAGGTAATTCAGAGCCCAGTAGCAGAAAACTTCCAGTTTCCACCTCAGAAGCATGTATGCCCTCTGTGACAACAGCTTCAAATGCCAGGCTCACAGGAGCTTCAAACACCAACCAGTAACAACAAGACCAAATAACTCCAGAAATAAAGAGATGGCAAAAGGCAAACATAGGAATGTTACTAACAGAAATCAAGGCAATATGGCAGCATCTAAACCCAATTCTCCCACCACAGCAAGTCCAGGATAATCCAACACACCAGAAAACCAAGATTCGGATTTAAAAGCACTGGTCGTGATGCTGCTAGAGGAACACAAAAAAGACATAAATATCTTAAAGAAATACAGGGGAATATGAATAGATTAGAAGCCCTTAAAATGGAAACACAGAAATAACAAAAAGAATTCCAGAAGAATATGGGTCAACAGACAGAAGCCAATAAAAAGGAAATGAAAAAAATCACTTAAAGAAATGCAGGAGAAATTGAGTTAACAGGCAGAAGTCATGAAAGAGGAAACACAAAAATCTCTTAAAGAATTGAAGGAAAACACAAACAAACAAGTGAAGGAACTGAGCAAAACCATCCAGGAACTAAACACAGAGGTAGAAACAACTAAGAAATCACAAAGGGAGGCAACTTTGGAGATAGAAAACCTTGGGAAGAAATCAGGGGTCTTAGATGCAAATATCAACAATAGAATACAAGATATAGAAATAAGAATCTCAGATGCTGAAGATACCATAGAAACCAATAAATACAGGAAATCATCAAACTCAGGGCTTAAATCAATCAAGTTGAAAGAAAGAGAACCATACAAAGAATCAACAAAACCAGGAGCTGCTTCTTTGAGAAAATCAACAAGACAGATAAACCCTTAGACAGACTTACCAAAGGTCACAGAGAAAGTATCCAAATAAACAAATTTAGAAATGAAAAGGGAGATATAACAACAGAAACTGAGGAAATTCAAATATCATCAGATCCTACTACAAAATCCTATATTCAACACAATTGGAGAATCTGGAGGAAATGGATAATTTCCTAGACAGATACAAAATACCAAAATTAAATCAGGATGAAGTAGATCATCTAAACAGTCACATAAACCCCAAAGAAATAGAAGGGGTCATAGAAAATCTTCCAACCAAAAATAGCACAGGAACAGATGGTTTTAGTGCAGAATTCTATCAGACCTTCAAAGAGGACCTAATACCAATACTCTTCAAACTATGCCACAAAATAGAAACAGAAGGAACACTACCCAACTCATTCTATGAAGCCATAATTACACTGATACCAAAACCACACAAAGATCCAAATAAGAAAGAGAACTTCAGACCAATTTCCCATTTGAACATCGGTGCAAAAATACTCAATAAAATTCTTGCCAACCGAATCCAAAAACACATCAAAACGATCATTCACCATGATCAAGTTGGCTTCATTCCAGGGATGCAGGGATGGTTCAATATATGGAAATCCATCAGTGTAATCCACTACATAAACAAACTAAAGGAAAAAAAACCTCATGGACATCTCATTGGATGCTAAAAAAGCATTTGCCAAAATTCAGCATCCTTTCATGCTAAAAGTCTTAGAAAGAACAGGAATTCAAGGCCCATATATAAATATAGCAAAAGCAATTTACAGCCAACCAGTAGCCAATATCAAGTAAATGGAGAGAAACATGAAGCAATCCCACTAAAATCAGAGACTAGACAAGGCTGCCTTCTCTCCATACCTTTTCAATATAGTACTTGAAGTTCTAGCAAGAGAAATTAGACAACATAAGGAAGTCAAAGGGATACAAATTGGAAAGGAAGAAGTAAAACTATCACTATTCACAGATGATATGATAGCATAATTAAGTGACCCAAAAACTCCACCAGAGAACTCCTACAGCTGATAAACAACTTCAGCAAAGTGCCTGGTTATAAAATCAACTCAAGCAAATCAGTAGCCTTCCTATACTCCAAGGATAAGCAGGCTGAGAAAGAAATTAGGGAAATTACACCCTTTACAATAGCCATAAACAATATAAAGTGTCTTGGTGTGACTCTAACCAAACAAGTGAAAGATTTGTATGACAAAAACTTCAGGTCTCTGAAGAAATGGAAGGACTCCTCAGAAAATGGAAAAATCTTCCATGCTCATGGGTTGGCAAGATTAGTATAGTTAAAATGGCTATCTTGCCAAAAGAAATATACAGATTCAGTGCAATCCCATCAAAATCCCAACTCAGTTCTTCATAGAGTTAGAAAAAGCAATTCTCAAATTTATCTGGAATAACAAAAAAACAAGGATAGCTAAAACTATTATCAACAGTAAAAGATCTTCTGGAGGATCAGTGTCCTGGACCTCAAGCAATACTACAGAGCAGTAGTGTTAAAAACTGCATGGTATTAGTATAGTGACAGGGAGGTGGATCAATGGAATAGGATTGTAGACCCAAAATTGAACCCACACATCTATGGCCAATTGATCTTCGACAAAGGAGCTGAAAACATCCAGTTGAAAAAAGATAGCCTTTTCAACAAATGGTGCTGGCTCAACTGGAGGTCAACCTGCAGAAGAATGAGAATTGATCCACTCTTATCTCCTTGTACTAAGATCAACTCCAAGTGGATCAAGGACCTCCACATATAACCAGACACACTAAAACTAATAGTAATGAAACTGGGAAAGACCCTTGAGGACATTGGCTCAGGGGGAAAGTTCCTTAATAGAACACCAATAGCTTATGCTCTAAGATGAAGAATAGACTAATGGGACCTCATAAAATTACAAATTTTCTGTAAGGCAAAAGACACTGTCATAAGGACAAATCAGCAACAAACAAATTGGGAAAAGGACTTCACCAACCCTACATCTGACTGAGGGCTAATATTCATTGTATACAAAGAACTCAAGAAGGTAGACCCCAGAAAACCAAATAACCCTATCAAAAAATGGGGTACAGAGCTAAACAAAAACTTTTCACCTGAAGAAATTTGAATGGCTGAGAAGCACCTTAAAAAACGTTCAACATCATTAGTAATTAGGAAAATGCAAATTAAAACAACCCTGAGATTTCACCTCACACCAGTCAGAATGGCTAAGCTTAAAAACTCAGGAGACAGCAGGTATTGGCAAGGTTGAGGAGAAAGAGAAACACTCCTCCACAGCTGATGGGATTGCAAGCTGGTACAAGTACTCTGGAAATCAGTCTGGCGGTTCCTTAGAAATCTAGAGAAGATACTACTGGAGGACCTTGCCAAACCACTCCTTGGTATATACCCAGAAGATTCCCCAGCATGCAATAAGAATACATGCTCCACTATGTTCATAGCAGCCTTATTTTTAATAGTCAGAAACTGGAAAGAACCCTGATGTCCATCCATGAAGGAATGGATACAAAAAAATGTTATATATACACATTGGTGTACTATTCAGCCATTAGAATCACTGAATTCATGAAATTCTTAGAGAAATGGATGGAGCTGGAGAACATCATTCTAAGTGAGGTAACTCAGGCTCAGAAGAATACCCATGGTATGTACTCACTGATAAGTGGATATTAGGCTAGAATCTTGGGACAACAAAGATACAATCCACATACCAAATGATGTCCGACAAGAAGGAAGGACCCTGGTTCTGGGTCTCAATGCATCTGTGTAGGGTAATACCAGAACATGAAAGTGGGAAGGAGTGGATGGAGGAACAGGGGGAAGGAAAAGGGCATGTGGGACCTTTGTGGGGGTGGGGAACCAGGAAAAGGGAAATGAAATGTAAATATAGAATATATCCAAGAAAAAAAAAAGAAAAAAATGATAGAATAAAATGAAAAGTTCAATAATCCTTATATGTTATTGATATGGCAGCATGAGAAACATTTAGAAGATGTCCTAATTTTTGCAAAATCCAGGAATACCTCCCTTTATTTCATTATCTGTAGCCAAGGTATAATGGCTTGATTTCTCAGCTGACAGCCCAAACTTTGTTCCTAGTGGGTGGGCCAAAGACTTGAATTCTTTTTAGATTCCAATATATTATGATGTTGTTTTCCATCAATTTCTACTCTGTGTTTTTTGCATGCTTATCATATACTGGCTCATAAAATTCCCATCTACTCCAGGTCAGCCCAATCTGGCACCTGAGCATGATGCTCAATTCAAGTGATAAAACATTTTGCTTAGTGCCAGAACCCATACTAATCTAACCACCTGTTTCCAGAACCCATCTACCCAGAGAACAGAACCTTTCATGTGCAATGCACATGACAATCCCCTTTGATAGTGAATTTTGTTCATTTTCATTTTGCTTTTGATCAATAGTACTATTTGTATGCTTTTAACAATCTTTCAATTACATGTTTTCCACTGGTAAGCTTGTAAATATTTATATGAATCAGAAAACAGCAATAGTAAACAGCAAGAGAAAAATAAGGAGTAATTTTTAGTTCACTTCAATACAAAGAGTTTTATTTTTAAAAATTAAGGGCTTCCTTAATATTAAGATGCTATCTCCAATTTAATAAAAATCATTCAATAACACATTTCCATATTTTTTTGAATTTTCTTTAGAAACATCCATAATTCTACATAAAAACAAAATAATGTTATTAAAATGGGCTGTTTTTGAAATGATATAAAATATTTATGATATATAATATCTAATAATTCATATTCAGAACTAAATGTATGTCAAAATTTGAGATAATCACTAATAACATTTTTGAAATTTAATATGTATTTGATGTATACAATAAGTACTGATATTAAATAATTTTAGTTTAGTTTGAATATAATCACAGAAAATAGATTTTTTCTATGCCTATATATTTTTGCTATTATAATTTTTAAACATATTGTCTTTGAAATTTGTTTCTTTGGACTGGTGAGATGAATCAGTAGTTAAGAGCACTGATTGTTCTACCAGAGGTCATGAGTTCAAATCCCAGCAACCACATTGTGGCTCACAATCATCCATAATGATTAAAAAAATTTAAAAAAAATTGTTTCTTTTTTCAAGTGAAATATTTTGTAAGACTATATCATTTTTCTCTTCCAGGTCTTGCCTCAAAAACCTTCCATTGATTTCTCCTTGCCCGATTACAAATTAATGGGAACTTTTATAGTAATTGGTGTTATATGAAAGTATGTTTGTATGTATGTATATATAAATATATATTTATATATACATATATATTTATATTATAAATATATTTATATTTATAAATGTATATTTATTATAATATAATATAATAAATTTATATTATATATATTTACACACATACACACACACATATATGTGTGTATATATATATATATATATATATATATATATATCCTCTTAAGTGCATAAAAATACCCTGCTCAGTCTATATAATGTGATTTGTATGTATCTTTTCAGGGTTAATTATTTGGTGCTGGATAATCAATTGATATTCTCCTGCCTGGGGTAGAATAATTCTCAATTCTCAGAATTAGTTACTTTAGTTCTTGGCTCAGGATTGAAGACTCATGAACCCTCTTCATTCATCATAACATTACGAAAACTACCCAAGAGAAAAACCTACAAACAGAACTTTACCAAAATACCACAATAATTTCTAGCATTGTGGTAATTTTTTGTAATTATGGTCTCCATAGGCTCATATATTTGAACACTTAATCATCAGGTTGTTACATATTAGGAGGTTTGCCTTTGTTAAGTGTGGCCTTACTCCTGGAAGTGTGTCCCTGAGAAGGCCTTTGGTGTTTTCCAAGCTCATGACAGGCCTAGTGTCTCTCTCTCTACTCCCTGCAAATCCAGATGTAGGACTCTGAACATATCTAGAATCATGACTGCTTGCATGCCACCATGTTTAACTTATTGACAGTAATGCACTAAACCTCTGCAATTTTTTTCTTTTTTAAATTTTTTTATTGGATATATTTTATATTTACATTTCATTTCCCTTTTTCTGGTTCCCCATGCCCCAAAGGTCCCACATGCCCTTCCCCCCAGCGCGCCCTGTTCCCCCATCCACCCCTTCCCACTTCCCTGTTCTGGTATTCCTCTACACTGATATTTTGATCCTTTCCAGCACCAGTGTCTACTCCTTCCTTCTTGTCGGATATCATTTGATATGTGGATTGTGTCTTTGGTGTCCCAAGAGTCTAGGCTAATATCAACTTATCAGTGAGTGCATACCATGGGTATTCTTTTGAGACTGGGTTACCTCACTTAGTATGATGTTCTCCAGCTCCATCCATTTCTCTAAGAATTTCATGAATTCATTGTTTCTAATGGCTGAATAGTACTCCATTGTGTATATATACCAGGTTTTTTGTATCCATTCCTCCATTGAGGAACATCTGGGTTCTTTCCAGCTTCTGGCTATGAACATAGTGGAGCATGTATCCTTATTGCATGCTGGGGAATCTTCTGGGTATATGCCCAGGAGTGGTATGGCTGGGTTCTCCAGAAGTATCATGCCCAGTTTTCTGAGGAACCGCCAGACTGATTTCCAGAGTGGTTGTACCAGCTTGCAGTCCCACCAGCAATGGAGGAGTGTTCCGCTTTCTCCACATCCTCGCCAACACCTGATGTCTTCTGAGTTTTTAATCTTAGCCATTCTGACAGGTGTGAGGTGAAATCTCAGAGTTGTTTTGATTTGCATTTCTCTAATGATGATGTTGAACATTTTTTAAGGTGTTTCTCAGCCATCTGAATTTCTTCAGGTGAAAAGGCTTTGTTTAGCTCTGTACCCCATTTTTGGATAGGGTTATTTGGTTTTCTGGGGTCTAATATCTTGAGTTCTTTGTATACATTGGATATTAGCCCTCTGTCAGATGTGGGGTTGGTGAAGATCTTTTCCCAGTTTGTTGGTTGCTGATTTGTCCTTTTGACAGTGTCTTTTGCCTCACAGAAACTTTGTAATTTTATGAGGTTCCATTTGTTTATTCTTTTTTTTTAATTGGATATATTCTATATTTACAATTCATTTCCCTTTTTCTGGTTCCCCACCCCCCCCAAAGGTCCCACATGCCCTTTTCCCTCCACCTGCTCCCTCTTCCACCCCTTCCCTCTTCCCTGTTCTTGTATTCCCCTACACTGATGCTTTGATCCTTTCCAGCCCCAGTGTCCACTCCTTCCTTCTTGTCAGACATCATTTGGTACGTGAGTTGTGTCTTTGGTGTTCCAAGATTCTAGGCTAATATCCACTAATCAGTGACTGCATACCATGGGTATTCTTTTGAGACTGGGTTACCTCACTTAGTATGACATTCTCCAGCTCCATCCATTTCTCTAAGAATTTCATGAATTCATTGTTTCTAAAGGCTGAATAGTACTCCATTGTGTATATATACCACATTTTTTTTGTATCCATTCCTACGTTGAGGGACATCTGGGTTCTTTCCAGCTTCTGACTATTATAAATAAGGCTGCTATGAACATAGTGGAGCATGTATCCTTACTGCATGCTGGGGAATCTTCTGCAATTTTAAGCTAGCCTCAAATAAATGATTTTCTTTCAGAGTTGCGATTGGTATGATTTCTCCTCACAGCCTTAGCCTATTGTCTAGAACAAACACTCTAATGGTATCTCTTCATACAGAGAGACAAGTGTAGTCTGCTCATCAAGAAACTTTTTTCTTGCTACCATTGCTGAGTATACCCAATATACATAGAATTTATAGAGCCCAGTCTAAATGGATGCATCTACAAAATAACTCTTAAATAGAGGTCTCAAGGTTCACTGAAAAATGGGAATAGAAAAACTGTATAATCTTGAAAATCAGGGTATTTACTGTCAAATTTTGTCACTTTGTAATAATAGAAAATAAATCTATGAAGCTTTAGCATGCTGACTGCCTAAAGCTGAGGTGAAGAACAACAACCATTATTTTTATTATGCAAAATCTGTGTACTATTTAACTTAGAAGCTACAGAAACAAAGATGTCCCAAGATTTAATCATGGATTTGAAAAGTCTTTAAGGCACAATTAGCAAGTCAAATGATTCCCATGAAGAAAGGAGAGGACCCTGGGCCTGGAAAGATTGGATCCAGTTTTGTAGAGAAACCATGGGGGGAGGGGGAATGACTGGGGAATATTTGGGGGGGGAGAGGAATTATGGGACATAGGGAGGGGGGAACTGGGAAAGGGGAAAGCCTTTGGAATGTAAACATAGAATATAGAAAATAAAAATTTAAAAAAAGGTCCAGAGAAATTAAAATAACACAAAAAATGTGAATGACTGATAAATGAACAAAATATTCTTGGCTGTGTGAAATTATAAAGAAAATCTTGTAATGTTTGGTCAAATCCCAGGGATTTAGAATTTATGAGGCAATAGATACTATTTCCAACTGCTGTTTGTGTTTATTTGTTGCACATCATTGCAAAGTGAATATACAAATGACAATGTCACTGCTAGTCTGGTGGAGACATGTTATATTACCTAAATGTCTGCCTTTCGTTCTTTGCCAATAAATCATTTCACATTACTTACAAAGATATTATGGGTGCCACAGTTGAAAAATTATAAGATTCTTCTCACTTTTCTAATCAAGTTCTTGGCATGTATAGGCAAATTGTACAATCCCTAAATTTCCTGATAGATGTTACTTACAAATAAGTAAAATGGCATTGATATAAAATGAAGTATTTGAATCCTATTTGAATTGAACACGGAATCCTTGATCTATCACAATAGCTTAGTCTCCACTTGACAATCTGACTTTTATAATATGGTTGACATATTTTTTATCCTTATTATATCATACTGATCCCTGATATTTGAACCAGAATAACCATGAAATCTCAGTGAGTCAGTTTTACAAAGTAAATACTTTAAAATTGAAACCAAGTAACTTCAAACTCCTAATTGAATGTGATATAAACTATTTCTGACTAAAGCCCTGTGGCATACATCTTAGAAGTAATAAAAGAGGTGAGTAGGGATGAGAAAAGTGCATTTTAGAATTGAAAAATGAAAGGCAAATTCCATTTTCACATTGGGAGTATGAGATAGTGGCTGCTGGGAATAGCATAGGATTCCATCTATCAATTTCTTTAAGTTCATGTTTCCATTGTACTTTTCATTATCTGCACTTGTCCATAAGAAACTAGATAAGTGTTCAAATTTTATTTGAAGGAATAGAATCTTCACAAACTCCCATTCTCATAGTGGATATTAGCCTAGAGTCTTGGAACACCAAAGACACAATCCACATACCAAATGATGTCCGAGAAGAAGGAAGGAGTGGACCCTGTTTCTGGAAAGGCTCAATGCATCAGTATAGGGGAATACCAGAACAGGGAAGTGGGAAGGGGTGGATGGGGTAACAGGGGAGGGAAAAGGGCATGTGGGACCTTTGGGGGGTGGGGAACCAGGAAAAGGGAAATGATGTAATTAAAGAATATATCCAATAAAAAATAGTTTAAGGGACTATTCTAGCCAGCTGTAAAACACTTTTACAAAAATAGTTTCTTCTATTAAGTTCTGTGTAGTCAGCAGTTGTTAACATAATTTTCATGCTTGGCATTGTATTTCTGTCTTCCTGCTTTTCTTCATTTGCTTATGTTTTGGTTTTGATTTCTCTTTTATCTTCCTGTCTTCAATTTTTAGACAGGGTTTCTCCATGTGACATTCCTGGATGTCCTGCAATATACTTTGTAGTCTAGGTAGGTTTCAAACACACAGAGATCTCAGAACTGATGAGGTTAAAGTTTTTTGCCAGCTTGCTTAGGTATAGCTGTCATTTTCAACTCTTGTTTATACATTCTCCTTGTCTGAAGTAAAATGACATAGATTGTAGGTTTCTAACATTTAAAGTAAATGAAGATTTGTGGGTTTTTAACATGTAAAGTTTATGTGCCTCATATAAGTTATTGAGTCCTTCAGTAATCAAGGATTTGAAAAAACACATACCAGATACAATACTATCTCTCAAAAAACAAACCCAGTGGTTACACTTATGTGGTTATTATAAATTAACACTAAGCTTATGTACATATTTCAACATTAAATATCTAGAGAGTTTGAAAATTCAGTTTGCTGAGAACCAGCAATCTCATTTAATCAGGACCCCAAGATCTCTTAAATACTGGAGCACCAAACAGGCAGCATACACCAGCTGATAAGAGGCCCCCAACACATATACAGTAGAGGACCACTTGTTCTGCATTTATTCAGAGATGGTGCACCTAACCTTCAACAGTCTGGAGGTAACAGGGAGTTTAGACGTCAGGGGAATGGGGAGTGGGGACATCCACATAGGGACAGGTGGGTGGGGAGGAGGTACTGAATGTGGAACAGTCAGAGAGTGGATGGGGGTGGGGGATAAGATATAGAGTGTAAAAATTAATTAATTAATTAATTAATTAATAAAACATAATAGTTTGTAAAAGAAGGTGAGATGCTTCTCTATTTTGAGGATTCAATATTTTTTTTCAAATCTTTACTCTTATGCTTCCCAATACTCTTTTCTCGCATCTGTTCTCCCACCATCCACTTCATTTAGCCTTTCCAATTTCCTTATAGCTCTATTCTTTAATTTTTTGACAATATCATATAGTTTTATTATACCCCTTTCTCTTTACTTCTTCCTAACTCCCCCATATATCTCTCCTTACTCTTTTTCTAAATTCATGGCCTTTTTCATTAAATATTATGATATGCTTATACATATATACATATTTCCCTAAATATACAAATGAGTTGTGGTCAGTATATATTTGTATTTATATGTTTTTTGTAGATGACAACTTGATATGGAAGATTCCACTTGTGTGTTCTTTTCTGGGATAGACTGTATTTTTCACTTGCAATATTCCTTAGATATGTGTAGTAGTTATTTGGGTAGGCTTCAGGCCTCATGGTTTCTTCCCTGTCTGCTTTACCATGTCTTTATTGTTGTTCAGTTTATTTTTAGGCACTCATGTCGGTGAGGCTTTGTGGGTGAAGTTTTTCACATTATTATGAGACACAATGTTAAAGCAAACGCTCTTATCCTCAGGCTCTCTCATTCTTTCTGCATCATCTTTGGCAATGTTCCCTTGAGTGCAGGAATGTTTTATAGATGTATCCACTGGGACAGCATAGGATAGTTATGCATTTTTTATTGGTTCTGGTTTTCTGTTTCTTGCAAAAATCCAAAAACAAACAAACAAAAAAAACAGCAACAAAAGTTGCCTTGATAAATGATGAGGACTATACTTATTAGGAATATAAAGGCTAATATTTATAATGTAATTAAGGATTACTCTTAAAAACATATTTAAAAGTTATATAAAAACTTATATAAAAAATAAAAAAATATTATAGATTCTCCTAGTAAGTATTAGTTATCTGTCAGAGGTGTGTTCTTCAGAAGATGACCCCAGATGCTTCTGAGTTTCAATGACCTAAATGACTCCTTCCTGGAGACTAGCTTTCTTCATACCAGTATAATTCACTTAAGCTTCCAAATGAGAGGATTCACCAGCAATTCTACACATGTACAATGCCTACAACAATGGCTAACATGCCATGATAATCTTACAAATGCAATAATGCTGTCCATAATTTTGCAATAACCAGCAGCTCTCAAATTGGATGTAGTTTCTGCTCAACAAGAAATAAGCAAATTCTCGTACTTATGAGAAGTACTCTTCATTTCTGCTTTACTACTTTTAATGCTTCTATATGCCTCTTTTAAAAACTTGCCTGCATGGTTCTTTGCTAATTTCCTGGTTTCTATGTGCATTAAAATGTTCTCGTGCTACTTAGAAGGAGTTTTGAAAAACTGAGCCACAAAGACAAAGTAGTCTTTAAACTGTGGATATGCCTACAGATCTATAGTGTGCTATGGGTGTACAGTTTTTATAAATTGCATCTCATGCTGTTTTAGAGTCCCAAAAGGCAAGTGTGTTTTAGTATCTTTGGTTCTGGGAAGCAACCCTTTTCCTTTCTTTCCTGGGTCTGGATTATCTCACTTAGAATGAATTTTTTCAGCTCTTTGCACTAAACTGCAACTTTTGTATTTTTGTTTTTATTAATAGCAGTCTTTTACCTCTGTGATTAAATGTATTCCAACATATTTCATTACTTTTGGGGGGTCATTGTGACTAGAAATGTCAAAAATATCTTGCATTGTGCTTAATTTTAATATTTGTCAAGGTTATTGGTCTTGGCTTGTCAATTTTGTATTCACATTTGCTTAAGGAGTTGATAACTTCTAGAAAATTTTTGGTCAAGTTGTTGGGATCTGTTATGTTCTTCATGTTATCTAAAATAAGGATAATGTGGCATCTTTTATTTTTCCTTTTCTGTATGCCTTTCATGTTTTTCTATTGCTTTACTGCTATTGTTAATTTTTGAAGAACTATATTAAACAACAGAGAGAATAGTACACAATCCTGCAACTGAAAATTGTTTTTTATATATATATATATATATATATATATATATATATATATAATTTTTATTTTTGTCTATATTTCATGGTTTTGATTTGGGGTTTAACAGAGAAAGCCTTTTCTTTTTTATATAAAGATATATCACTTCATATCAAATGACTTTCCTTAATCTACTGATGTTAGAATACAATTTTAGTATCTAAATCCATGTATTAACAATTACTGACTTATTTATATTGTACCTTTTCCTCATTTCTGTAATAGAGTCACCTTGAAAACAGAGGTGGAGCATATCTTTAAAACATTCCAGCTTTGGTTTGCAAATTATTTTTTACTTGTTGTTGTTGTTGTTGTTGTTTTCTCACATATTATATCCGGACAGCAACTTTACTCCCTCCACTCATCCAAGCCCTCCTTCCAACACCTCCTTTTTCCTTCATATCCATTCCTCCCATCAGAAAAGAAAATCTTCTCAGAAACATCAACAAGATATAAAGAGTCACAATAAGAGTAGGCACAAGCACTCATAACAAGTTTGGACAAATAAACCTGGAAAAAGTAAAAGGGTTCCAACAGCAGGCAAGAAATTCAGAGCCATACCCAAACTCCCACTTATAGGAGATTTTTAAGAACATACAACCATAACTTCTGGCTCCTACTATACTTTTTCATTCTTTTGGTTTAGAATCCCAGATCTTTGCCTAATGTTTGGCTATGGGTCTCTATATTTGATTAAATGAGTTGCTAGATGAAGCCTTTCTAATAATAATTGGTATAGGCACTGACTTATGAGTACAACACAATATAGATACAGCCAATGGTGTTTTGTTCCATCCTAGGTCTCTAAGCTATCTAACCTCTGGTTCTTAGCAATCCAGCATATATTATATCCTTTCTGTGTGTGGACATCAAAGTGAGTCAATCATTGATTGGCTAGTGCCACAAGTTCTCCTCCACTGTTACCCAAGCACATCTTATAGGCAGTACAAATTATAAGTCAAAGGATTTATGGTGTTGTCTCACTTCCACCACTGGAAGCCTTAACTAATTATAGAGAATGTCCAGCTCAAGCTCCATATCCCCTATTATTAGGAGTCTTTGCTAGGATTGTGCTTGTAGATTCTAGAGGAATTCCACTAAAGTATTCACATCACCCTCAAATGCTCCCAATTCAAGTTGTTGTATCTATATTGATTAGGAATATGGGTCTTTGTTGTTTTAAATTACTGAGTATTTAATTGCTTTTGGTATTAAAGAAATTCTAACTTTGTACAAGTTTGAAAGCATTTCTTCTGTTTTTTTTAATTACATTTATTTTTCAGCATATAATGTTAACTTCAACATTCATCCCTACATTTTTCTACCTCCATGACCTCCTGTAAAACTTTTTCTTGCTATCTTTAAAATTCAAGCCCCCCCCCCTTTTTTACACTGATTGCTAGCTGTTAAGTTCATATATGTATATACACTCTGTGGTGTCAGGACAGCTGAATCTGAAGAATTTTCTGTGACCAACAAGGGACCAAAAAACACTAAAATAAAGCTTTTGCCTTGCTAGACAATGGAGCTTGATCATCTGGGACTGAGGAATTGGCTATGATTAAGAGTGGACTACCTTAAATGATTAAGAATGGAGCACACTCATCAATACAGGCAGTGTTCAGCTTGGGCTCCCTCTAATGGCATGGGCTTCAAGTTGGAACCTTCATTGATTGGCCACTCTCGTAAGTTCTGTAATACCACTAACCCAGAGTATCTTGCAGGCAGGGCAGTTTGTATAATGAAGGTTTTGTGATTTGGATAATGTTCCAATTGCACGGCTAGAAGACTTGATTGTTTATAGAAGAGAACCAGTCTGCTGTCCATAT
Source organism: Apodemus agrarius (assembly GCA_964023405.1). Lineage (NCBI taxonomy): Eukaryota > Metazoa > Chordata > Mammalia > Rodentia > Muridae > Apodemus > Apodemus agrarius. The sequence continues at coordinate 81,033,342 of OZ030017.1, forward strand.
TATCCATTACTAAGAGATTTAGCTTTTGTCACTCTCATAGATTACAATGAGTTTCCAATGCAATAGGTTTCTACATCCCTTCTCCCAGTGATCCCTAGTTTCATTATGCCTTTTTTTACACTTCAGATTTTATTCCCCCATCAGCCTCCTGACTGTCCCACAGCCCATAACGCCTCTCCACCCTGTGTCCACGATGATGTCCCCACCCACCAACCCACTTGACCTCTAAACTTCCTGGGGCCTGCAGCCTATTTAGGGGTAGGAGCATAATCCCTGATTGAACACAGACCCTGCAGTCCTCTGCTGTATGTGTTGGGGGCCTCTGATCAGCTGGTATATGCTGTTTGGCGTTCCAGTGTTTGATAGATCTTCAGCTTGAGATTAATTGAGACTGCTGGACCTCCTATAGGATTGCCCTCCTCCTCAGCTTCTTTCAGCTTTCCCCTAATTGAACCACAGGTGTCATCAGCTTCTGTCCATTGACTGGGTGCAAATATCTGTATCTAACTCAAAACATTATACATAATTTTAAAATTCCACGAATACACTCCTTGAAATGCTGAAGACTTTCACTAATGTAGTTAGATGCCAATTTAACTTACAGAAAATGTAATTCTTCTACATGTGAATCACAAAAAAAAACATTTTTCATACTATCCTCAAATAATATAAAATACCTTGGAGTAATCCTATAAAAAGTGAAAAATTTGGATGGTTAACACTGTTGTCATCATTATCAGATTTCACACCGGAGGTGCCTGAACCATAACGGTTAGTGCCACTTCCCCCATGTGTTTTTCTACTGGCTGAAACCTAGTGATCAAGCCAAAGGCCTCTGAGTAGCCAGCTATCCCCTTAGGACCTCCATTCTCCCACCAACTCTCCTCCACCTCTGCCAGACTCCTGAATGCTACAGGTAAGCTTTTCTTCCCCAGCCCATTATCCCTACTTTCTGAGCCATCTGGGCCAAGCCAACCACCCACAAGAAGCCTGCTAACACAGGAAGACTTCCATTCCCATGCCAACTCGCCCACACCTTCATCATGCATGATGCTCCTGAAAAACATAGAACTTCAGGTGCAGAACTATACAGCTGAATAATACACACCAGAGGCTTGCCACATCAAGACCATCAAGATTTACCTATGCCTCTCAATACTTACTACAAGAAGAACATCTAGGTACCAATCTTACCCAGACAGCTAAAGGCTCTCCAAAGAATACAAGCAACAAGAGTAAAGGCTGTATGACATTTCCAAAGCACAGCTATACTGCAAGAGCAATCGCTGGATATCCTATGAGAACCATAATACCAGGAAATTACCTTAAACTTAATTTTATAATGAAGATAGGTCTCTTACATGGTTGCATGCTTTTGCTTCTCCAAGCCTGATCCTTCTACCTCATCCCTGGCATGAAAGTTATTCCTCTTCCTCTCTCTCCTGTGTTCCTTTCCTGTGAACTTCAAGTCTTGCCTCTGTCTCCATGTCCAGCCATTGGCTGATGGCATCTTTATTTACCAAATAGAGCCAATTGGGACTAACTACCCTCAACATCTTACATTGCAGATGTGTGAATTCCTACAAAATTTAAGCAATAATTATAATAATTTAGAATTTAACATAATAATAACATAATACAGGCAATAGACAAAATCTACAACATTTCCTCCTTTCATCCATTAAAAAGACTTTTTTCTTAGATATACAATGAACATTGTTATCACAATTATCTAAAGTATCAGTTTATATATTCTCTAATATATGATATATGACATACTCTAATAACCTCCAGTCCTTCAATTTTGCCAATTTAGGTACCTTACTCTAACATGTATTCTAACTTAATGAGTATATAATTCTATAACTGAATTAAGTTTTGATTTTAACTTACATTACCATATGAAAACTATCATCTTCAATCCTAAAAGACTGAATTTTGGTTATGAGACTATAGTCTTCAAGCCTGACAGAATTATATATTGCCTAAATGTATAGGAAGCACAAAACCATAACTTCTCAAACTTAAACAATTTGCAGAACCAGCTGCCTACCTGGACAGCCCCCCATTCCTCAAAATACTTGAACATCTGTCTCCAGCCTTCTGGCCTAGAATCATCTGACAGACACTAAATGAACCAAGACTTATGATATGCTAGCGTACTCTCTATTGGCGTAGCTAAGTTGTTGACTATCATGTGTTGTGTGTCCTTTTCTGGACAGTTTTTTTTTCTGTCTGTAGATTAATTAGGGTAATTCTTGCCTAGTGGCTACCTTGACACAATTAGAGCAACTCCATATGGAGGATAGGATGCTCAATATCTTCTTTGAACCATGAAGCCACTACTGTGAGACATATGAAAATTTCTAATAAAAATAAAATGATTTTAAATGTCATTTTATGTGGATTTCTGATGCAGACTATATAAAGTATATCTGAAGTGTTAAACCTTGACTAGTCTTACTTATTTAGATTTGAATATTGCTGAAAGCACCTTTTAAAAATTAGATCCTGCTCTAAGATCAAGAATTGACAAATGGGATCTCATAAAATTACAAAGTTTCTGTAAGGCAAAGGACACCATCAGAAGGACAAAACGGTAACCAACAAAGTGGGAAATGATCTTCACCAACCCCACATCCGACAGAGGGCTAATATCCAATATATACAAAGAACTCAAGAAGTTAGACCCCAAAGAACCAAATAACCCTATCAAAAAATGGGGTACAGAGCTAAACAAAGAATTTTCACCAGAAGAAATTCGGATGGCCAAGAAACACCTTAAGAGATATTCAACATCATTAGTCATCAGGGAAATGCAAATCAAAACAACCCTGAGATTCCACCTCACACCAGTCAGAATGGCTAAGATTAAAAACTCAAGAGACAACAGGTGCTGGCGAGGATGTGGAGAAAGAGGAACACTCCTCCACTGTTGGTGGGATTGCAAAATGGTAAAACCGCTCTGGAAATCAGTGTGGCGGTTCCTCAGAAAATTGGGCATGTCACTTCCAGAGGACCCTGGCATACCACTCCTGGGCATATACCCAGAGGATTCCCCTGCATACAATAAAGACACATGCTCCACTATGTTTATAGCAGCCTTGTTTATAATAGCCAGAAATTGGAAGGAACCCAAATATCCCTCAAAGGAGGAATGGATACAGAAAATGTGGTATATTTATACAATGGAATACTACTCAGCAATTAAAAATAATGAATTCATGCAATTTGTAGGTAAATGGTTAGACCTGGAAAATATCATCCTGAGTGAGTTAACCCAATCACAAAAGAATACACATGAAATGCAATCACTGATAAGTGGATATTAATGAGCCCAGAAGCCCTAAATACTCAAGGCACAATTAGCAAGTCAAATGACTCCCAAGAAGAAAAAAGGAGAGGACCCTGGGCCTGTAAAGATTGGATCCAGTATTGTAGACCCAGAACAGAGAAATCCTGGGGGGGGGAATGATTGGGTATAGCTGGGGGGAGAGGAATTATGGGACATATGGTTGGGGGGAACTGGGAAAGGGGAAAGCCTTTGGAATATAAACATAGAATATAGAAAATTAAAAAAAGAAAAAAATTAGATCCTGATGTAAAATAATCATGAGTTTACTATTTAGCCCTTAAATTGCATTACTTAACCATCCTAAATAGTTTGTAATAGCAGCTACAGAAGGACTTGGTGAATGTCTTTTATTCTTTAATGAATTGACTATACATGATGCCTATCTAAGAGTATCAATATTAGGTTAAAAGTTTATGACAATATAAAAATATACCAATGAATATTTTTATGGGACTGTGTAAGGTAGTCTGTAGCCTGGTTGAGCAATGGATGTGAAGACAGGATCCATCGTTCTGCTGCATAAAAGATACATACCTAAATCAAAAATATAGATTCTACCTGAGAGTAAAGTGCTGGGGATTTTTTTCTAAGCATTCAGACCTAAAACGCAAGCTGGAGTATCCATTCTAATATTTAATAAAATAGACTTTCAACCAAAATTAAACAAAATGAACAGTGAAGGACACTCCCTACTCATCAAACAAAATATTTACCAAGATTATATCTCAATGATGAATATCTATGCCCCAAACACAAGTGTACCTCCATATGTAAAAGAAACACTGTTAAGCTTAAATGTCACATGGACACCCATGAATTAATAATGGGAGACTTCGATATACGATTATCACCAATTAACATGTCATCCAGACAAACACTAAAGAAATAATGAAGCCAGGTGGTGGTGGTGCAAGCCTGTAATCCCAGCACTTGGGAGGCAGAGGGAGGCAGATTTCTGAGTTTGAGGCCAGCCTGGCCTACAGAGTGAGTTCCAGGGCAGCCAGGGCTACACAGAGAAACCCTGTCCCAAAAACCAAAAAAAAAAAAAAAAAAAGAAAGAAAGAATTAATGAAACATAGAGATCATGAATCAAATGGACCTAATCAACATCTATAGAATATTTCACACAAACACAAAAAATATAACTTCTTATCAGCATCTTATGCATCCTTTTCCAAAATAGATGATAAATTTGCTCACAAAGCTGGCCTCAATAGAAATAAGAAAATTGAAAAATACAGCAAAATATATCCACATTTATGGGACACAATAAAACAAGTGCTAAGAGGAAAGTTCACTAAATGTCTCCAGAAAGAAAAATAGAAAGTTTTCATATCAGCAATTTAAAGTATACCTGAACAATTTAGAAAAGAAGAAGGAGAAGGAGAAAACACACTGAAGACGAGTAGAATACTGAAAATAATCAAAATTGAGGCTAAAATCAAACAATTATAAACAAATGAAATAAAACAAAGAATCAAGGAAACTAAGAGCCATATTTTGGTGATTATTTGTCTGTTCGTTTTTTTTTCCTTTTTTGATAAAATCAACAATATAGACAAACCCTTAGCCAAACTAATCAAGAGACTTAGAGACAGTATATGAATTACCAAAATCAGTAATAAAGGGGAGTCATACACCTGACACTGATGATATCCAAAGAATCTTTTGGTCCCACTTCAGAAGCCTGAAATTCACAAAATTGGAAAAACTTAAGAAAGTGTGTGATTTTCTAGAACAATGCCACTTACCAAACCTAAATAAAGATCAAGTAAACTATTAAAAGAACCCCATAACCCCTAAAGAAATAGAAGCAGTAATTAATGTCTCCAAACAAAAACAAACCAATGCTAGATGGTTGTGTACAGAATTCTACCAGACATTTAAATTAGAGCTAACTCCAATACTCCTCAAACAACTTCCCAAATACAACCAGAAGAAACACTGCCAAACTCATTCTCTGAGGCAGGGCACAGACACCCTGATACCTAGACAACAAAAACACTCACCAAAGAAAGTTTTAAACTGATTTCTCTTATAAACCTTGATTTGAAAATACTCAATAAAATACTCAAAACAGAATCCAGGCACAAATTAATGATATCACCCATGAGGATCAAGTAGGCATTATCCCTGAGATGCAGTGACGGTTCAATATAAGAAAATCCATCAACATAATCCACCATAAAGAATCACATGATTTTCTTTTAGACATTAAACAGTCTTTGATTAAACTCATCACCCTTTCATGTTAATGGAATTAGAGAAATCAGAGATACCGGGCACATACCTAATATAATGAAAGCAATACACAGGAAGCCAATATCCAACATCAAATTAAATAGGAAACAAGTAAAAGATTTTCACTCAAATCAGGGACAACATATGCCGCCCATTCTCTCCCTATCTATTCAATATAGTACTTGAAGTTATAGACAAAGCAATATGGTGACTAAAAGAAATTCAAGGGGATACAAATTGGAAAGAAAAAAGTCAAAGTATCACAATTTGCAAATTTTTGATACTACATATAAATGACCCCAGAAATTCTAGATTTGACCTCCTACAGCTGAAAAACTTTTTCAGAAGTTTCTGGACACAAAAACATCTCAAGAAAATCAGTAGTTTCCTTTATACATATTATTAATGGGCCAAGAAAGAAATTAGTATAATGTAGTGGCTTTACAATAACCATAAATAACATAAAATATCTTCTTATAACTCTAGTCAAGCAAGTGAAAGTTCTCTATGAAATGAATGTCAAGTCCATGAAGAAAGAAATCCAAAGAGATATCAGAAAATGGAAATGTCTCCTATGCTATAGATAAAACTAACTTAGGGAAAATGGCTATCTTACCAAAAGCATCTACAGATTCAATGCAACCCATATCAAAACTAAAACCCAAGTTTTATATGTCTTGAAAGAGCAATTATCAACTTCATATAGAAAACCAGAAAAAAAAAAGCCAGAAAAGTCAAAATAACATTGAACAACAAAATAACTTCTGAGAGAATCATCCATCATCTGTGCCCCCAGTATGTACAAAAGAACAATATTGATAAAAACTTCATGGTTCTGTGCCAGAGATGGACAAGATTATCAATGGAAATGAATCAAAAACACAGAAGTAAACCCACACCCCTATGAACTCTTGATTTTTGATAAGTAAAAATCCTACAATGGAAAAGTGAGCATCTTTACCAAATGGTGCTGGACTTATTGGATTTCTACATGTAAGAGAATGAAAATATAACGATATTTATCACCCTTCACACAACTCAAGCCCAACTGGATGAAGCACATCAACATAAAAGTCAGATACTCTCAATCTCATAGGAAATTTTACCTTGAATGCATTGGTACAGGAGAAAAATTTCTGAACAGAACACCAGTGACTTAGGCTCTTATATAAACAATTAATAAATGGGACCCCGAGGAAAATACAAAGCTTCTGTAAGGCAAGCGACACTGATAAGACAAAAACAACAGCCTACAGTTTGGGAATGTATCATGACCAACAGTAAATTTGACAGAGGGTTAAAATTCAAAATTTACAAAGAACTCAAGAAGTTATACACAAACAGCACAAATAACACAATTAAAAAAGTGGAATACAGAACTAAACTGGGAATTCTCAACAGAGGAATCTTGAGCTCAAGAAGCACTTAAAGATATGTTCAAAATCCTTAGTCTTCAGGTAAATGCAGTTCTAAAGAAGTCTGAAGTTTAATTTTACACCCATCAGTATGCTTATGATCAAAAACTACGATATAGAACATACTAGCAAGGATGTGGAGCAACATGAAGCTTTTTTTTTTTTACCCCTTTTAGGAGTAAAAACTGATACAACAACTTTGAAAATCAATGTGGAGGTTTTTCAAAAACCTGGGAATATCTCTACTTTCAGACCTAGCTATATCATTACTGGGCATATACACAAAGGATGTTCCAAGATACCACTTGTTCAACTATGTTCACAGCAGCTCTATTCATAATAGACAGAAACTGGAAACAACTGAGGAACAGATTAAGAAAATGTGATACATCAACACAATGGAATATTATTTAGCTATTAAAAAGAAAAACATCATAAATTTTGCAGAATGAATGGAGCTTGAGAATATCATCCTGAGGTAACCCATTCCCAAAAAGACAAGCATGACATGTACTTCCTAATAGGTCAGTATTAGCCACAAAATACTGATAGTAGGAAATACTTCGCAGACTCAAAGAAGCTAAATATGAAAGGAGGTCCAAGTGAGAAAGTTTGAATCTCACTAAGATGAGGGGGGGAATAAAATGCTCATAAGAGGCAGATGGGGAAGGAAGCTGGAAGGGAGTATGGATGTAGAAGAAAATGGGTAGTTCAGGATCAGGTGTGGGAAGTCCAGGAACGATAACTAGAGGACCATGAAAATCCATGAAAATCTGCAACTGAAGAGGGAGAGGAGGTACAGGATCATCTCCAGGATAAGAAAGAGTCGTGGTATAAGGGAGGTGCCCAAAAATCAAAGCAGATGACCTTAGTTGTGACTCACTACAATGCGGATATGGAGCCTGAGGAGGCAACATCCTGTAGCCAGGAAAGAACTCCAGTGGGACAGTAGAGAAAGCAGCCCACTGACAAAACATTCAACCCCAAATCTATGCGGTCTGAAGAAATGCAAACACAGGGCATGTAGTAGAGTCTGATGGAATGGCCAAATAATAACTGGCCTTAAATGATACCCACCCCGTGGGAAAGGCCTAATAGCTAACAAAAGAGTAATAATACTCTTTTACACTTGCAGACAAAAGCATGTTTTCCTTTTTTTTTTAAAATTGGATATATCCTATATTTACATTTCATTTCCCTTTTTTCTGGTTCCCTGACTCCCAAAGGTCCCACATGCCCTTTTCCCTCTCCATTTTCCACCATTCACCCTTTCCTACTTCCCTGTTCTGGTATTCCCTAGCACGTTTTCCTTTAAGAGGCTCCACCCAGCACCTGATTCAAATACAGACACTCACAACCAAACAGTAGATGGACCTTGGGTATGCATATGGAAAAATAGGAGGAAGGATTGTGACACCAAAGGGGATAGGAACTCCACAGGAAGACCAACAGAGTCAACAAACCTTGTATCCTCTTCTCAATCAGAATCTGAACTACCAAACAGAACATACACAGGCTGTACCTAGGCTTCAGTGCTCATGTATATCAGATGCACAGCTTTCCCTTTATATGGGACCAGAAAATCTGTAACCTAAAATCAGGGCCATCCCAAAAGCTGTTGTCTATGTGTGGGATATGTTTTAATGGCTGGTCTGCCTTGTCTGTTCTCAGTGGGAGAGAATGTGACTAGCCTTGTAGAGACTTGAAGTCCAGCTCCAGTCTGCTCAGAGGAAAAGGAGAGGAAGGATGGACAAGATATTGTAGGAGGTATATGAAGAGAAGCAGTGAGCAGGATACAAAGTGAATATGTAAAAAAAAATTAAAGTACTTAAGTGAATATGCAAAGGACTTGAAACTTCGTACCATGAAGAGAGCCTATGGGAGGCTAGTTTCAGCCTAGTTTCAGCAGAAGACCCCAGTGTATTGGAAACTCCAGTACCATGACATGATCACCAAGAGCTGCCACAGCAATAAAGTAGATCAACCTGAGCTTTGAGTGCTACAGAAGGCAGAGCTGTAAAAGTAATGACAGCACTTTGCAGGAGCCCAGAAGATCATGTGTAGATCCCAAACCTTGGAACAAGAAGCTGGAATGTTGAAGTTGACTTGGAATAACAAAGATAATCAAGATGCCACAAACATGATATATCTGATAAGGAAAGATTAACAGGAAATGGAAACAACCAAGAACAAACATCGAAGCAGTCAACAGAGACGGAAAAGGAGTTAGAGATCTGAATATTGGTTTTACATCAGACATGGAGATGCAGAGTTTGGTGTTTGCCCAGCTTGCTTCCTGACTTGCTTTCAGGATTACATTTAAGTGATTGAATGAAAGTACGAAGAGACTGTGAACTTTGGAATTTTAACACTGTTAAGACAGCTATATACTATGGAGACTTTTGCAGTCATTTTTAATTACTAAATGTATTTTGCATTATGCTACATTTAGGTATGTTCCCCAATAGATTCATATGTTTGAACAAGTCTATGTGGGCCAGGGAGTTGAATGTTGTGGTTTGTATCTGCTCAGCCCAGGGAGTGGCAATATTAAAATGTGTGGCCTTTTTGTACTAGTTGTATCCTTGGGTGTGGGCCTTAAGAACCTCATACTTGGGCTGGAGAGATGACTCAGTAGTTAAAAGCACTGACTGTTCTTCCAAAGGTCCTGAGTTCAAATCCCAGCAACTACATGGTGGCTCAGAACCATCCATAGCAAGATCTGACTCCCTCTTCTGGAGTATTTGAAGATAGGTGCAGTGTACTTACATAAAATAAATAAAGAAATCTGAGAGAGAGAGAGAGAGAGAGAGAGAGAGAGAGAGAGAGAGAGAGAGAACCTTATCTGTGTTGAGTGGCAGCCATTCTTTTCCTAGCCTAGAACACTCAGCTCTTCTTGTACAGTGCCTGCCTGGATGCTGCCATGTTCTCCTTTATTTCTTTAAGAGATTTTTATGTTTCCTTTTTAAGTGCTTCTACCTATTGACTCATGGTCTCCTGTATTCCTTTAAGGGAGTTATTAATGTCCTTCTTGAAATCCTCTATCAGCATCATGAGATATGATTTTAAATCCAGATCTTGCTTTTCTGGTGTGCTTGGGTATCCAGTACCTGCTGTGGTGGGCGAACTTGGATCAGATGGTACCATTGGTTTCTGTTGGTAATGTTCTTGCTTTTGCCTTTTGCCATCTTGTTATTTCTGGTATTAGCTGGTGTTGCTGTCTCTAATGGTGGCTTTTTTCATGTAAGCCTCTATATCTGTGCTCCAGGGTGACCAGTTCTCTCTGTGTACAAAGGTACATAGGTACTCCTGTGAGACCCACTCTCTTATTGTTGTTATTGGGTATGTAGCTCTGTGACCCCAATCAGTTCTGGGTGTGGGTGGAAAACAGAATACTCCTTTCCCAGGTTGCTCTTGTGTCTTCAGGGTTTCAAGGTGCTTCCTCTGAGCAGTATGGCAGGTCTCACCTGTGCTCACTGTCCTCTCTGTGTGGTTAGTTACCTTCCTGTACCATGTGGATATGGTGTACTGCAGCAGAGGATAGTCCCAAGGTAGAGACAGAAATGGGAGGGCTTCTGCTAAAGGGTACAAGATATGATCTTCTGAGCTGCAGGAGTGGTTCTGTTTTGTCAGGCCTCTCCTCACTCTTGGGTGGTTAGCTATGTCCTTCCTCTACTTGGGTATGCTGAGCTGAGGCAAAGGATGATCCCAAACCGGAGACAGAAACCAGAGGGCTTCCACCAGAGGTTTCTGGACTGGATCCTCTGAGTGACAGGGCAAGTCTGACCTGTAATAACTGTCCTCTCAACTAGAAAACTTCTACAGCTGATAAACAGCATCAACAAATTGGCTGGATGTAAAATTAACTGTACAAATCAGTTGCTTTTCCCTACTCAAAGAATAAATGGACTGATAAAAAAGTTAGGGAAATGATACTCTTTAAAATAGTCATAGCTGGTATTAACTATCTACGTATGAATCTAACCAAACAAGTGAAAGATCTATATGACATATCTCTGAATGAAGAAATCAAAGAAGACCTCTGAAGATGGAAAGATTTCCCATTCTCATGGATCAATAGGATTAACATAGTAAAAATGGCATCTTACCAAAAGCAATCTACAGAGTCAGTGTAATCCCCTTCAAAATTCCAACTAAGTTCTTTAAAAACATAAAAAGAGTAATTCTTGAATTCATTCATAATAATAAAAAACCAAAATACTGAAAACTATTCTCAACAATAAACGAACTTCTGGGTGAATCAACATCCCTGTCCTCAAGCTGTACTACAGAGCATTAACCATAAAATGTGTATAGTATTGGTACAGAGACTGGCAGATAGATCAATAGAATGGAATTAAAAACACAGAAATGAATCTCTATACCTCTGGTTACTTAATCTTTGACAAAGAAGCCAAAATCATCCAGTGGAAAAGGACAGCATTTTTAACAAATGGTGCTGGTTCAATAGGCAGTCAGCATGGAAGAGAATGCAAATTGATCTATTCTTAGCTCCTTGTGCATAGCTCAAGAGCAAGTAGATCAAGTATCTCCACATAAAACCAGATAAACTGAATCTAATAGAAGAGAAATTGGGAAAGAGCTTTGAACACATGAGTACAGGGGAAACTTTTCTGAACAGAACACCAATGGCTGATACTCTAAGATCAACAATAGAGAAATGGTATCTCATAAGGCAAATAACACTGTCAATAAGAAAAAATGATAATACACAGATTAGGAAAAGATTCTTGAATCCCTATAACAGATAGAGGGCTAATGTAAGAAATATACAAAGAACTCAAGAAGTTAGATTCCAGAAAGTCAATTAACACTATTTTAAAAGTGGAGTACAGATCCAAATGAAGAATTCTCAGAGAATTCTTGAATGGCTAAGAAGCACTTAAAAAATATTTGACATTGTTAGTCATCAGTGAAATGCAAATAAAAATTTCCCGGTGTTTTATCTCATACTAATCTGAATGGCTAAGATCATAATCTCAGATGACAGCAGATGTTGGTAAGGATGTGGTGAAAGAGGAATATTTCTCCATTGCTGGTAGTGCCGAAAACTTGTAAAAACCTTGTTGGAGATAAAGCTGGGGTTTCCTCAGAAAACTGCAAATAGTTCTACCTGAAGAAGAAACTATACTACTCCTGGGCATATACAAAAAGATGCTCTGACCTATAACAAGAACTCATTCTGCACTATGTTTACAGCAGCCTTATTTATAATATCCAGAAGCTGGAAACAACCCAGATGACTATCAAAAGAAGAATGAATACAGAAAATGTTGTACATTTACCCAATGGAGTATTACTCAGCTTTTAAAAACAATGACATCATAAAATTTTCAGACAAATGGATGGAACTACAAAATAGCATCCAGAGTGAGATAATCCAGACATAAAAGAACACTCATCGTGTGTACTCAATGATACATGGATATGAGCCCTAAAGCTCAGAATTTCCAAGATTCAACCCATAAACCCTATGAAGCTTAGGAAGAAGGAAAATCGGCATGTGGATATGTCAAACTTGTTTAGAAGGGGGAACAAAATAATCTCAGGGGGAAGACTGAGTGAGAGACTTGGGAGGGAGACAGGAGAGATTGGAAAATGGATGTAGAATCATGTATTAGAAGGGACAGGAAAGAAACAATAGAGTCAGGAAATCAAATAAAAATATGTCGCCATGGGGGATAAGGAATTTGTGGTGGCCAGTAGAAAGTCCCAGACACTAGGGAAGCAAGAGTCTTCTGGACCCAAAGTGGATGACTTTAGAAAAAATATGCAAAGAAGGGGAGATTGAACCTGTAGAGAACACCTCCAATAGGTATGCATGAACCCCCAGGTGAGTGATGGGGTTACCCATGAATTCTCAGGAGCCATAATAGGATAAGTTAATATATTAACAGGTGATCCTCTTGAAATGGCCTGCTTCAGATTATTATATAATCTGCTACAGGTGAGCATTAAGCAAGGCTGTGACAGACTCATTTTATGAAAGATTCCTGCTATTTCTATTTCTATTTATTTCTATTTCTATTTCTATTTCTATTTCTATTTCTATTTCTATGTCTCTCTCTCTCTCTCTCTCTCTCTCTCTCTCTCTCTCTCTATCCCTGTTCACATTCACATTCACATTCATATTCATGAATCTACATCTACATACTCATATCTATATTATTTATATTTATGTTTATATTAATGTTTATATTTATATTTATATGCTATTCCTGTTATTATTAAACATATATAATAATCAATAAGTAATAGCACATCCATTTGGAGATCTCTGGAGATCCATGAAGATGTACTGTCTTATAGTAATGATATGTAGACAAATAGATGACTAAACTTTTAATGATGTTCCTATAAGAATTCCTAAAATTATATCTGTGATTACTTAGCTCTGTTATAGTGGAACTGTTATTGGGTCCTTCTCTGATAGTCAAAACTGCAATGAGAACTCTGTCTTTCTTCCAAGTGCCACAAGTTAATTATTTTCTGATAGTAACTAGACTTTCTCCAGAGCACATTCCAAGAGGATGTAAAACAATTAACCAAAGGTCATAAAAAGGGAACTAGGACTTATTATAGGTGCTAAGAAAGAAGATAAAATACTGACTGGGTAAATCTATACAAATCTTCACTAATAATTTAAAAATAGTTTTAAAACTTAAGTGAACCTGTGGAAGCAGAGACAGGTATTAGATGTTTAGATACATAATTACTACTAATGGATACGCATGTAAACTCTGTTGTAAACTTCTACTTCAATTTATGATTTGAATTTTTTCTGTGAACTTGTGAAGAACTTTATAACATGTGACCATGTATTATGAAAGATGTTTAAAGGCTGAGGACAAAGAGAAGTGTCAGAACAGAGGAACTCAGGTGAGAGGAACAGGGGTAAAAAGAACTGAGCTGAGAGGGGAACTGAACTGAGGAGAGGTTTTTAATTAGAATAGAACAAGATTAGAAGGAGAATGCAAAGTAAAATAAATTAGAATCTATAGGTAACATTAAAATAAAAACAAAGGGAGCAATGTGCAAAATGCAGAGGGTAAGAGGAAAAAAGACTTTGCAGAGAGTAGAATGAGCAGGAAGGCTTCTCCTTACCATGGAACAGAACAGGTCCCATGGTAAGGACAAGGCAGGCTTAGTCTTATTAAAAGGAACAAAGCTTTTTTTTTCTCACAAACATAGTTTTAATTTATTTAGTATTAAAAGGGTAGAAGCGTTTCTTTCCCTATGCAATAAAGATTGGAACTCATTTTTCATCCACAATGAGTGAGTTCTCTCTGCACCAATGCTTGATCTTTCACTCCATATCCATATATAAGTATGGATGTGTAAGTGTGTAATCGTGAGAATGTATCCGTGTGTGTGTGTATGCAATTGTGAGAATGCATGCATGCTGGGCCCAACTGAATTTGTGTGGAAATGTTTAAATGAGAACTCTGCATGCTTGAAGCTGTGTATGAACTTCAACTATGTAAAAGTTTTTCCTTCTGCAAGTGTTAGTCCTTTGTCCAGGGTCAATAGAAGTTTATTGCTCCAAACTTCCCCCTAGCCAGATAAGCAAGAGGCATCTAGACAATAGGGAAACTTTTCCAGCAATTAACCCTTTACTTAATCTCCTGATGTTTTAGGAAGAGGTGCTAAGTGCCTGAGACTTCAGTCTCAGGCTTCAGAGGAACACAGAAGGTAGGTCAGCTACATAAACATAGTAACTTAGACTTAGATAAGTAAACTTATACCAGAACTTGGGATACAGAATTTAGCATTTGAATAACTAGCAGCAGACCAAACCTCAGTATCACCAGATTAGATTCCTAGGAGTTCCATTGCACTGATTTTCTACCTCCTCCCTGAAATCCCTGCCAGTTCCAGATGTTTCTCTCAGTATATTATCCTTCCATCTTCCCTGTGTTCCCTCCCCAACTTCCCTCAGTCCACCTGCCATAGTTATTCTATTTTTGCTTTTCAAGAGATGTTTTTGTTGTTCTATTTGAGGCTCCCTTGTTACTCAGCATGTCAGGGCACTGATTGTGGCAAAATTAGCCTTCATTTTACAGCAAATATCCACTTATAAGTGATTATATACCATGATTGTCTTTCTGGCTCTGAGTTACCTCCCTCAGGGTGGTGGTTTTTTGTTCGATTGTTTATTTTCTGTTTTTCTAGATCTGTTTATTTGCCTGGAAATTTCATGTTAATTTTTTATTTTTTATCATGTTATTTTTTAAGAGGCAAGTAATATTCCTTTGTGTAAATGTACTGTTTACTGTTTCCATTCTTTGTTTGAGGTACATCTACTTTGTTTCAAGTGTTTGTTGTTAAAAATAAAGGTGGCATAAACATAATTAAACAAGTGTCATTGTGGTTGAATGGAGTATTCTTTGGGTATATGCCAAAGTGGTATAATTGGGACTTGGTGTAGATAAGTCTCCAATATTTGAGAACCTGCCATATTGATGTTTCACATGACTGTAAAAGTTTTCACTCTCACTGCTTGTATCTGGACTGGAGCAATAGAGCACTCTTGCCCTTCCTTCACATGTTTATCAATATGAGCTGTCATATTTGTTATTGATCTTATGCATTTTGACAAGAGTAAGATGGAATCCCAGAGTTGTTTTATTTGGCATTTCCCAGATGACTGAAACTGTTATACATTTCCATAAATGCATCCCAGCCATTTGAGATTTTCTCTGTTACAAATTTGCTGTTTAGATTTGATTTATTGGTGTCTAATTTATTGATTTCTTAATATATTTTAGAAGTTAGCCCCTTGTCAGATGAGGAGTTAGTGAAAATCTTTTCCGTTCTATAGGCTTCAGTTTCATCGTAATCTGAAAGAAACTTTGCCTGAGAGAAACTTTTCAATTTCAGGAGGTCCTATTTTTGTTAATCTTAATGACTGGGTGGTGTTCTGTTCAGCAGTCTGTCTTTTGTGCCTCTCCATTCAAAGATATTCCCCATTTTCTCTTCAATCAGGTTTAGTGTATCTGATATTATGTTGAAGTATTTGATCTGCTTGTATCTGGACTGGAGTTTTTTTTTTTTTTTACATGGTGAGAGATATGGATCAAATTGCATTCCTCTACATGCAGCCATCAATGTTTATGGAATATGCATTTACCCCCGTTGTTATAATTATGACTTCTTTACAAAATATCAAGTGTTCATAATTGTATTTATGTCTGTATCTTTCATTCATTCCATTGATCAACATGCCCATTTTTATGCCAATATCATGAGGTGAAATTTATAACGTTGATTTGTTAATATATAGTATCAACATAACTAATGTTTGGGAGAATTGATTTTATTGTTTACTTTCTAAGCCACTATTTCAGGCACACTGAACACTTATCATAGTTGAATTCTACTTTATGTAAGAAAATTTTGTTCTTTACCTCTCTCTCTCTCTCTCTCTCTCTCTCTCTCTCTCTCTTTCTATATCTCTCTTTCTTTCTCCCCCCACCCATCACAATACAGCTGCAACGAACACATGCCATGACATCGTGCAAGAAGATTTATCTATGGAACTGCTTGCATGGTTTTCTTTTATTTAGTATTTAATAATATACTTGATTTTAAGAAGACATAAATAGCAAAATGTTGATAGAAACTTCTTAGACTTTAAAAACATTACAACGCTAGGCAGTGGTGATGCATGCCTTTAATCACAGCACTTGGGAGTCAGAGGAAGGCAGATTTCTGAGCTCGATGCTAGCCTGGTCTACAGAGTGAGTTCCAGGACAGCCAGGGCTACACAGAGAAACCCTGCCTCGAAAAACAAAAACAAAAAAAAAAGTTACAACACATAATTTTTTCTTATGCTTTTTCATGTTAGCACCTTCTAATCTTTTTCATATTTCATGGCATCTTACACATTGTCCATAGTTTAAAACTTAATTTTTCTACGCATTAAAATTTAGCTTTCTTAGAAGGTCACTTCTTGCTTGTCAAAGGGAAAATCCACCAAGAAGAATTCTCAATACTGAACATCTATGCCTCAAATGTAAGGGCACCCTCATTCATAAAAAAACTACTAAAGCTTAAAGCACACATTGCACCTAACACAATAATTGTAGGTGACTTCAACACTCCACTCTCCTCAATGGACTAATCAGGAGAGCAGAAACTAAACAGGGACACAGTGAAACTAATTGAAGCTTTGGACCAATTGGATTTAACAGATATATATAGAACATTCCATCCTAAAGCAAAAGAGTATACCTTTTTCTCAGCACCACACGGTACCTTCTCAAAAACTGATCATATAATTGGTCACTAGACAGACCTCCACAAATACAAGAAGACTGAACTAATCCCATGTCCCCTATCGAATCACTATGGAGTAAAAGTGGTCTTCAATAGCAAGAAGAACAACAGAAAGCCCACATACACATGGAAACTGAACAATACTCTACTCAATGACACCTTGGTCAAGGAAGAAATAAAGAAAGAAATCAAAGACTTTTTAGACTTCAATGAAAATGAAGGTAAGACCTACCCAAATGTTTGGGACACAATGAAAGCATTCTAAGAGGAAAACTCATAGCCCTGATTACCTCCAAAAAGAAACTGGAGAGAGCATACACTAGCAACTTAACAGCACACCTGAAGGCCCTGGAACAAAATAAAGCTAATTCACCCAGGAGGAGTAGTAGAGAGGAAATCATCAAACTACGGGCTGAAATCAATCAAGTAGAAACAAAGAGAACCATACAAAAAATCAACAAAACCAAGAGCTGGTTCTTTGAGAAAATCAACAAGATAGATAAACCCTTAGCTAGACTAACCAAAGGGCACAGAGACAGTATCCAAATTAACAAAATTAGAAATGAAAAGGGGGATATAACAACAGAAATTGAGGAAATTCAAAAGATCATCAGATCCTACTACAAAGGCCTATACTCAAAACAACTGGAGAATCTGGAGGAAATGGACAATTTCCTAGACAGATACTGTACTGGCTAGTTTTGTGTGTCAACTTGGCACAGGCTGGAGTTATCATAGGAAAAGGAGCTTCAGTTGGGGAAGTGCCTCCATGACATCCAGCTGTGGGGCAATTTCTCAATTAGTGATCAAGTGGGGGAGAGCCCCTTGGGGGTGGTACCATCTCTGGGCTGGTATTCTTGGGTTCTATAAGAGAGCAGGCTGAGCAAGCCAGGGGAAGCAAGCCAGTAAGTAACATCCCTGCATGGCCTCTGCATCAGCTCCTGCTTCTGACCTGCTTGAGTTCCAGTCCTGACTTCCTTTGGTGATGAACAGCTGTGTGGAAGTGTAAGCTCAATAAACCCTTTCCTCCCCAACTTGCTTTTTGGTCATGATGTTTGTGCAGGAATAGAAACCCTGACTAAGACAGATACCAAATACCAAAATTAAATCAGCATCAAGTAGATCAGCTAAACAGTCCCATAACCCCTAAAGAAATAGAAGGGGTTATAGAAAGCCTCCCAACCAAAAAAAAGTACGGGACCAGATGGTTTTAGTGCAGAATTCTACCAGACATTCAAAGAAGACTTAACACCAATACTCTTCAAACTATTCCACAAAATAGAGACAGAAGGGACACTGCCCAACTCATTCTTTGAAGCCACAATTACGCTGATACCTAAACCACAAAAAGATCCAACAAAGAAAGAGAACTACAGGCCAATTTCTCTTATGAATATCGATGCAAAAATACTAAATAAAATTCTTGCCAACCGAATCCAAGAGCACATCAAAACGATCATTCACCATGATCAAGTAGGCGTCATCTGAGGGATGCAGGGATGGTTCAATATAAGGAAATCCATCAATGTAATCCACTACAAAAACAAACTGAAAGAAAAAAAAACACATGGTCATCTCGTTAGATGCTGAAAAAGCATTTGACAAAATTCAGCATCCTTTCATGCTAAAAGTCTTGGAAAGAGCAGGAATTCAAGGCCCATACCTAAACATAGTAAAAGCAATCTACAGCAAACCAGTAGCCAACATCAAAATAAATGGAGAAAAACTTGAAGCAATCACACTAAAATCAGGGACTAGACAAGGCTGCCCTCTATCTCCATATCTTTTCAATATAGTACTTGAAGTTCTAGCGAGAGCAATTAGACAACATAAGGAAGTCAAAGGGATACAAATTGGAAAGGAAGAAGTCAAACTATCATTATTTGCAGACGATATGATAGTTTAATTAAGTGACCCAAAAAAACTCCATCAGAGAATTTCTACAGCTGATAAACAACTTCAGCAAAGTGGCAGGTTATAAAATTAATTCAAGCAAATCAGTAGCCTTCTTGTACTCAAAGGACAAGCAGGCTGAGAAAGAAGTTAGGGAAATAACACCCTTCACAATAGCCACAAACAACATAAAGTACCTTGGCATAACTCTAACAAGCAAAAGATCTGTACGACAGGAACTTCAAGTCCTTGAAGAAAGAAATCGAAGAAGACCTCAGAAGATAGAAAAATATTTCTTGCTCCTGGATTGGCAGGATCAATATAGTAAAAATGGCCACCTTGCTAAAAGCAATCTACAGATTTAATGCAATCCCCTTCAAAATCCCAAATCAATTTTTCATAGATCTAGAAAGAGCAATTCTCAAATTCATCTGGAGAAAAAAAAACAACAACAACAACAACAACAACAACAAAAAACCCAGGATAGCTAAAACTATTCTCAACAATAAAAGGACTTCTGGGGGAATCAATATCCCTGACCTCAAGCAGTACTACAGAGCAATTGTGTTAAAAACTGCATGGTATTGGTACAGCAACAGGCAAGTAGATCAATGGAATAGGATTGAAGAACCAGAAATAAACCCACAGACTTATGGTCACTTTATCTTTGATAAAGGAGCTACAAACAGCCAGTGGAAAAAAAGATAGCCTTTTCAACAAATGGTGCTGGTTCAACTGGAGGTCAAAATGCAGAAGAATGCAAATTGACCCACTCTTTTCTCCTTGTACTAAGATCAACTCCAAGTGGATTACCGACGTCCACATAAAACCAGATACACTGAAAGTATTAGAAAAGAAACTTGGGAAGACCCTGGAGGACATGGGCACAGGGGGAAAGTTCCTGAACCGAGCACCGATAGCTTATGCACTAAGATCAAGAATTGACAAATGGGACCTCATAAAATTACAAAGTTTCTGTAAGGCAAAGGACACTGTCAGAAGGACAAAACGGCAACCAACAAAGTGGGAACTGATCTTCACCAACCCCACATCCAACAGAGGGCTAATATCCAATATATACAAAGAACTCAAGAAGTTAGACCGCAAGGAACCAAATAACCCTATCAAAAATGGGGTACAGAGCTAAACAAAGAATTTTCACCAGAAGAAATTCGGATGGCCAAGAAACACCTTAAGAGATGTTCAACATCATTAGTCATTAGGGAAATGCAAATCAAAACAACCCTGAGATTCCACCTTACACCAGTCTGAATGGCTAAGATTAAAAACTCAAGAGACAACAAGTGCTGGCGAGGATGTGGAGAAAGAGGAACACTCCTCCACTGTTGGTGGGATTGCAAAATGGTAAAACCACTCTGGAAATCAGTTTGGCGGTTCCTCAGAAAATTGGGCATGTCACTTCCAGAGGACCCTGGCATACCAATACTGGGCATATACCCAGAGGATTCCCCTGCATACAATAAAGACACATGCTCCACCATGTTTATAGCAGCCTTGTTTATAATAGCCAGAAATTGGAAGGAGCCCAGATATCCTTCAAAGGAGGAATGGATACAGAAAATGTGGTATATTTATACAATGGAGTACTACTCAGCAATTAAAAATAATGAACTCATGCAATTTGTAGGTAAATGGTTAGATCTGCAAAATATCATCCTAAGGGAGCTAACCCAAACACAAAAGAATACACATGAAATGCAGTCACTGATAAGTGGATATTAATGAGCCCAGAATCCCTAAATACTCAAGGCACAATTAGCAAGTCAAATGACTGCCAAGAAGAAGAAAGGAGAAGACCCTGGGCCTGTAAAGATTGGATCCAGTTTTCTAGACCCAGAACAGAGAAATCGGGGTGGGGGATGATTGGGGAATAGTTGGGGGGAGAGGAATTATGGGACATATGGTGGGGGGAAACTGGGAAAGGGGAAAGCCTTTGGAATGTAAACATAGAATATAGAAAATAAAAATTAAATAAAAAAAGAAAAAAAAATAGCTTTCTTGCTATCTTTAAAATTATTAATTTTATCATTAATCATTAATATTAACTATAAATTATTTCATGTTTGAAATTATAAAGAACACCGGCAAGCAAAGTATACACATAGAGGAACCCATGGTACCAGCTTTGTATGTTGTACAGGATGGCTTGTTGAGCACCAATGGGAGGAGAGGCCCTTTTGTCCTGTTAATGTTTGATGACCCAGTGAAGGGAAATGCCAGAGCAGGAAGGCAGGAGTGGGTGGGTGGGTGTGGGAGCACCCTCATAGAAGCATGAAGAGGGAGGATGGGATAGGGGTTTTCCAGAGAGGAAAATGGGAAAGAGTATAGCATTTGATAGGTAAACAAATGAAACATTCAATTAAAACATTTCCTCCTCAAAAAGGAAAAAATATTAAAAGAAACATACATGGATCTGGTGGACAAAAAAAAAATTGCAAGGAAAATCAATTCTTTATGTATTTCTATAAAACTAATGTCAGCAATAAGAATATTTTTTAACTGACTCGCAAAAAGTCTTTGTTATGTATATATTATCTTTGAGTTACTTCCTTAGAAACATTGCTTGGAGTCTCCATCTTTTTTTTAATGATTTGATATGTGGGTTGTGTCTTGGGTATTCAGAGCTTCCGAGCTAATATGCACTTATCAGTGACTGCATTCCATGGGTGTTTGAATCTCCATCTTTTATAAACTAGATAATTTATATGATTTTTACCTGCTTTTTTGGCTTACAGAAAAGAGCAGGTAACATTTCTTTTACACATCTGATTATTTAGATCAACATTTTTCATAAGTGAATGACTATTATCAAAATACTCTAAATTTTAAAGTTATAAATAAATATAATTTTAAAATCTTCCTTGAATGTTAAGTAGCTTAAAAACCCTCTGGGGCAGACTGGTTGGATAAATGTGCTCATTTTAAGTAACATCACCCTGAGATGACGACAGCTTTTATAAGAATGATGAGTGATAGAAAAGCTGACAGAGATAGAAAACAAGAGCACTTAGTATCTATCAGCAAGTGTAATTATCAGTGTTAGTTATGGATTTGAGGTTGGAAATGGGCATCAGTGGCCCACCTCCTCTGAAATATTAGCTTGTTAATGTGCTATGATTCCTTGTTTTCTAAACAAGGTATAAAGTAGGAATGCTGACTTTAACATTCTTACATGGAAAAGAGGAAGTAGGGGTAGGATTTATAGTATATTTGTATCAACTATTTATTTGTTTGTTTGAAGCATTTGGTTAATTCATCTGGAGAATAGATTTTTACAGCAAATATAAATTTTTGATAATTATCATATATGAACTCCTTTGAGTTCAAAGGATAAATAAGATATCAAGGTTTATGATATATTATAAATATTTTAAATTCCACTGGTTCTTCAATGTAATTTTTTTTAATTTTAAATAAAACTATAAACCCTTAGGTTTTCCAATAGTTATATGTATAATCTTTTAAGCATATGAGCTTATATTATTGAAAAATTATTTGAAGTCAGTATTTGGTTATTAATAAGCTGTCATTTGGATTTCTATGATATACATTATTTAAGAATCTTATTCTAAAAAATGAAAAAGGGAATACTAAGTGTAAACAACAACACTATATGCTTTAAAACAAAGAAAATTGTTTTCTATATTCTAAGTCATTGAAATAAGATTAATAATGTGAACAAAGTTTAAAACACAAAATGGAATAAAGATGAATTTCAGTGTGTTTGTGGAAATATCACACAGACTTCTAACTAAATTGCTATTATTTAAAACAAAATTTTAAATTATGGTTCAGTGTTACCATCCACAAAATCTCATAATGAATAAAATCAGCAGAGTGTTTAATACTAAGTGACTCATTCAGCCCATCCAGGGTCTTTCCAAATAAATTGGATAGAAACAACATTTTTTGTTCTGTATTGTTTATAAAATATCAGATTATTTACAACATGGAAATTTGTACATAAAATCAATTGAAAAATATAACAATATTAAAATTCATTCTTATATTTAACAAAATGTATTATATACATTTTCTCACATCAGGATTCATAGTACTCTTAGGAGACATATTATTTAAATTAAGAGAATGACATGTACATAAAAATGGTGCCTGATACTGTTCTAATAACATTAAAATATATATTTCTACAGTTAATTTTAGATTAAATATTGGATTCACTTCAAAAGTATATCATTTTATACTGAAATACATAATATGAATATTTCTGCCTTGATTGTTATATTACATATATATCACTCTATTACCTACTTCTTCCTATATTGGTAAAATAAGTTAAGCTTTGACATTTTATTAAATAAGTTAAGAGAGTTTCATATACAAACATTTTTACTATACTCATACATCTTTACCTCCTATTCTATGCTTTCAATTTTCTTACAATTTTCTGTCTTTTTACCATTCTCCATGGAGGCCAATTTGTGCTCCCCAACCATTTGGGCTCCTTTCCATGAACAGTTTCCTACTTAGAGAAAACTGTTAATAATTGCCAATATATCCTCACCTACATGTATGACCTCATGTTTAGCTCCTGTCTCTATGCTAGGATTTGGTATGGCATGGCCTTCCCAGGTGTTATTGATGCTTTCAGATCCCAGAGGTTTCTAGAAGACTGTTTTCTTAAGGTCATCCACCATATTGATTGGTACATGCTTGTTATCTCATCCATAGTGATCCTGTGGCTTTACATATACAATATATATCCTCCCTTTTGTGACTGATTAGTCTGAAATGTCCATTAATCTACCCCTTAGACAGTGAATATCTGAGTTGATAATTTACTACAAGAAGCTTCTCTGATGACAATCTAAAGGTGAATTAATCTATAGGCATAATAGTATATCTATAAAAGCTGCTTTAATAAGATGTCCATTCATTATATTAATAGTAGGTATCTCTCCCTTAGAGCCTATGACCAGTCTAGTTATAGGTGCTCAGTAGTAGTGTAGCGTGTTATGGGTTTAATCTTGTGGAGTTGGACTTGCAGTTAGAAAATGTTTGAATACACACTATGTTTTAGTCACTGTTAGACTAGCATTATGAAATTTGAGTCAATCTAGCACCAGTATACATGTCTTTACATGTCAGTCATTATTATAGCCTGCAAAATTCTCATGTGCATGACTCATTATTCTTTTTCTTTTCATGTAATGTGCATAGTTCCTACTATTATTATAAAAACTAACCAGTAAACATTAATTTTCTAGCACAGTGGCAGTTGCATTTTTCCATACTTTGCGAATCAAGTAATTGGTGTTTCCATCAATGCAGTCTTATTATCAATTTCAAGAAACAAGGTAACAAACACTTTGGCAAAGTATAGTATTTGGGGTCATTGGCTAAAACCTCCCAAATATGTAATAGTTTCCAGAACTTTTTTCTTTTTAGCTTTTTGTTTCAAGATCATTGATGCCGGATTAATCATATAATTCTATGTAAACTCTTTTTATTATGTGTGAAGATGTATTTTAGGAGGCTGAAACAATATTTTTCTATTACTTTTTTGGAAAGTTTTAAGAACATTTATCTGTCCACATATTCCCTCCCATAGCCTGCCCTTTCTTCTCCCACACCAATTTACCCTGCTTCATATTTCCCTTTTAGCCATCAGTATCCGTTACATCTATCTTCATGAAGGTCCATGACCATGAGTAACTTGCTGACCCATGATGGTATTCTAAATGACACAAATTTGTCTAAAAATCTAATCCTAATGTCCATAGAAAAAAATCATGGGAAACTTGTCTTTCTGAGCCTGAGTTATATCATTCAGAACAACTGTTTACATCTCTACTCAATTATCTGAAAACTTAATAATTTTGTTTTTCTTAATACATATGTAATATTCCAATGTGTGAATATATCACATTTTTATTACTTATTCAAATTAATGGGCATCTGGACAGTTTTAATTTCTGGCTTTTTGTGAATAGCAAACTATATCTCATAGTGCAAGTATCTCTGTAGTAGGATGTTAGGTCCTACACATACTTGTCTAAGAGTGGTATAGCTGAATCATGGTCCACAAGTTATAAAAGACCAGAGATGCCATAAGAAACTACTATACCTGGTACAGCTATTAGTCATATTTAAAGGAAAAGGGAAAAATATGATAAAATCAGGTTTGAGGAATTTATGAGTACTAAGACAGAGGATGCTGGATGGAATACTTTTACCTAACAAGAAGATTAAACATGCCAACGTCATTATGAGTAAAAGTAAATAATTCAAAGAACTGAATAGAATCAAGTATAATAGACATCTTAATTAAGGTTTTATTGCTGTGAAGAGACAACATGACTTAGGTAACCTGCCCAAAGGAAAACAGTTAATAGGGGTTGATTTAGAGTTTCAGAAATTTAGACCATTATCAACATAGCAGAATTCTTGAAGTGTCCAGGCAGACATGGTGTCAGTTGAAGAGCTAAGAATTCTAGGTCCTGATCCACAGGCAGCAAAAGGAGACTGTGTGCCACAATGGACACAGCTTAAGCATAGGAGGCCACAAAACTTGTCCCCTACAGTGTTGTACTTCCTATGAAAAGGACACACCAAATCCAACAAGGCTCTACCTCCTAAATTGCCATTTCCTATGGCCAAGAAATCAAACACATGAATCGATAGGGTCATTTTTATTCACACTACCACAATAGAATAACACAGGACAAAGTAATAGGACTTAATATTCCATATTAAATAATTACTATTAGCATTAACTATGTTAATCCCTTCAATAAACAAAAATAGATTAGAAGTAGCAAAAGTTTGTTAAGTGAAAATTCATCTTAGAATATGAGAAACATTGATTGATACCAGAGATAAATACCATCTTGGGGGGGAGGGGAAAAGAGATTTCAAGCAAATGCAATTATAAAAGAAGTATATGTAGTCATTTTAATATCTGACAAAATAGACTTCAAGACGAACCTAGAAAGAGGAGCCTTGATGCTATTTAACTTCTTTCTCAAGATAGTACTCATACATCCCATCAGAATTAATTGTTTCTTCCTCAGAGTTCCTCAGGTAAAACACATATTTAGCAAATTAATTTTCAAATGAGCTCTTTAGCTGTTTGTGTGCCTATGTTTTCTTCATAAGTCCCTGAGTTGTCAGTAGCACTGGCTATTGCTGTTGACTGCTTGAAATTTATGGACCAGATTCAAGATCTCCCCAAGAATAGGTGTTTACATAGTGCTTACAAAATTAAATTGCATACTAATGTTGTTGTTTCAACCTTGACACAATCTCATTTGATTTTGTCACATTGGCTGTGAAAATTTATATATGAGATGCATTTCTCAAAGTTAATGCTAATTAAAATAAATTTTCTTTCCAGTCCCTTTAGAATTTTTCAGGAAACTCTGTGATTATTAGAAACATCCAAGGGTGTCACCAAACCTGCTGTGGAAGTCAATGTTCTTTTAAACATGACCCATAGAAGCAGCTCCTTTGTGGCTATTAATATCACCAACAGGAAAAATATGCCCAGGTTTATTAAGTGGAGATCTCACAGTGGCTTGCAAATCATGTACTGCTTATGCAGTATAAATATTATGTGGCTCACAACACCTAAGAAAAGTAGAATTAATAAACAAAGAAATGAAGTGTGTTTATTATCAGGGATATCTTTCAAAGTTAGTTCTAGGAAGCAATGAGAATTTGATTCCTGTGTATAAATGAAGTATAGCCTATCAATATATGGACAATAGAGTCACTGTGCCTCTTTTGCCTTAAATTGAAATAGAAAGATGGATTTGTGTTCATATATAAATCAATCAGCAATCAATATCTTAATCAGGATTCTTCCACATTATAATTTTCTTATTATTATTCTTAATTTTCAATACAGGTCAGGGTTTATTTCAAAATAACAGGTATATAAATAAGGAAATAGTGAAATAACAAAAGTCCTTTGTGAGAAGCAATGAGCTTTAGGAACTGAAAACTATTGTAAAGAGATGTAAATGTATTTAATACTGTAGCTATACCAGAATGAAGTGGTGAGTAATACTATGTTAAAATTAAATGGTGAAAAGCTATGTAGTTAATTGAATTGGATGAGAGTACACACAGAAAAAATGGGAATAGGTTTTCCCATAAAATCAGTATATCCAGAAAAATAAGTTTACTTCTTGTTTTCATGAGAGTGTTGGTTCATACGACCATAGTTAATTTCATTACTCTGAAGAAAAATGTAAACACATGACTTTCAGAGATGCCTGTCAGTTGTAACACAGAAGCACACTGACACATATCAGCTCATAAAAAGATCTAATAGGCAATGTTTAAGAAGTCATGCAAACTATATCAATGATGAAGAATTTCTATTTCCTTATGTTTTCATTCTTTAATGCATTTTATAACAAAAATGCATGAAAATTTTAGTCCTTTGGACTTGTCATGTAACCAGAAGGCAGAAATAGCTGTCATAACAGAAAGGTTGAGTAAAGTGCATTTTGCCTTTTATTTTGTCTCCTGGATGTTAGTGGTAAGACGTAAGGCACATGAGATGATCAAAGGAAAAATTCAAATTTGTCCATATCATGAAGATTTAGAACTTAATTTCTGAAAACGACTTTTAGATAGAAGATGAGAGTAGAAAATAATGACTATAAGAAAGAAGAATTATTCAAGCCAAGTGAAAAATTAAATGTTTTAATTGCTACTAAATTCTGCATCATACAGTCTCTGAAATAGAAAAAGAAATAATAATACATTGAGTTCTATTATTTTGCCAAAGATTTTTCCAGTTTAATAGCAGATTTTAAAACTTCAAATATGCACAATGCAATATTCTAAACTATGGCAACAATGCTTAAATTCCAGGATGTTGGCAATTCCTAGTATATTTTGAAGTAATTACTTAATTTAACTTGAAAATAAATAATATTAAACAGATGTATCATGAAAATCTGAAAAGTGCTAATTAGTTTCCAACTTATAAAATTAAAGAAAGCAGTTTGACATAAATTTACTGAGACAAGTGGAAAAACACTTTTTATATTCCCTTTTCCCTTTTGGCTGGATACCATCGCAATTAAAAACAAAACAATATGTTAGATATTTCTTCAGATTACAGACCTGGGTATTTTCAAAACTTTTATTAATTATGTCATTAATACTCCTAAAACTTGTTTGCAAGATAGTAATGAAATCTGGTCAGAGCATAAAACTAGAGAAGGCTTTCCAGTCATCTAATCATAATAGGTATCAAAAAATTCCATGTTCTAAAACCATTATGACTATAAATTCACTATATTTCTTCTTCTGCTCATTAAATATATGTTAAAAATTTGTATGATATGAGTATATCAAATGCACACTGATTTTAATTATTTTCATATTATAAAACAATGACTAAAACTAAATCAGTAATATTTTCTAGAATCAGAAGTGATTCATCATGTTTTATTATAAACATTTTAATGATATGATATAAACAGTGATATAAAAATCTAAATTGATGAATTTATTTCCTACTCTTGTCCTTATGTTTAGTTTTATTTTGAAGGAAAATATAAATATAAAGCTAGCAATATATAATAATTGTATAATGATTATAGTATATAATTGAGAGAAAAGCTACCAAGATCTTTGAAATATTCTTTTTTATGTAGTAAATTTTAAGACAAATTTAAGAAAATGTATCTTTATATTATAAATGTTTAAAGAATGCAAGACTATTATCTCTTATTATCTTTAGTTATTTTAAAATAAAGTAACAACTTAAAAATTTAGTATTAAGCACTGACAAATCCTAAATAATTATACAATTTTCTTCTTCTAAATAATAACCGTGGTTATATTTATATGGATTTCAACAACAATTATTTGTATCAGTATAAACCCTATGATCATTCAAAAATTGAAATGGAGGGTAGACATTATTGTTACGAATTAAAAATCATAAATTTCTTTTGCATAATTTATATTTCTACACATTTATGAAATAAGTTATATCAATATATTTCTGTGATAAAATGTCTTAATATCTGAATAAAACAAAACATTAATCTTGTTTTTTCTTTGAAATCTTTCAGAACCAGGAACACATATCAACTTGCTTCACCCCAAACCTCAAAGACAGTCTGTCCTTCAGGAGCCCTGCTCTAACCAGGATACAGGAGCCCTGACCTAACCAGCGTCAACTCTCCTAGTTCCCAAGAGGCCTGCTTTAACCCAGGTCACACATCTCTATCTGGCTCCAAGTAGGCCTACTCCATCTCCTGCTAGCTAAAACCAGAAAAATAACTATATAGCAAAGGGGAGCACAAGAACATTCACAACAGAAGCCAATGTGGCCACATCAGAAGCTAGCTCTTTTCTTACAGGAAGCCCTGGATATTCTAAAATACACAAAGAGGAAGGTTCTGACCAAAAATGCTATCTCATGAAGAATATAGAGGCCTCCTAATGGAATATAAAAACTTCCTTAAAGAAAAAAAAAGAAAAGAAAAGAACACAGAGGCAAACAGGGAGAGCTCCTTAAAGAGGAATAAGTAAATCCCTTTTAAAATACATGAAAATACAATCAGTCAGGTGAAGGATCTGAGCAAAGCAGTCAAAGAACATGGATGATTGAAATAATCTCATGTATTCAATGATAATGAAGGTAGAGAGTCAGCTCCTGACTGGTCTTTTTGGATTCACCAATACTTCCTTGGCACTATACCTTCTGCTTTTATGTTGAAGAATACTCTGAGGAATGTTGGTATTTGCTCTTCTTTGAAGGTCTGGTAGATTTCTGCAGTAAAATGATGTGGCCTTGGGCTATTTTGGTTGCCTCTATTTACTTCAGTTTAGATAGTTTCCCTGATCGTGATTTACCATAAGTACATGAAAACTCCTTACAAAATGATCTATTTCATCTAGAATTTCTAGTTTTATCAGAATGGATGATTTTTGCCTTTCCTCAGTTTCTATTGTTATGTCTCCCTTTACATTCTGATTACGTTAATTTGGATACAGTCTCAGTGCCTATTGGTTACTTTGGCTAAGGGTTTATCTATCTTGTTTATTTTCTCAAAGAACATTCTTAAACTTTGTACAGTTCTCTTTGTTTCTAATTGGGTGATTTTAGGCCTGAGTTTGGCTATTTCCTGCCATTTACTCCTCTTGGGTGTGCTTCTTTCTGTTCTAGAGCTTTGAGGTATGTCATTAAGTTGCTAATATAGGATATCTACAATTTCTTTATGAAAGCACTTAGTGCCAGGAATTTTCCTCTTAGAACTGCTTTCATTATGTCCCATAAATTATTCTGTACCTTCATCATCGCATCAGGAGTCCCTCTACCCATATGATCTTCGTGTCTGAGACCACTGCTGCTGCACCATACCTTTGTCCATTTGAATGAGGCTGTTGTTATTGGTGAAATGTATTATCTCTTCATCCATCAAAGTGGGATCCTAATGACCTGATCTGGTCTAATGCATAAAGCTCAAATATCCAAGCAGTCATTCAGAGGGCATGTGGTACCACTCACAGTTTGTGAGCAGAGAAAGACCACAGTACTGCACCTGAACATATATTAAAAACCAAAGCCACCAGAGCCTGGCTCAGATTCAGGATTGCACACATACACTTGCCACTAGGCATACCTCCCACCAAAACAATCATTCCCTGGAGCACCATCAGCATTGAGACCCTCCAAATCAGTAGCTGTGAAGGTCATAGATAACTTTCCTGCCCTCCACCAAATTGTAGTGCTAATAAAATCGAGTCCAAAACTTATCTCATGTAACCACACAAGGGCCTTTATTTACAAGCTCAAGGTTGGGGTCAGCCCACCTCTGACTGGTGGAGAAGAACACTTACTGGGCAAGGTTTAATAGAAAATGATAAGTGAGGGATAAGTGTTTCTAGCCTGACAAACATCCAATTGGAGTGCTACTTTGGCTTTAGCATAATTGGCTGGTGCCAGAACTCAAACAATCAACTTATCTTCTGTTTCCCTTTGCATTGATGGATATTACACTGGGGCAGTCTTGTAAACTGAAGGTGTAGATTTGTTGGGGGGTAACTTGGAAATACTAGATTCGTTAGGGGAGATTAAGCTGGCGACAAAGGTCTTGATGGGGTTAGCCTAGACATTGGAGGTAGGATTAATGGTAGGTACAGGCCTGTTGGTTTTCCTGAGTTTAAGCTTAGGTCAGATTCTCTAAAATGGAGTCTGAAATTAAAAGATTTGGCCTCTCAAAGGAACACTACCTAATTTATTCTATGAAATCACAGATAGTTTACACCTAAACCACATAAGACATAACAAAGAAAAAGAAATTCAGACCAATATCATCTGTATCAATGCAAAAATAATCAATAAATTTCTTACAAACCAAATCCAAGAACACATCAAAACATTATTCATCATGTTTTACTAGATGTCAACCAAGGGATGTAGGGATGGTTCCCTATAAGAAAATCTAATAATGTATTTACTAAATAAACAAACTCAAAGAAAAGAAACCCCGTGGTAATATCATTAACAGCCCTTCATGTTAAAAGTATTGGAGAGATCTAGAATTCTTGGCACATACCTAAACATAATAGAACCAATATATAGCAAACCAAGAGAAAACATCAAATTAAATGGAAAGAAACTTGAATCAATCTCACTAAAACCAGGGGCAAGGAAAAGCTGCCCACTCCCTCCCTATCTATTCAACATGATACTCAAAGTTCTGGTTATTAGAAATTGACAACCAAAGGAGATCAACTGGATACAAATTTGGAAGCAATAAGTCAAGGTATCACTATTGCAGATGATATGACAGTACACATAAGTGACCCCCAAAATTCTACAGCTGATAAAGAATTTTAGAAAAGTGTCAGAATATAAAATTAGCTCAAATTAGTAGCCTCCATTTATAAAAATGATAAATGGGTTGAGAGAAAAATTAGGAAAACAACACACTTCACAATAGCTGCAAATAAAAATATCTTGGTCTAACTCTAACCAAACAATGAAATATGTGTAAGATAAGAACTTCAAGTCTATAAGGAAAGAGACAAAAGAAGAAATCAGAAGATGTAAAGATTACCCATGCACGTCGATCGAAAGAACTAATGTAGTAAAAATGATCATCTTACCAAAAGCAATCTACAGAATCACTGCAATCCTCATAAAAATTCCAAGATAATTTTTCACAGACAAGGAAAGAGCAGTTCTCAACTTCATATAAAAAGATGACAAAAATGCTCATTGTAAGTGGATATTGGTCAAAAAGTGCAGAATGTGCATGATACAACTCACAGACCCCTTGAAGTATTTTAAGAAGCAAAGTCTATGTGAGGATGCCTCATTCCAAATTAGAAGGGGGAATAAATTAATCACAAGACACTGAGGGAAGAATAAACTGGTGTGTGAGATGAGGGATAAAAAAGAATGGGGGCAAGATTAATTATGGGGGGAGATAGGAGTGAGGCCCAGATGGCCAGGGAAATTAATGGAAATATGCAACTCAGAGGCTTGGGGGACAGACAGAAAGTTCCAGAGACCTGGCATGTCTTCCAAAAGGCTCAACAGTGGGGATATGGAATCTGAAGAAACCACATCCGGGAGATAGACAGGGTCTTCCATGAAGGAATAGGGTGACCCATCCATCTTAAAATTTTGACCCAGAATTGTTCCTGTTTAAAGGAAACACAGGGACAAAAATGGAGCCAAGACTGAAAAAAAGGCCATCCAGGGACAGGCTCAACATTGGAAACATCCATATGCAAGGACCAAATCCTGACACTACTACTGATGCCTTGTGCTTGCAGATATAACCCTAGTATGGCTGTCTTCTGAGATGCTCTACCAGCAGCTGAATGAGAGAGATGCAGATGCTTACAAAGAACCATTGTACTGAGGTCAGGGACTCCTAAGAAACAGTTAAGAGAGGAATGAAGGAGCTGAATGGAAAGGCAATCCCAGGGGAAGAAAAACAGTATCACCTAACCCGGATATTAGTCATAATGTACGGGATAACCATTCTATAATCTATAGACCCCCCCCCAAAAAAAAACAAATAACAAGGAGGGTACAAGTATGGTTGATTCTTTCTCAGAAATGGAAACAAAATATATATTTGAGGTTGAGGCAATGAGAGTACTTGGTGGAAGATGGGATCAAAGAGGGGCAAGGCAGGGGGCAGATCATATATAAGATCAGGGAAGAGAGAAGGGAGATTGGGTGTGGGAAAAGATAATCTCTAAGACATATCAGAGTCTTAGAGACTGGACTCTACTGGAATAAGAAGTGTCCCCAAAGGGTTTATGGGAGTGACGCTATAGAGACTCTTAGTAGTGAGGGATATGGATCCTGAAGTGGCCACTTCCTGTATCCAGGCATGACTCCAAGTGAAAAGTTAAGGAAGTAACCCACTCACATAACCTTAGATTCAAAATGTGTCCTGACTACAAAATGTACAGGGACAAAGATAGAGCTGATACAGAGGGAATGACCAATCAATGATGGTCCCAAATTGAAACCCATCCAACAGGCAAGGACCAATCCCTGACACTGCAAGAAGACTAGGACTCTACAGGAAGCCCCACAGAAGTCAACTATTCTGAACACTAGGAAGCTCCTAGAGACTGAACTACCAACCAGAAACTGTACCTAGGCCTCTTGTGCATATGAAGCAGATACATCTTGAACAAAACTGGAACAGGGGCTCTATCTAAGGTAATTGGCTATAATTCCTATTATTTACTTTTTGGCTGGATTTTTTCTTTTAGTATTTATTTGTGGTTTATAATTTGTAAGATTTTGTTGGACTATTTATTTATTTCTGTATTTTTACTTTGAGTTATGACTCCCTCTCTGTTTTTGTACAGTAAAGAATAAGTTTCATGAGGCCTGGCATGTCTTACTTTATTTCTTTTTGGAAAAACAAATTCTTACAAAGGAAAGTAAGAAAAAATCAACATGAATTAAAGTTTTGAAAAAACTATTGATAGAAATTTTATAGATTAAAAAGTATAACTGGTAAGAAAAATTCTGATATTAATTTTCAGAATGGTGTCATAAGAGGAAATCTTCTCAAAATGAAAAGTTTAGCATACCAAAGGAGACAATCAACAGGGTGACATGAAATCAGTAGGAGAGACTTAATTCAGTTTGTGCACAATGTAGAAGCTAATACTGACTCTTATTTTGGATTTGTTTGTTTGTTTGTTTGTTTTAGGGGTTGTTGTTGCTGTTGCTATGTTTTTTGTTGTTTTATTTTATTTTATTTTATTTTTGCTTTTTTGTTTTTTGTTTTTGATTATGTGCTAGTCATGTTTGGTTCTGACTTAGGTATCTGGCTTATCCTGTCTATTTTCTGGACCTTGGGGCAGGCAGGCCTGGGCTCCCTCTTAAGACTTTGGTTATCATTTGGAACATTCATTATTTGGCCACTCCCACAAGTTCTATGCCACCTTTATTATTGCAAATTAGGTAGCCAGGGCAGTTGTAGATCAATGCTCTCTTTGTCATTTATCTTTTTTTTTTTTGGCATTTGTATATTTTGACATGTTTTACTTAACAGCTAATACCCACTTATATATTAGTGTATACCATGTTGTGGGACATTTTTTAACCTACTGGGTGGCCTTGACAAGCCTTGACATGATGGTATTTGCCTATTCCTATTGGAACTTGTTATACCATGTTTGTTTGATTACCCTGGAAGGAGTGCTTTTTTAATTGGAATGTCACCTAGCTTGAAAACAGAACTATATTCAGCATTATACGATCTCATATGGATGGAGCTAATATTTTGTGGTATAAAAGATACATTTAAGGAAGATGACTACTTGGAAATTCCAATTTCTACATGACTTCACTTACTCAAAACATATAAATTTGTTAAATCAGTATAAACTGAAAGAGAGAAATAATAATTTCTGAGCATGAATAAAGAAGAAAATCAGAATGTATTAATCAAAATATATTATGCATTTTTAAAAAATTTGAATAAATTTCAAAGCTTTCTCCCTACCTTGACCTGAAATTCAGAATCTGAAACATATTCCACAGGTCTACCTGCATCCCTGGAAGCGTGTTGCAACCTGGGAAAAATGACTCTTTATGCAGCCCCAGAGGCCTGTTGCCATCAGGGACTACCAGTCCTGCAAACAGTAGCAACAACCAGGTGGCTCAAGGCCAACATAAAAACACAATTGGCATAAAGTAGGGCAATATGGCACTACACCCTAGAAATGACCTTAGATCTAACCTTATGAAAATGGTAGAGACTTTTAAAGAACTAATAAATAAATATAAAGAAATTCATAATATATAATCAAATAAATGAAGAAAATGAATAAAACTGTTCAAGATATGAAAATGGAAATAGATGCAATAAAGCAAACACAAACTGGTACAATCCTGGAGATGGAAAATATAGCATAGTGAACAGGAGCTAGAATTGCAACAATCATCAAAAGAAAACAATAGATGCGAGAGAAAGTATCTCAAGCGTAGAAGATCCAATAATAGAAGAAATTCAAACAATGGTCCAAGAAAATGCCAAATCCAACAATATATTCTTAGATAACTTCAGCAAATTTGGGAGACTATAAATATACCAAATGTAAGAATAGTGGGAATAGGAGGAGAAAATCCCCAACTCAAATTTTCTGAAAATACCTTCAACAAAAACTAGAAGAAAAGTTTTCTTAACCTACAGAAAGGGATACCTATTAATGTACTAAAGCTTATAGCCAAACAAATAGATTTGACAAAAGAAAGAAAGAAAAAAGAAAACGGAAAAAAAAAGAAAAGAAAATAGTCCTGCCATATAACTAAACCACTATAAATCACTAAATGTGTAGAATGACTATTTAAGAAAGACTATTAAAAGGACCAAAGGACAAAGACCAAGTAACATAGAAAGTTTTCCTATTAGAATTACCCTCAATTTCTCAAAAAAGATGTTAAAAGACAGAAGGTTTTAGGCTGTTAACCTAGACTACAAACTCAGAAAAACTGCTATAAAATTATTTTTTAGATCTTCTGAATAAGTCAGAAGTCTTCTTAGAAAAAAATTATTGAACAGCTATATTTGCTCTGGAGCTCTCTCTATCAGTTCAGCTTTCTCCAGAAAAAATTGTTGAAAGGAACTCCTGTTCTTTTAGCTCATCTCATGAAACCCAAAGTCCATTTTTTATTTATATATCAATTTATTCATTTACTTCAAGTTTCCTTTAGATAATCCTGTGAATTAGCATCCCATAACCAAAGCCCTTTGATTCTTGAGACAGCAAGCATACATTTTTTAACATTATAAAATAATTTAGAGGTCTGTATGCCTTTGTAAAGGGGACAATAACCTAGTTGGTTGGGACACTTCCTGATATTGTCATTTTCACCATATTTGGTCCTAATCTTGTTGTGCCTTTGTGAGCATAAACAAAATATTAACTTGTTGGAGTCTCCTGCAATCACTACTCCCTAAATCTCCTTATCACCTTCCTTAAAAATTTCTCACAAGTTGACTCAAAGCACAACTTCTTTTGTTCCTTTAGATTTGTGAAGCCTCTAACTTAATTTGTATTACATCCTTAATTTTCACATAGTTGAGAAATTATGTATTGTTAAACTCATGGATTTATAGTTTTTTCCCCACAGCCTTAAAGGCTGTCCTGAAGGCCCAGTATTATCATTTTGTTGAGATTTAGCCACACCCTTAAATCCTGTACTCAATGTTGTTTCTAATTATCAGGGAGTCATTAAAATTAATGGTTGAGACCATTCTTCAGAAGGAAAGTACTACTAGTACTTGTTCCAAAAAATATCTACATTTTCACATAAATAAGCCTTACACCCTCAGCAGCCTTCGATTCTAGATTATATACCAGGTAGACATAAGAGAGACCTACAGAACCTTTCACCCAAACCCATAAGACTATTCATTCTTCTCAGCTCCTCACAGAACCTTCTACAAAATGGACGCAGTCACAAAGCAAGCCTTAACAGACACAATAAAATAAAAATAACTCCTTGTATCCTATCTGACCATTATAAAGTAAAGCAAAGTTTCAAATACCACATATCAATAAAAAGTCTACAAACATATAGAAACAGAACAACTCTGTATTCAATAATCACTGGGTCAAGGGGGAAATAAGAAATTAAAGTCTTTGTAGAATTAAATGAAAATGAAGGCACACCATACCCAAACTTATGGAATAAAATAAAAACAGTGCTAAGAGGAAAGTTCGTAGCACTAAGTGTTTTCAAAAAGAAATTGGAGAGTTCTCATACTAGAAATTTAAAAATATATCTGAAAATTCAAGGAGAAGAGGAGTTTGTGTTCTCCCAAGTCTACTCTACTACATGGCTCAGGATGCTAGGGGAGGTGGCACATGGGAGTTTGATTGCACTTTCCCCAAGTCTGCACTGGGCAGGTGTTAGGTTATGGGAAGCCACAGGGCTCCTGGGTAGGTGAAACCAGTCTGAGGTCCTGGGGACATCTAGAGATGCAAGGAGGCTGTCTGGTTCTTAGGCTCT
This sequence comes from Apodemus agrarius, assembly GCA_964023405.1. NCBI lineage: Eukaryota > Metazoa > Chordata > Mammalia > Rodentia > Muridae > Apodemus > Apodemus agrarius. The sequence continues at coordinate 81,071,068 of OZ030017.1, forward strand.
TGGGCACCCAGTTGCAGATGCTGCAGAAGAACTAAGAATTGAGTGGCAGCCCACTGGGAGCACTGAGAGGCCTTCTGCCAGAAACTCAGATGACTGTCTCCTTAGGCAAAGTCTTGTTTAATTGATCCCCTCAGGAAATCCAGATGAAAAGAGGCAGTCCATGGTTTTTAAACATTTATTTTCATGGCAGAAAGTAGAAGAACAAAACCATACCCCACTTCACAGGCCAGGCCAGAGGTTAAATACCTGCGAAGAAGAGTTTGTAGGCTAAGCCTCTAGGTCTTTAGGTACTTCATTAAAATGTAGATCTGTCTTGCAGTTAAGTGACCACAGGTCATGACCTCTACCTTTGGAAGGTCTTAGGACATTGCCCTTATGTGACTGATGTGCACAAATCTGTGGAGAGCTGCGGACTCATTTCAGGAGTCTAGTGTCTGGGAACCAGGCATAATGCCTCCTGTCCCTCAGAGTCACCAGAATTTCCAACCTGAGCTCAACCAGTAACTAGGCTGCTTTTCATGGTCCTACAAAGGAGGAGGAGGAGGAGGAGGAGGAGGAGGAGGAGGAGGAGGAGGAGGAGGAGGAGGACGAGGACGAGGACGAGGACGAGGAGGACGAGGAGAAGGAGGTGGAGAGGAGGAGGAGGAGAAACAACTCAGAGCTAAAATCAATCAATTAGAAAGAAATAGATCAACACAAAGTTGAACAAAACCAAAGCTTGTTCTTTGAGAAATTCAGCAAGTTAGACAAACCCTTAGCCAAATAACAAAAAAGCAAAGAGATAGTGTCCAAATTAAGAAAATGAGAAGGAAGACATAACAACAGAAAATCTGGAAATTCTATAACTTATTAGATCTTATTACAAAATCCAGTACCCCCAAAAATTGGAAAATCTAAATTAAATGGATCACTTTCTAGAGAGATACTAATTATCAAAGCTAACTTAAGATCAAGTAAACCTTCTGAATATTTCTATAACTCCTGAGGAAATAGAAGTACTTACTTAGTTGGGGATAAAATCTCCCAACAACAACAAAAACACTACCAGCAACAACAAAAAAGCCCTGGGTCAGATAGCTTTAGTGCACAATTATACTAGATTTTCAAAGAAGAACTAGTGCCAAAATTCTTCAAGTTATTTTACAAATTTGAAGCAGAAGGAATTTTGTGAAACTCATAAGGCCACATTCACCTGATACTGAAACCACACAAGACTCAACAAAAAAAAAGTGAATTTCAGAACAATTTCTGTTTTGAGCATGTATGTAAAAATTCTCAGTACAATACTTAGAAACCATATCCAAGAGAAAAACTTAAAAATTATCACCGACCATGATCAAGTAAGTTTTATGCCCAAAATGTAAAAGCCATTCAATACAAGAAAATGCATCAACATAGTCTACCATAGAAACAAACAAAGGAAAAAAAAACAATAAAACACATGATTATTTCATTGAAAAAGACTTTGACATAATCCAACACTCCTTCATGTTATAAGTCTTGCAGTGATCAAGGATAAATGCTGAATTTCTAAACACAAAAGGCATTTGGCAGCAATTAAACAGTCCACATAAAATTAACTAGAGAGAAACTTAAAGTAATTCAACTAAAGTCAGGGACAAGACAAGGTCGATTACTCTTTACCTTTCTCTTCTACATAGTACTTGAAATACTAGCTAGAGCAATAAGACAATTAAAGGAGGTCATGAGGATACAATTTGAAAAAGGAAGAATCAAAGAATTACCATTCATATATCATATTGTAGTATAAATAATTAGCCCCAAATATTCTACCAGAGAGCTCCTACACCTGAAATACAACTTTACTAAACTGGCTAGATACAAAATTAAAGCAAAAATTAAATTGCCTTCCTTTAGAGAAATGATGAATTGACAGAGAAAGAAATCAAGGAATTCATACCCTTCACAATAAGAATACATAATATAAACTATCAACACGGTCATGCAGACATCACTCAATATAAGAAAATTCACCAACAAAATATACCACAAAAACTAACTTAAAAGAAAACAATAACAACCAGGTGATTATCTCATTAGTTGTTGAAAATGCCTTTAACACATTTTAATGGCCATTTATGTTACAATATAAAATAAAATATAAAATAAAAATTGGTTAACTCTAATCTAACAAAGTGAAAGATCTGTATTACAAGAATGTCAAGAGTCTGAAGAAGGAAATTGAAGGAGATATCTGAAAATGGAAAGATCTCCCATGCTAATGGATCAGCAAGATTAACATAGTAAACCTGGTCATCTTACCAAAAGCAATCTACATATTCAATGTAATTCCCTTCAAATTTTCAAAACAATTCTTTACAGACCTTCAAAGAACAATGCTCAACTTCATATAAAAAAGCAAAAACTAAAAACAACAAACAACAATAATGACCAAAATAAGAAGTATAGCTAAACAATCTTGTACATTAAAGATCTTCTGGATGTACCACCATCCATTCTTAACTTCAAGCTGTATGGTACTGGTATAGAAACAAAGAGGTGTATCAATAGAATAGAATCAAATACCCAGAAATGGACATACACACACTGATCTTTGGACCCTGATTTTCTACTAAGAATTCAAACCATATAATGGGAACAAAACACAGATCACTAAATCTGATAGAAAAGAAAGTTAGGTATAGCCTTGAAAGCATATGTATAGAAGACAACTTCCTGAACAGAGCACACATAGCTCAGGCATAAGATCAACAGTAAATAAATGGGACCTCATGAAGCCAAATACCTTCTATAAGACAAAAGATAACATCAATAGGAAAAAAATTAGCTTACAGAATGGAAAATATCTTCACAAACTCTACATCTGATGGAGAGATAATATCCAAATCACATAAATAACTCAAGAATTTAGAAACCAATAACCCAAATAACCCAGTTAAAATGGGTATAAAGCTAAACAGAGAATTCTCAACAGAGGTAACTTGGATGCAATATGAGTTATATGAGTGGTTTCATAAAACTAAAGGAACACTGGTAGATATACTATGAACCAGTATCATCAAACTCAGGGCTGAAATCAATCAAGTAGAATCCAGGAGAACCATACAAAGAATCAACAAAACCAGGAGCTGGTTCTTTGAGAAAATCAACAAGATAGATAAACCCTTAGCTAGACTAACAAATGGGCACAGAGACAGAATTCAAATTAATAAAATTAGAAATGAAAAGAGGGATATAACAACAGAAACTGAGGAAATTAAAAAAATCATCAGATAATACTGCAAAAGCTTTACTCAACAAAACTTAAGAATCTGGAGGAAATGGACAATTTCCTAGACAGATACCAAATACCAAAATTAAACCAGGATCAATTAGATCAGCTAAACAGTCCCATAACCCCTAGAGAAATAGAAGGGGTTATAGAAAGTCTCGCAACCAAAAAAAGTACTGGACCAGATGGTTTTAGTGCAGAATTCTATCAGACCATCAAAGAAAACCTAATACCAAAACTCTTCAAACTATTCCACAAAATAGAAACAGAAGGAACATTGCCCAACTTGTTCTACAATGCCACAATAACACTGATACCAAAAGCACACAAAGATCCTACAAAGAAAGAGAACTACAGGCCAATTTCCCTTATGAATATTGATGCAAAAATACTAAATAAAATTCTTGCCAACTGAATCCAAGAGCACATCAAAAAGATCATTCACCATGATCAAGTAGGCTTCATCCCAGGGATGCAGGGATGGTTCAATATATGAAAATCCATCAATGTAATCCACTACATAAACAAACTAAAAGAAAAAAAAAACACATGTTCATCTCATTAGATGCTGAAAAAGCATTTTACAAAATTCAGTATCCTTTCATGCTAAAAGTCCTGGAAAGAACAGGAATTCAAGGCCCATACCTAAATATAGTAAAAGCCATAAAGAGCAGACCAGTAGCCAACATCAAAATAAATGGAGAGAAACTTGAAGCAACCCCACTAAAATCAGGGACTAGACAAGGCTGCCCTCTCTCTCCATATCTTTTCAATATAGTATTTGAAGTTCTAGCGGGAGCAATTAGACAACATAAGGAAGTCAAAGGGATACAAACTGGAAAGGAAGAAGTCTAACTCATTATTTACAGATGATATGATAGTATATGTAATTGACCCAAAAAACTTCACCAGAGAACTCCTACAGCTGATAAACAACTTCAGCAAAGTGGCTGGGTATAAAATCAACTCAAGGAAATCAGTAGCCTTCTTGTACTCAAAGGACAAGCAGGCTGCGAAAGAAATTAGGGAAATAACACCCTTCACAATAGCCACAAACAATATAAAGTATCTTGGCGTGACTTTAACCAAACAAGCGAAAGAACTGTATAACAGGAACTTCAAGTCCTTGAAGAAAGAAATCAAAGAAGACCTCAGGAGACGGAAAAATATTCTATGCTCTTGGATTGGCAGGATTAATATAGTAAAAATGGCCATCTTGCCAAATGTAATCTATAGATTCAATGCAATCCCCATCAAAATCCCATAGATTCTTCATAGATCTAGAAAGAGCAATTCTCAAATTCATCTAGAGTAACAAAAAACCCATGATAGCTAAAACTATTCTCAACAATAAAAGGACTTCTGGGGGAATCAATATCCCTGACCTCAAACAGTACTACAGAGCAACTGTGCTAAAAACTGCATAGTATTGGTACAGCGACAGCCGAGTAGATTAATGGAATAGATTTGAAGAACCAGAACCGAACGCAAAGGCTTATGGTCACTTGATCTTTGATAAAGGAGCTACAACCATCCAGTGGAAAAAAGATAGCCTTTTCAACAAATGGTGCTGGTTCAACTGGAGGTCAACACGCAGAATGCGAATTGACCCACTCTTATGTGATAGAAGCCTTATTTATAATAGCCAGAAGTTGGAAGGAGCCCAGATGTCCCTCAAAGGAGGAATGGATACAGAAAATGTGGTATATTTATACAATGGAATACTACCCAGCAATTAAAAATAATGAATTCATGCAATTTGTAGGCAAATGGTTGGATCTGGAAAATATCATCCTAAGTGAGTTAACCCAATCACAAAAGAATACACAGGAAATGCAATCACTGATAAGTGGATATTAATGAGCCCAAATGCTCTGAATACTCAAGGCACAATTAGCAAATCAAAAGATTCCCAAGAAGAAGGAAGGAAAGGACCCTGGTCCTGAAAAGACTGGATCCAGATTTGTAGGAGAGTATCACAACAGAGAAACAGGGGTGGGGGCAGATTTGGGAATGGGGGAAGGGAAGAGGACTTATGGGACATATGGTGAGGGGGGAAGTGGCAAAGGGGAAAGCCTTTGGAATGTAAACAAAGAATATAGAAAATAAAGAAAAAAAGGAAAAAACAGGGCTTTTGATCTAAGAGAGATGAGATAAGTAAAGTGTTTTTAGAATAGCAAGAGAACATTGTCTCAACAAGAGCAGAACACAGAGATCAGTTGGTCAGGAGCAGGAGAGAGAGAGAGAGAGAGAGAGAGAGAGAGAGAGAGAGAGAGAGAGAGAGAGAGAGAGAATCAGATCAGGATCAGGACAGCCATCTCAAACAGGACAGAGGTCATCAGTTTAAACTCATGAACTGGATTTGAATCATTTATTCTGCCACTCCCAGATAGCCTTTCTCTCAGAAACCCCCTCCAAGGCAAAGCTTGTCCTGGGCAAGCTTACATTATACAGGTTTCCATTTGACCCTCCATATACTGTTAGTTTTAGCTGTTCCTTTCTCATCTCAAACTTCTTTCCCTTCACAAATTTCTCTAATATTTCAATACCCCATTACCCCACTCATATCCGTCTAAAATTATATTTAATTTTTCTTTCCTTAGAGATCCACCTTTACCTGATAGTTTCTAACTCTTAACAATATGTGATTACACAGAAGGCAGCTTGCTTAACAATAGCTTAACAGCTAACATTTATGCAAAAATGAGAATATAACAATTTGCCTTTAGGGGTCTTGGTTATATCACCAAGGATGATTTTTTTCTAGCTTTATCCATTTACCTAAGAATTTCATATTTTTTAATAGCTGAGTAATATTCAATTTCAAAAGTACCAAATTTTCTTTATTCATTCTTCTGTTGACACACTTCTATGATTTTTTTTATAATAATGACCATGGGTCTCTTTGTGGTAGAATACAGACTGATTTGGGTATATGACCAAGAGTGGTATCTCTGGATTGATTCTCTTCTCAAGAAACTGCCATGCTTATTTTCATGGGACTGTACAAATTTGCACTGCAACTGTAAATGGATGAGTATCCTCTTCAACTTAGTATTCTATCTAGCATTAAGTTTTCACATGTTTGATTGAGCATACACCTGTCTGACAGGTATATGATGAAATTTTAAAGTAGTTTTGGTTTGTATTTTCATGAAATCTAAGGGTTCTGAATATTTCTTTGTTTTTTTTTAGCTTTTATTTTACATGCTTCTTTTTTTTATTAAAAATAGATTCATCTTTCATAACAAATAAATCCGGAACCCATAGCCATTTGAATTACTTCTTTTGAGAGTTCTGTGTTTTAGATAAGGTTCACATTATGTTTTAAACTTGCACATCCATGTTTCTTACTACATTTTCCATACCACCTAGGACACAGATGGATGTGTCCTATCAGTGGATGAATGGATAAATAAATGAAATCACAACATTTGCTGGAAAATGAATGGAAGTGAAAACCACTTTTTTTTTTTTTTTTTTTTTTTTTTTGGTTTTTCGAGACAGGGTTTCTCTGTGTAGTCCTGGCTGTCCTGGAACTCACTCTGTAGACCAGGCTGGCCTCGAACTCAGAAATCCACCTGCCTCTGCCTCCCAAGTGCTAGGACTACAGGCGTGCGCCACCACACCTGGCTGAAAACCACTTTGTTAAACAACAACAACAAAAATAACTGCCTCAGAAAGAAAAATACCATGTTTTTCCTCCTATGCAGAATCTAGTTTTCAATTTAAGCATGCATGTATGTGTACATGTGCCTGGTCATACATGTGTGTCTACATGCATGTGTGTGTATTTGTGTGTGTGTATGTGTGTGTCTCTGTGTGTGTGTGTGTGTGTGTGTGTGTGTGTGTCTATGTGTGTAACTAGAAAAGGACCATGAGTCGGAAGAAGTACTCTTAGAGGGTAGAGGGTGAAGAAAGCATAAAGCATAATGGCATACATTTGACAAACTTGTGACATGCATGCAGCATACATGTGACAAGAGAGCAGAAGGGAGAATTAATGGGAGGAAAAAATCATCAAGAGGAAGGTAATGGAATGCAGGAAGGGCAGAAGGAGAGGAGGATGAATTAGAGAAAATATTATAGCTCTTAGCTATTCTGCAGGCCCATAAAGCCAAACTTCAGACTTCCTAAATCTTCAGAACCCTCACTTTCTACTGAATGATACTCTTGCTACCAGCTGAGCTGCTGAGTATTTCTTTTTCATTTTTGCTTTTTATAACATTTTATACTTTATTTATCCTTTGCTTCACTTTTTTTTTCAACATGACATATTTGAATAAATAGTAGAAAAGATTCCCATTGATTTTTTACTGAAAATAGAAACACCTATTTTTAACCTTTTTGTTGCCCTACATTTACAACAAAAATAGTCGATAACCTAAGAGTCAGCAAGGAAACAAGCATCAGAAAACCAGCTTTTGAAATCAATGGTCAGGACACACTGAGTAGGCTAATCAATGACATCATCCACTGGTCAGAATACACTCGGTATGCTAAGCATTGACATCATCTACAATCAGGATACAGCTAATAGGCAAGTCAGTGACATCAGCCACTGAGAATCACATTTTTTGAGTTATTTGACTCGTTCATTTGCTGTTTTGGATATAGGATACACACACACACAAAGACACACACATATCTATATATCCTAATCATATATATACACACACACATACACACACACACACACACACACACACACACACATATATATATATATATATATATATATATATATATATATATGTAAACTCTCAATCAAATGTGTTATTAGCAAGTCTTTTCCCACCCTGTAACTTTATACATTGTATGAATGATGCTGCGCTTTCTGTCTGTTTGTTTGTTTGTTGTTTTTTTTTTTTTTTGCTTTTTATTTGTTTGACCTTGCAGAGATTTTAATGATCTTGAGCTCCCACTTATGCTAATGATGTTCTATTCTGAAAAATCTTTTCCTGTGCCAGTATGTTCAAAGCTATTCCAACTTTATTTTCATTCAGGTTGGTTGTTTCTGGTTTTATATTTGGGTCTTTGATCCGTTTAGAGTTGAGTCTTGTATAAACTAATAACAGAGGATCTATTTATATTCCTCTACATGTATACATACAGTTTAACTAGTACAAATAGTTGAAAATGCTACCTATTTTCCACTGCATGACTTTTACATTCTATATTTAAAAAAATCAACCACACACACACAAAAAAAAACAGAAGGAAAAATCAAAACCAAAATACAAACAAATAAACAACCATACCATTATATGGAATTACTTTTAGGTCTTTAAATTCTATTCCATTGATCAAGATAGCTCTTTTGTTGCCAATATCAAATGTTTTGATTACTTTAGTCCTTTGGTCTAATTTGATGTTGGAGATGTTGATGTTTCCAGTAGTTATTTTATTATTCAGGATTGTTTTAGATCTCCCAACTTTTTTTTCATTATATGGCATTATTGTAAGACTTATCAGTGTGCTTATATTAATTATCTGATCTTGATTTTTGTTTTGTAGGTGTGATACATATGAAGAAAATTACCGATTTTTAGACAATAAAATACAGTCCAGTTCCTGATTTTTAATTATGTCCTTATGGCTGTCTGGATTTTCTAGATATTTGTTATTATGTCATACATTTTTCTATAATTTTTAATTTCAGATATTTCTACATTCTTATCAAATTTTCTAAGGCTTTGTCAATATTATTGACTTTCTCAAACAACTGGTCTTGTATCATTGATCATTGTATTGATTCAGTTGTAGGTTGTCTTTTTATTGACTTCAGTCCCAAATTTGATTAATTTTTGCTGCCTGCTCATTTTGGTTATAATTACTTTTTTTTCTAACTTTCATGTATTCTGATAAGCCCTTGTGATATCTCTCTCACTAACCTTCTCCCTCTCCCACTCCCTTTCCCTCTCTCACTCCCCACTCTCTTTTCCCCCTCCGCTCTCCTAATCCCTTTACCTCCCCCAGTCCTCTCACTTTGTTGGCATTTACTCTAAGTAGGCATTTAGTTTTTCTCCGTACTTAGGCATATAGTGCTATAATTTTACCTTTAAAAAAGAATTTATGTTATCCCATAGATTAGGTTTATTGTTTACTAATACTTTACTCAATTGCAGAAAATCATTTATTTCTTTCTTAATTTCTTTCTTGACCAATTATTCATTCAATAATGAGTTCTTCATTATCTACACGACTTTAAACTTTCTGTATTTTCTGTTTTTGTTATCCAATTTTAATCAATAGTGCTCTAAAGGGGTACAAGTTTTTATTTTAATTTGCTAGTATATGCTGAATATTGCTTTGTGAAATGTTAAGAACAAATTATATTTGTTTGTGTTTGTACGAAGTATGCAGTTAGTCCTATTTCTTTAAATGCATTGAGTCTCATTTGTACTCTCTCCAAATATCACGTGTTCTCCCATCTGTTTTCCCTCAGCAAAACACCATGTGAAGACTTATGATACTACTAGAAAATTCCACTTCTCCACTCCTTCCCAATGAAGAAGAACTGTAACACTAAATGTCTCAGAGAAGGTCTTCTCACATGGTACTCACAGCTGGACTGAGATCCTTCTAAACTAAATGTTTCAGCTCTACTTACTTCATCTATTTGAGCCTGGTGTACAACATTGCCTAGACATCCTGAAGGAAGAAGTAGAGCATAGAACTACATGGAATAATCCAACAACTCCATTTCTCTGTGTTTAGTAAGACTAGCTTACTGTATTAAAATGATATTAAAGTCTAATTGGTTGAAATAAACCAACAAGCATATACAGAAGAATAGATGAAGATATGATATAATGACTATAGATTGCCATCGAGCTTAAAAACTGAACTATATTTAGCATTATACCATCTCACATGAATGGACCTAAAAAACTTTGTAGTATAACAGATGCATTTAAGAAAATTGACTACTTAGAAATTTCAATTCCTACATGACTTCACTTTACATAAAATATATAAATTTGTTAAATCAGTATAAACAAAGAAAGGATAATTCATGAGTGTGAATAAAGAAATTCAGAATTTACTCATCAAAATATATTATGCATTGTTTAAAAATTTGAATAAATTTTAAAGCTTTCTCCTTATCAGTCAAGACATGGCTAAAAATACTAAATTATATTTTATTATTAACATCTCTGTATATATTAGTGTACTTGTTAATCAAAAACTTAAGACAAATACACATTTATTGGACAGAGTAAATGTTTTTATAAATGAGATGACATGATATTTTATTAGGTAAGAAGTTTAAAACCTAAGTAAATCACTTGCTATTTATTAACTATATAATACTTCAAACATTATAAACTTCTATTTAACAAAACAACTTATCAGTACTTATAGAGGGTATATTATCTGATATACAGAAGGAAGGTACATTTAACATGGTTACTAAAAATGTACATTGTAATTAATGGATACCAGATTATGACTGTAGATTTTATATAGGATTAAATGATATTTTGTATTGGCATAGAAATAAGAAATTTGCGCCTAGTTTAGAAATAGTCACATGGTTTTAACTTTAAGCATTAACTTTCTTTTATTCTAAACAATATAGAGTTAAACTTACATTCAATGAGCAGTATTTTTCTTAACAATGAAAAATAACAGAAACAAAAAATTAAGAATTCAGAACTGTCTTAGAAAGTGAGATGTGTGCCACGTAAACCACAAGTGAGTCCCTATATTTCTTATGCTGCCCTCTCTTTGAACAGCAGAGCCCTCTACCTAAACTACTAATCTGAATATTTCCATTTGAGGTGATTTCACTATGTGGGCTATGGGGAAAATGCAAGATTGCAATTGGCTTAAAATACTTGGTAACTAGGAGCCACATAAAATACTCTTGAAATTGGTATCTTAAATCATAAAAGAAAGATTTCCACTTTAATTATGAGCAGATGTGGGCTAAGCATTTCTGGGCATAAGATAATTTTTTTAAGAATGCTTAGCTAGTTTTATCATCTTTATTGCTCAATATATTGCATTTCTGCAGTCAAATTAAGCAACAAATAATGCCTTCCCTACATATATAAATCAAGATGCAGGTAAATAGTTCATAATTATGATTTAACCATACATGCAAGACGTAAAATTTTTGTAGATAATAGGGTTACATGAAAACTTATTTTTCGTTAATTTGTTTTTAATATAATTCGTATGTCTAATCTATATTTAAAGTTAATAGACTAATTGGTTAATTGTTGAATTCTTTGTAATATATGTTGGGGTTACAGTCTGAAACAAGGAACTCAGTTTTACTCCATAAGGATAAAGGATGTAAATACAATCAATTTTAATAATTCTATAGATGGACATATCTGAATTTTTATAGATATATGAAGGCCAACTAAACTTATAATGTTAGGACAAAAATATAAATATGTTCCTTTATTATGAAACAAACTTTTCTTCAAGTGAGCAATTGTGAAGATTTATACAACAGAACTTAAGTGGCCATCCCTGCGACCTAATGCTATCTATGCCAGTGAGTCACAAGTAAAAGAAAAATGAGAATATATAATGAGAATTACATTATTGGGAAGAGGATACAGTATAGACAACTGTCAGAATTTTTATGTTATACTCTATTAAAATAATTTTGACAATGATGTTGATTACTCTTTACATATAAGGATTGCCAATGATTGATTTATGAGGAGCAGAGGTAAGGTCTGCCATGGCTTAGGGAACTTGATAATAATTATTGCAATATGATAAGCCATATTTTTTATCTGCCAAAAATGTTTAAAGGACTTTTTGCTACTATTTCCATTAAGGAATGCCAACAGAATCTCCTCAAATCACCTTTTGTACATGTCAATAAATTGAAGTTCACAAAGTTAAAATTTGATTGAGATTATAAAAGCATAGAAATGGATATGCTCGGAGCAAAATTTATGTATGTTTTCACAACTTTGTTTTCAAGTAGACCTTATGGACATCAAATAAGTCATGAAAAAATGTCATAAAGTTGGGTCAGTAGGTCAAATTAATTGACTATAGAATAAGAAATGAAGAAAGACGTTTCTAATATCAATAAAAAGTAGAGGAAAGTCATATAGATAGAATTAAGATTCATTACTATTTATCCATAATTAAGTAAAAGTATAAATTAGAAGTGAGAAATATCATGTTCAGTAAGTAGGCAACAGAAAGATATGAGCTATCTAGTTATCAGCATGTACAAGCTAGAATCAAATCAGTACCATGACTCTGAACCATGAAATAGTATGCATAGTAAGAGACTACTTCACAATGTGATAAGCTATTGGCCTAGATAGAAAATTCCAAATAAAATATAGAACCAGAAGGAATATTTTGACCTTTACAAGGGCAATTATCTCTAAGGTTAAAATGTTAGGCTATAGAGTATATTGAAGATCTGTATTTACTCTCAACATGACAAATTCAGATATTAATGTACATTAAAGTTAATATACATAATTTTTAAGCCCTTTGATTCCAAGTGTTTTAGAGAAATGATAAATTATTGTCATGTAGGTGTTTTCATATACACTTATCTCTTAGGATATTATATTCATGTTCTTAAAAATGTTCATTCTCTCCAAACATTGGTTCATTGAAATTTAAAGAGTATATCAGAAAATTTGCATTTGGCTCCTGATTCTTTTTAGAATTGCCTGCTACTGGGTATATATCAAAAGAACTTAAATAACCACATTAGAGAGAGACCTTTATGCCCTTATTTACCTCTGTGCTACTAACAATAGCCAAATGTGATCAACTGAGATGTCTATCAGATGCTGATAAGTGGATGAGGGAAAAATCCATGGTTCTAAATGGAATCACCATTAACATATTTTTTTCTAATAAAAGGAAATCCTATAGGGAAATATTTAATAAGAACAAATAATTCTCAGGGCAACAAGACTGAAGACCTTAATTTCCTAAGGGATTGACAAATTTTATGATGCAAAAGTTCTATGTATAAAAATAAACATGGACATATGAACTTACCAGTTAACTCTAAGATAAATGTGTTATTATATAAATAACCTGATTTACTCTCCTGTATGTTTAAAAGCACTTACTGTCAGTCACAGCACCATGTTAATACATAAGGGCATTTTGAACATGACTACAGCTGCAGAGCTCTTTATAAGACTGAGCACAAACTTATTTTACCATTCTCTTAGAGGTCAGTCAACAGGTTCCAATTATAATCATTAGAATATTAAAAAAAAATCTAAAATTGAATATGACTACTTTGTGAAGTATTTATAAAATTCATAAAGAACTCAATGTTTAAATTTTTGTTATCATGACTGTGATTCTTTATTATTTATTATTTAGCATTTTTAACTATGAGCTCTTTATTATTTCAAAGATGGTAAGTTTCCATATTAGGGTTTATGTCATATTTAACAACATTTTAAATACTTTAAATAAATGAACTGTAGTAGCACAGAAATATTTATATGATGAACCTTCCTACAACTCATGAGACTAGTCATAAATAGAACCTCAGCTACAATATACAAATAATTGAATCTGCTATATATTTTTGAACAGAATGAGGAAGAAAGAATGGTTCACCAACTTTTTGTTCAACAAGATAATAATTTGCATATGAAAGTGTATATGGAGGCTCAATGCTGCAGCATAGGGGAATGCTAGGGCAGTGAGGTGGTAGTGGGTGCGTGGATGGGAGGAGCACCCTCATAGAAGTTGGGGAAATAGGGTTTGGGAGTAGGATTAACATTTGAAATGTAAATAAATAATATAACCAATAAAATAAACCACAAACTAGGAAGAATTTACATTGGACACTGAGTCACCAACCTAAACGCATATACCAGCTGATATGAGGCTCTGACACATACATAAAGGAGGACTGCCGGGTCGGGTCTAGACTCGGAGAAAGTGCACCTAAAACTCAAGAGACTTGTGACACTCAGGAGTGGGGACATCTGGTAGTGTGAGCGTGGGGACATCCTCTTGGAGACTGGGGTGGAAAAAATGTATGGGATGTGGAGAGGTCAGGGGTAGATTGGAAGAGAGATGGAGTCTGGACTTCAGGGTAGGATTGAGGAATAAATAAAATAAAATATTAAAAGAAATATATGATAGGCATTTCTTAAAATCCATAAAATAATTATAGTTTTTACTACTAAGACACTTTGATTTTCTGTGTAAACTATAATTGTTTATCAATTTTCTAAAATAGATTCTCTCCATGTCTTAAAACTAAACATCCAGATATTTGTTTCTAAGTCCTAAAACAATTCTTAAGTTCCAAAATTAAGCAGTACTTAAAAACATCTAGGCCCCAAAACAAAATAAAATTCTTCACTAAAAGTTGTTCAAAAAAAGAAAGAAAAGTGAACATCAGCGAATAATCAAAAGTACTATTATATGATTTTTAAAACAATGTGTATACATAGTAGTGTCCACATTATATAACCAAATTACAAACTATTTATTTATATATATTTTACATTTAGGCTTTCATGCTTTTCTACTGATGCATATTAATTTTATTTTATAAATATGGGCAAATACTACAAAACTCTAGAGGAAATGTAAAGTGCGCAGATGTGGGGAAGAGGGAGCAGAGAAGGATTGAGGAAGTGGAGGAATGTAAAACTGTGTTGGCTAGGATATATATTGCAGGAGAAAAGAGTCTAATTTCAAGAAACAATAAAACATAAACTAGATTAGTAATTAGAATCTATCTCCACATTCCTCACAAATTATCACGTCTTCTTGACAAAAGAAAATGCATTCATAATATAAATTCTAAATTAATTGAAGACCTTTTTATTTAAATGCTGTATTCTCCACTCAACTTTAAAGAAAACATTTCCACCAATTCCCTCTTCTCAGAGCTCAGGAAACTGTGGAAGAGGAGGTAGAGAGTAAAAACCAGAGGGGATGAAGGATACCAAGAAATCAAGCCCTCTAAATCAGCAAATTGATGAACATATGAAGATCTGCACCAACTAGGAGTCCTAGAGTTCAAATGACTCATCTATTAGCCAGAAGCTGTCTCTAGTTGATTATTACTTACAAATAATAATTTAGTTTTCTCCAAGGGAGATTCACTGGGGAAACAAATTACTCTGTTTTTTAAGTTCATTTATTTCTTTATTTATATTACATGCCAGTATCACCACACTTCTCAAATACCTGCTGCAAGTTCTCCCCTCATTTTCTACCCTTTTCCTTTGATAATGGGGAGCACAAAACACCCCTACAATACCCCACACATCAGTCACTAGAGAATTAAACATATCCTCTCCCACTGATGCCAGACCAGATAGCCCAGGGATAAGAACAGATCCACAGACAAGCAACAAATTCAATGCTAAAATGCATTGTTATCTTTTACAATATTCTAACACTTATTCATAAATAATATGCAAAGTTCAGTTTCTCACACTCTTATTATATGTATGCATAAGAATATGCTTTATGTTTATGTTTTTAATATAACCTACAGCCGTGACATCATGTTCTGGTAAGATTATATATCATTTTTCAAGTGAATTATTCATTTACATTATTTTATTCTATGCTTTACCTCTTTCTATACCTTACTTGAGTTTTATTTTATTTCCTTGTTTATTTAAATTATTTATAATACTATAAATGTATATGTCTGTATAATATGTGTGAGTATATGATGTAAGTCCAGGCAAACCTATATCTTTATCTCCATATTTTGAGTTTGTCCTTTTTGAGTCAATTCTCTCCTTCCACTTTGAGATCTGGGTTTCAAACTTAGCTTGGCAATTTTTTGGATGATGAAATTGGATAAATTCTATATGTCTAAAAATCTATAGTATACTTATTTTTCATAAATCACCATATATGACACAATATCTCACAAATTTGTAGATTCTAAATATATTTAATGTATGCAATAATTGGTTTCTGTGTTTATATATAGTGACTAATAGTACACTATTTAAAGATTGATTTATGATAGGAACTGCTTAACCCTATCAAGGAGATCAAGGCCCTAAGAATCAATAGGTCTCTAGCTGTAGAGTAAAATGTACTACTATTACTCTGCTAAATAAGCATAGGAATAATAAGACTAATTCAGATATAATTCTATATTTGGACATTAGTATATACTCAGCTTTTGTTACAGAAGTTCCTATTTTCTATTTTTCATTTTTTGTATATTTTATTTATTTACATTTCAAATGTTATCCTATTTCCCAGTTTCACTTCCACAAACACTCTATCCCATGCCCCTCCCCATATTTGAATGAGGGTGCTCCCCCACCCACACACTCACTCCCAACTCACTGCCTTGGCATTCCCCCAAACTGATGCATCAAACCTTCATAGGACCAAGGATCTCTCCTTCCATTGATGCCAGATAAGCTCATCCTCTGCTACATATGCAGCTGGAGCCATGGGTCCCTCCATATGTACTCTGTTTGGTTGTTTCAACCCTGGGAGCTAGCTCTGGGGTGTCTGATTGGTTGATATTGTTGTTCTTCCTGTGGGGTTCCAAACCCATTCAGCTCCTTAAGTCCAATGGTTGGCTTTGAGCATCCACATATGTATTTCTCAGGCTGTGGCAGACTCTCTCAGTAGACAGCTTTATCAGTTTTCTGTCAGCAGGTACTTCTTGGCATCAGCAAAAGTATCTGTGTTAGGTGTCTATATATGTGATGGAACCTCAGGAGGGACATTATCTGGATGGTCTTTCCTTCAGGCTCTGCTCTGCACTATATCTCTGTATTTCCTTTAGAGAAGAGCAATTCAGGGTTAAAATTTTGGAGTGAATGGGTGGCCCTATACCCCAGCTGTCAGCATTGCCTAACCTCTAGATATGGTCCCTACACATTCTTCCTCTCCTTTGTTGGATATTTCAGCTAATGACATCCCCATTGGGTTCTGGGAAATTCTTGCTTTTCTGGTATCTGGGACTTTCTGGTGGCTACCCCCAGTTCCCCATCCCCTATTGCCACACACCACTGTTCAGTTTCCTGACACTCTGTATATCATCCCCATCTCCTGCCATACTTGATCCTGCCCCCTTTTCCCTTCACCCTGCTTTCTTCCTCCCAAGTCCCTTCTACCCACTCATTCCTGTGAATATTTCATTCTGTTTTCTAAGAAAGACTAAAGGATCTACACTTTAGTCTTCATTCTTCTTCTGCCTTATATGGTCTGTGACTTTTATCATGGATATTTTCAGCTTTTTGCCTAATACCCACTTATCAGTGAGTACATACCATGCGTCTCTTTTGTAACTGGGTTAACTTACTCAGGATGATATTTTCTATTTCCATCCATTTGTCTAAGAATTTCATGATGTCATTGATTTTTTAATAGCTGCGTAGTAGTACACCATTGTGTAAATGTACCACATTTTCTGCATCCATCCCTCTGTTGAAGGACATCTGGATGGTTTCCAAATATTGGTTTTTATAAAGAAGGTTGCTATGAATATAGTGGAGCAGGTGTTCTTGTTATATTTTGGAGGATCTTTTGGGTATATGCCCAGGAGTAGTATATCTGGGTCCTCAGTTAGTACTATGTCCAATTTTCTGAGGAACTGCCAGACTGATTTTCAGAGTGGTTGTACCAGCTTGCAATCCCATCAGCAGTGAAGGAATATTCTTCAATCTCATTCTCACCAGCATCTGATGTTACCTGAGTTTTAATCTTGGCCATTCTGACTCCTGTAATGTGGAATCTCCTGATCATTTTGATTTATATTTCCCTAATGCCTAAGGATGTTGAACATTTATTTATGTGCTTCTCAGATATTCAATATTCCTCAGTTGAGCATTCTTTGTTTAACCTGTATCCCATTTTAATAGGGTTATTTGGTTCTCTGAACTCTTACTTATTGAGGTATTTGCATATATTGGATATTAGTCCTCTATTAGATGTAGGATTAGTAAAGATCTTTTCCTAATCTGTTGGTTGCCATTTTGTCCTATTGACAGTGTCCTTTGCCTTATAGAAGCTTTTCAATTTTATGATGACCCTTTAGTTGATTGTTAATCTTAGAGCATAAATCATAAGTGTTTTGTTTAGGAAAATTTCCATTGTGTCCATGTTTTTTATGCTGTTCTCTACTTTCTCTTTTATTAGATTCAGTGCATCTGTGTTTACAAGGAGGTCCTTGACCCACTTGGACTTGGGCTTTGTACAACGAGATAAGAATCCTATTGTAAGAGATGGTAACTTAGAGATCCAAAATTTCTCAACATGCAATGAGTCAGAGATTTTGAAGTCTGTCTTTTTTCTTTTTCTTTTCTTTCTTTCTTTTCTTCTTTTTTTTTTTTTTTTTTTTTTGGTTTTTTCAAGACAGGGTTTCTCTGTGTAACCCTGGCTGTCCTGGAATTCACTCTGTAGACCAGGCTGGCCTCGAACTCAGAAATCCACATTCCTCTGCCTCCCAAGTGCTGGGATTAAAGGCATGTGCCACCACTGCCCGGCTTGAAGTCTGTCTTAAATGGGATGTCCTAGTAACACCCCTCCCATTAAGGTTTGGGATTATGTAGGAGGGGTAGAATGTGATTGCGCCAAGAGTGTATGTATGGCCTCAAGGGAAAAGTGCCTTATACTAATCACAAGGCATGTTCACTTAAGTAAAAGAAACTGTCACAAAATTTATAAGACTTGTTCCAGTTCAAGACATAAAAATCTCATAAGTGAGGTGAGAAAGTGGGCAGAATTTCCTACTCCTAACCAAAAAGAACTTTGCTACTGATTAAGGCTGTGATAGAAAAATTACTTTTAATAATATGGGTGACTCTTATATCAACCACACTCCATGAAAGGACACCTGCCTAGCAATATAACACAAACTAAACCCCATAAGTTTCAGTGATTTTATTTTTTTTAAATATTTTTATTCTATATTCTTTGTTTACATTCCAAAGATTCCAAAGGCTTTCCCCTTTCCCAGCCCCCCCACCATATGTCCCATAAGTACTCTCCCCCCCCCAACTATTCCCCAATAACCCTTACCACAACCATTTCTCTGTTCTGGTACTCTTCTAAAACAGAAGATAAGTATGAAGAATTATAGAGAGCAAGATTGGGAAGGTTCTAAGATTTGGGAGAGGAAAAAGAATATGATCAAATTATATTGCATGCAATTTACAAAGAATAAATTTTAAAAAATCATTAGAAAAATTTCATATGCCAACATCTTACCATAGATCTGTAATTCAGTCAGCAGAATTTCCATTTAACAAACAGACAAGGAAATTACAACAGTTCTCTACAGTCTTGCTTTCACCCTGATGATACAGTTCCTAATACATTGTGAAAAAAGGCAAATATGATAAACCTATATGAGATGTTTGATAAAATAAATTAAAATATTAATGAACTGTCAAATGAATCAAAGTTAGTAGCAACTATTTTTTACAAATTTAGATACCTTCATTGACATATTTATTTGGCTCTATGATATTTATTTGAAAATAAAAGAAAGAATGTATATTTTGCCTACTTTTCCAAATGTGAATTTTAGCAAAAGTGGTTTATATTTGAAGAGTTGGAAAACAAAAAACATAAATAACCTCTTGATATATGGATATCTAAACTCCAAACCGGAAAGTCAGTTCTACCTAATCCTAACAGCAGTCCAGCAGACTTTGATTTTTTCCTTCAGATTTCCACCTGGATTTTAATAGCATAAATTGGACTCTGGCTATTACAGCTCCAGGTCCTTGATTTTTCCCTCCACCATAAAATTATGGGTGAAGCAAATGGGAGCTGGTAAGGCATTATTCTCTCTAATTTCCTTTGATTTTTCTTCTTCAGAAGTTATTTTTTTCTCCTTTAAACCTTTGCTCCACACATTTTATTTGTGTCACTGCACAAGCTGTGGGCATAATAAGCATCATTTTAGCACCGTTCTGTTCTTTACTTGTGATGTATAAATCACAGCAGAGTTGCTAACAGCTTGTGACTGACAGTCTTCAGTGATAGACAATCTGTGATCCTTTCAGCCTTTTACTAATAAGCTCATTAGGGGAGGATGGCTAGAAATCCTTTCTGGAATATAGCAATGAACCACAGCAAATTCAATGCATGTCCAACCACTCAAACTTTAGAGAATCAATCTTTCCTCAATCAAAACTTTGTCAAATCCTTTTGAATGTCTGCTGAAGGTTACTGATTTCTCTTTCTTAAATAAATGTTTGCCAGAAAAATCAAGAAATAGTTTCAGTTTATTAGTATAGGTCAAGGGGATCAAACCATGTTTTGTGTTTCTTTGTTTGATTCATTTATTTTTGAGAACCAACAGCTACAGAATATGTATTAAATATTCAATGGTTTGTTGATGTTCAAATTGAAAGTAAAAGATAGCATAATAGTCACAAATTCAGAAACCAAATGCTATGAAACATTGAGATTCAAGAAAACATTCAGAATTTGTTTTCTCTTAGATATCTGCATTTTCAAACGAGTGGTAAATTTTCTGAAATTCATTATAAAATAAATATATTTTTTGTAGATTTATTAGGAATAATTATATATTGTGTCATTAAATTTAAACAAGATGAAAGTTACCTGCTCACAGAGTTACATAAAACAATTGCCCTTGGTTCCTGATATGTAATTCAAAGAAAGACAAAAATATTTAGTAATATATTCAGCATGGGAGCAAATGAGTTGTCTGCTATCCTAGTGATTTGTTTAGATATTTTATTAATATGACACTGAAAACAAGGCTGAAATTTTTGATAAAAATATTTCCAAATATCCATAATTTAATTACTAACTTATTTTTATTAGATATTTGCTTTATTTACATTTCAAATGGTATCCCTTTTCTGCCTTAGCCCTCTGAAAATCCCCATCCCATCCTCCCTCACACCCGTCCCAATTTCTTGACTTCCATTCCCCAATTTCAGCCTTAGAAATAATCTTTAATCTATTAATTATTGTGTTATATATTGATAATTTAAATGTCTTTATATTTAATGTTAAGAATTAATTAATTAATGGGGGATTTATAAATGTCTCATTAAGTTAAATGTTGACCACATAAGTTTGAAGGCCAGATTTCAGACCTCTAGACCCATGTAAAACATTGGATGAGCATTGTTACTTGCCAGGAATCCCAGTGGATACGGTACAGAGACAAGGACCAGTTGGCAAGCTTCAATGCATGAAATAATAAATGACAAGTTCATTTAGATATACTTATGTAATTATGTAAAGAGGAAAGCAATCCAAGAATGAAATATAGTATCAACCTCTGGCTTCCATAATCATCTTAACACACACACACACACACACACATACACACAATGTACATAGAGCATGCTTTAATATATGAAGTAGAAAGCAATCAAGGAAGACATATAACATCAACCTTTAGCTACCAAAAACATATACAACACACACACACACACACACACACACACACACACATACACACACATACACACACACACACACACACACACACACACACACATTGGTACATATAAATATTTACATATTCAACTATACTTATACCAAAGAAGCACAAATACAAAACCACTGATCTATAATGACAAGTTATCAAATTCAGACTATGTCTATATGAAAAACAACATCAAATGTGACATGTGCTTTATTCAAATATTCAAGAAAAGTATTCAAATACAACCACAAAATTTCTATCATGTTTCATATAAGCTAAATGAGCATATTCAAGTATAGTATTTCATTAGTTTTCTCAAAGGTGTCATGAAATATGTTATAAGAAGCATCTTAAGAAATGAAGTCTATTTGGATCTCCCTTTATGAGAGTGACTGAATCATAATAAGTAGAATCAGTATAAACTGAACAGCTTGTCACACTAAAAACTTAGTTAGAAATCACAGTGAACAAGAAGGGAGACTGAGGTATAAAACATCAGGCCTGTTCCATGTGAGCTACTTCCTACATGCAGATCACTCTCCTCAAAGTTTTACAACTTTCCCAAATATCACCACATTCTGCACATGCTAGTCAAACAAAAATGTCAGTGGTCATATTTAAATCAGACCACTATTTAGTGGAACTGGTAGAAATGAACACTCTTAATTAATTTGACATTTAAGAAATTAGATAATTTTCCAAAATAAATCCTTTCAACTGTGAAGACCCCAAATTCAGTTAGCATTATATATTATCACTACACTCAGATGATTTTGGTAAGCTCTATATTTAAAGTACTGATTCTTACAAAAAAAAAATGCAAGAAAATGTTGAGAAGTGCATACTAACAACTGTAAAGAATAATTCCTAAGCATCATGTTCCAGTGCAATGTTTCATGACACCTGTATGTTAAACTAATATTCATCTTATCTCTTATGTCACTGTGTGATCTTTGTCAGGAAACAAATCATTACTTTTGACCAATATAAAATGTAATAGATTACTGGGTGAAATGTACCACTAAGCAATTACTCATTTCATTTGATTTTCTATTTTTTATTCATCTGGATATCATATATAACAATTAATTGCTAAGTAACTATTAATTAACATGATGCAAAAAACATTGAAATAATGAACGTTTAATCAATTAACATAAGCTCAGTAAGAAAAGTGCATTCTAGGAAAAGAGTCATGTCCTCTGAAAAGAAAAAATACAAAATAATGCTTCATGTTAATACTAATCCAAGATTATCTAAGAGTCTGTTACAATATCAATGAAAAGAAATCAGAATAAAAAATAAAATTATCATTTTATAAAAATAAATTAGTCACTTTTTCAAAGTGACCTGTTAAATTTAATAGTAAAATTAAAGCCTCAACCCACACATACATACACACACACACACACACACACACACACACACACAGAGAGAGAGAGAGAGAGAGAGACAGAGACAGAGACAGAGACAGAGACAGAGACAGAGACAGAGACAGAAAAATGAATCTAACAATTAATGTTATATATAATATAACAGAAAAATCCAAATTTTACCTCTATTTTAGATAAGCAATGGCCTTTACTAGTTGTTGAGGATTGGTGCCTGTACCTTGTTTGAAGGCCACTCACAGGTTAAAACTAGGCTCAATATATGCAAATAAATTACAAATAATTAATTTCAACACTATTGCTGAATATAAATGAAACCATAACTTACATTCTGTAAATAGGATATCTTGGTTATCTGAGCTGTTGTCCAAGTTCCCTACTAAATCTGCTGCTCCTTTCCTTGGTACTCTAGTATCATGCCATAATGCAAACTAAATGCAAAATAAGAAAACTTGAATTTGGTCCAAGAAATATCTCTTCTGTGACATATAAAATTTTATTGTACTTTACTCTTCCATCTCTGTGACAAAAAACTGAGAGACAGAACTTAAAGATAGATTTATTTTCCCTCATGGTTTCAGGATAGACTGCTATTGTTTTGAGTGTGACATTGTATGGCAGTTCATATCTTGGCCTGTAAGACAAGACAAATAAGAAGAAGATACTCAGAGATGAATATTAAGAAGTTTAAACTGCTGCCTAGTTTTCACGTTCTTTTAATATAGGTTTGTTTCATTTTCTGGGTCCATAATAATAAGGCAGTGATTAAGTCAGAACCTTCACAATCCACTCACTTCTCAAAGGCTGATCATATAGCATGCCCCCATATATATTAGATCATAACATCTCTTAACTAACACTTTCATTCTCTACTTATGTTATTTATTCAGAAAACTCTTCAGTTATGTATTTGGGGGCCAACAAGATTGCAATGTGTTGGTAAAATATAGTGCTATACATCCAAACTATAATTAAAACTTATTGTTATGTTAAGAAATTGAACCCTGATGGATTTACATAAAATTGAAAAACATCAGATTACATTGAATAAATTAAGGTGGGCAATACTAGAGGAAAGAAGATGGAAATATTTTTTTAAAATAATTTCAAACACTGTGAATACATGTGATACATGACATCTACTCATGTGGTAACCTTATTTTACTGTTTGTTATTTTTTTAAGTAAGTGAGAATTTTTTGTTTTTATTTATTTTTTATTTTCTATATTCTTTGTTTACATTCCAAAGGCTTTGCCCTTTCCCAGTTCCCCCTCATCATATGTCCCATAATTCCACTTCCCCCCGCCCATTCCCCAATCACCGCCCCCCCCTCCATTTCTCTATTCTGGTACTCTCCTACAAAACTGGATCTAGTCTTTTCGGGACCAGGGTACTCTCCTTTCTTTTTCTTGGGAATCTTTTGATTTTCTAACTGTGTCTTGAGTATTCAGAGCTTCTGGGCTCATTAATATCCACTTATCAGTGATTGCAATTCATGTGTATTCTTTTGTGATTGGGTTAACTCACTTAGGATGATATTTTCCAGAGCCAACCATTTGCCTACAATTGCATGAATTCATTATTTTTAATTGCTGAGTAGTATTCCATTGTATAAATATACCACATTTTCTGTATCCAATCCTCTTTTGAGGGACACCTGGGCTCCTTCCAGATTCTGGCTATTATAAATAAGGCTTCTATGAACATAGTGGAACATGTGTCTTTATTGTATGCAGGGGAATCCTCTGGTTATATGACCAGTATGACAGGGTCCTCTGGAAGTGTCATGCCCAATTTTCTGAGGAACTGCCAGACTGATTTCCAGAGCGGTTGTACCATCTTGCAATCCCACCAACAATGGAGGAGTTTTCCTCTTTCTCTCCATCCTCACCAGCACTTGTTGTCTCTTGAGTTTTTAATCTTAGCCATTCTGACTGTTGTGATGTGGAATCTCAAGTTTGTTTCATTTTATTATTTAAGTCTTACTATATTTTAGGAAAAAAAATATCATCAGAAAAGTGAAGACACAAAAATATTCTGTGAAATTTATTGCAGGGGCAAAATGAAACTTTATCTTCATGACAATATTCATATGAGTATGCCTCATAATTAGTGTGATCTAGACTGAAGAAACTCTAGTCTGAACAGCCTGGTCACCACAGAACAAGTGTCCTTACATTAGAAATCTGTTATTCAAGTATCAGAGGAAGTCAGAAGATATATTAATGAAGTTTTCTTTAAGTCAAACATGATAAATAGTCATAAAGGTATTTTAGAAACAGTACCAGTTTTAATCATGTTGGAATAAAAAAGGATCCCAACTGCATATATTTTGCCAAAAATTAAATCACACATATATATGTATATGTAATCTTAACTTATGTGCATGCATTCTACAATATCTATGAATATCTACTTGATAGTTACACAATTAAATATCTTGCTATAACTAAATATGGAATTAAAGAAAAATCAACAAATCACTTTCTTGGCTGGAATGTTGACAAAATTTGAGGGGTTTTGTTGTTGTTGTTGTTTATTTGTTTCAGCAGTCTCAACCTGTGTGCGGATCACTATACGTTTGACAAACCTTTACCTTCAAACATATTTACAATACTATTCCTCACAGTAGCAGCAGTTATAGACCTGAGGTAGTAATAAATATAATTTTATGGTTGGATGTCACCACAGCATGAGTATATTGAAAGGTTGCACCATTATGAAGGTTGAAAATCATGTATGAAAATGCTATTGTGACATGAAGGGGAATAGTAACCTTATGTCTGTATCATTTTTGTGAGTCTGAAGAATTTGATTATTATGACAAATATCAGTTTCATTTCTGTGAAAAGTGATAGTCATGAAGAAGGATCTGATTTCTACATCCAGAACCAGATACAAATTAGGTTGTGTATTTTCTTGACATAATATACTAGTTCAAATGTCAGAAAATTTAAGTCAGAGATTCTTGGTCTTTTAAATTTTTTGACACTAGAAGATGTTAAAGTTTGAAAAATATTTCAACAAATGTCTGAAGTTTTGCATTTTTAAAGTAATAAGTTACTAAGGTGCTAGGCCAAGCTGCCCGGGATGGGTAGCACTGTTTTATTACTGCTCCTCTCCCATCATCAGACTCCTGAACCATACAGGTAAGGTTCTTCCCCTATCTTCGTCACTGAGCCCTCTGGGCCAAGTCAAGGTGCTCTAAGCAGCCAGCTCGCCCAGAGAGATTTCTATTCTACTGGCATATCTCCTCCTACTTTCATCAGACATGCAGATCCTGTGCCATACAGGTAAGCTAACTCCCCCTCCCATTTTTCCTGGTCTCTGATCCCTCAGGGCCAAACCAAGCTGCCTGGAGCATCTTGCTATTCCAAAGGGAACTTACATTCTCCTGCTTTCTCTCTGACCAACTTCACCAGACCTGAGGCTTCCAACCCATATTGACCTTCAAGTCTGCAACAGTACAACCAAACAATAATCATCAGAGGCCTGCCACACCAAGATCAACCATGTTCACCCCCACTTCCAATATCTACTACAACAAGAACAGCCAGGTATCAAAACCACTGAGATTGCTAAAGTACTTCAAAGAACACAGTCAAGAAAAGTCAGGTATAAATGACATCTTCAAAGCACACTTTACTATAGCAATCCCTGGGTACCCTAACACAAAAGAAACACAAGAAAATTTCTTTGAATCCAATCATACAAACATGATAGAGACCATTAAAGATTAAATGAATAAATACCTGAATGAAATACAGGAAAATAAAACCAAACAGATAGAGGTCTTTAAAGAAGGAATGAATCCCTTAAAATAAAATAAATAAAAGCCTTAAAAACGTAGGAGAAAATACTAATATACATGAGAAGTAAATATATAAAACTATGCAAGACCTAAATGTCAAAATAGAAGCAATAAAGAAAACAATAAATAAAGAAGTAATAAAGAAGTTGGAGAAAACACAGGGAAGAGAACAAGAACTACCTATGCAAGCATCAACAACATAAAAGATGGAAGAAGCAATCTCAGACACAGAAGATACTATAGAATAAAATGATAATTAGTCAAAAAATGTTAACTCTAAGAATGTGACACAAAACGTTCATGAATTATTAGATACCATGAAAAGACCTAATCTAAGAATAGTAGGAATAGAGGGAGATGGAGTGTTCCCGTTTCAAAGATGAGAAAATAGTCTCAACAAATTCTTAGAAGAAAACAAATAAAGAGATACCTATAAAAATATAAGAAGTCAGAGTATACCAGTTAGACTGGACCAGAAAGAAAATCCTCCAAACACATAGTAATCAAATCATAAAATCTACTGAAAATAAAAATAAAGGAAGGAGAAGTAAGAGCTCCAAGGGAATAAGACCTGGTAGCATACAAAGATAGACCTACCAGAATTAAACTCCAATTCTCTTTCTTTTATTAGATATATTATTTATTTACATTTCAAATGTTGTCCCCTTTCCTGGTCCCCCCTCCTGATAGTCGCATAACTCATGTTGCCTCTCCCTGTTCCCCAATCAATCCTCTCTGACTTACTTGTCCTGGTATTCCCCTTCACTGTGGAATCAAGCCTTCCCCAGAACAGGGGCCTCTCCTGCCTTTGATGTCCAACAAGGCCATCCTCTGCTGCCTATGTGTCTGGAGCCATGTGTGACTACATGTTTAATCTTTGGTTGGTGGTTTTGTCTCTGGGAGCTCTGGGAGTACTGGGTGGCTCATATTGTTGTTCCTGCTTTGGCACTAAAAACCTTGAGCTCCTTGCGTCCTTTCTCTAGCTTCCCCATTGGGCCCTGTGCTCAGTTCAATGGCTGGCAGAGAGTATCCCCTTCTGTATTTGTCCTACACTAGAAAGGCCTCTCAGGTGACAGCTATATCCGGCTCCATTCAGCAAGCATATGTGGGAATTCTATTAGTTTCCGTGTGTCTGGTTAAATGTGGAGGTCCACTTGGACTTGAGCTTAGAACAAGGGGACAAGAATGGATCAATTTTCATTCTTCTGCATCCTAACAGACAGTAGAACCAGGTTTCATTTGTTGAAAAGGCTATGCTTTTTCCACTGATTGCTTTTAGCTCCTTTCTCAAAGATCAAGTGACCATAGGTGTATGGGTTCATTTCTGGGTCTTCAATTCTATTCCATTTATCTGCATGCCTGTCACTGTACATGCATTTCTAACACTATTGCTCTGTAGTACTGCTTGAGGTCTGGGATACTGATTCCACCAGAAGTTCTTTTACTGTTGAGAATAGTTTTAACTATCCTGTGTTTTTTTATTATTCCAAATAAATTTGAGAATTGCTTTTCTAACTCTATGAAGAATCAAATTGGAATTTTAATGGGGATTGCAATGAATCTATAGATTGCTGTGGCAAGATGGCCATTTTTACTATATTAATTCTGCCAATCCTCGAGCATGGGAGATTTTTCCATTTTCTGAGGTCTTCTTCCATTTCCTTCTTCAGAGACCTGAAGTTCTTGTCATACAGATCTTTCACATCTTTAGTTAGCGTCACACCAAGATACTTCATATTGTTTGTGGCTATTGTGAAGGGAATCATTTCTCTAATTTCTTTCTCAGCCTGCTTATCCTTTGAGAATAGGAAGGCTACTGATTTGCTTGAGTTGATTTTATAACCAGTCACTTTGCTGAAGTTGTTAATCAGCTGTAGGATTTCTCTGGTCGAGTATATTTGAGTCACTTAAGTATACTATCGTATCATCTGCAAATAGTGATATTTTGACTTCTTTCTTTCCAAATATATCTTTTTGACCTCCTTATGCTGTCTAATTCCTCTAGCTAGAATTGGAAAACTTTTAGTGACTGCTTCTATTTCTCTAGGTGTTATGGGACTGTTTACATGGTCTTTCTGTTCCCGATTTAACTTTGGTATTTGGTAATTGTCAAGCAAATTTTCCATTATATCCAGATTTTGCAGTTGTGTTAAGTAGTCTTTTGTTGTTGGATCTGAGGATTTTTTTAAATTTCCTCAGTTTCTGTTGTTCTATCTCCCTTTTCATTTCTGATTTTGTTAATTTGGATACTGTCTCTGTGCCCTCTGATTAGTCTGGCTAGAGATTTATCTATCTTTTTCACTTTTTCAAAGAACCAACTCCTGTTTTGTTTTTTTGTTTTGTTTTTTTGTTTGTTTTTTTTTGTTTTTTTTCTACATGGTTAATTTTAGCCCCAAGTTTGATGATTTCCTACTGTTTACTCTTCTTGGGTGTATTAGCTTCTTTCTGTTCTAGGGCTTTCAGGTGTGCTTTTAAACTGCTAGTGTATGCTCTCTCCAGCTTCTTTTTGGAGGCACTCAGAGCTATGAGTTTTCCTCATATTAGATTCTTTCTGTTCTAGGGCTTTCAGGTGTGTGGTTAAGCTGCTAGTATATGTTTTCTCCAGCTTCTTTTTGCAGGCACTCCGAACTATGAGTTTTCCTCTTAGCACTGCTTTCTCTGTGTCCCACAAATTTGGATATGTTGTTCCTTCATTTTCATTCAATTCTAAAAAGATTTTGATTTGTTTCCTTATTTCTTCTTTGACAAAGTTATCATTGAGTAGAACACTGTTCAGCTTCCATGTATATGTGGGCTTTCTGTTGTTTTTGTTGCTATTGAAGACCCACTTACTCCATAGTGATCTGGTAGGAGGCATAGGAGTAGATCAATTTTCTTATACATGTTGAGGTCTGTTTTGTGACAATTATATGGTCAGTTTTGGAGAAGATACCATGAGTTGCTGAGAACAACGTATATTCTTTTGATTTAGGATGAAATGTTTTATTGATATCTGTTAAATCCATTTGGTCCAAAATTTCTGTTAGTTTCACTATGTCTCTTTTTAGTTTGTGCTTCCCTGATCTTTCCATTGATGAGAGTGGTGTGTTGAAGTCACCCACAATTATTGTATGAGGTGTAATGTGTGCTTTGATCTTTAGTAAAGTTTCTTTTAAGAATGAGGATGCCCTTGCATTTGAAGGAGAGATGTTCATAATTGAGAGTTTTTTCTTGATAGATTTTCCTTTGATGAGTATGAAGTGTGCTTCCTTGTCTTTTTTGATGATTTTTGGTTGAAAGTCAATTTTATCCAATATTAGATTGGCTACTTCAGCTTGTTTCCTGGAATCATTTGCTTAGAAAATTATTTTCCAGCCTTTTACTCTGAGGTAGTGTTTGTCTTGATACTGAGGTGGTTTCTTGTATGCAACAAAATGCTGGGTCCAGTTTACATATCCAATCTGTTAGTCTATGTCTATTTATTGGGGAATTGAATCCATTGATGTTAAAAAGACATTAAGGAATAGTGATTATTACTTCCTCTTATTTTTGATGTTATTTCTATTTTTTTCCAAAAAAATTTTTTTATTGGATATATTCTATATTTACATTTCATTTCCCTTTTTTTCTTTCCCCACCCCCCAAAGGTCCCACGTGCCCTTTTCCCTCCCCCTGCTCCCTCATCCACCCCTTCCCACTTCCCTGTTCTGGTATTCCCCTACACTGATGCTTTTATCCTTTCCAGCACTAGTGTCCATTCCTTTCTTCTTGTCAGACATCATTTGGTATGTGAATTGTGTCTTTGGTGTCCCAAGATTCTAGGCTAATATCCACTTATCAGTGACTGCATACCATGGGTATTCTTTTGAGACTGGGTTACCTCACTTAGTATCATGTTCTCCAGCTCCATCCATTTCTCTAAGAATTTCATGAATTCATTGTTTCTAATGGCTGAATAGTATTCCATTGTGTATATTTACCACATTTTTTGTATCCATTCCTCTGTTGAGGGACATCTAGGTTCTTTCCAGCTTCTGGCTATTATAAATAAGGCTGCTATGAACATAGTGGAGCATGTATCCTTATTGCATGCTGGGGAATCTTCTGGGTATATTCCCAGGAGTGGTATTGCTGGATCCTCCAGAAGTATCATGTCCAGTTTTCTGAGGAACCGCAAGACTGATTTCCAGAGTGGTTATACCAGCTTGCAGTCCCACCAGCAGTGGAGGAGTGTTCCTCTTTCTCCACATCCTTGCCAACCCCTGATGTCTTCTGAGTTTTTAATCCTAGCCATTCTGACAGGTGTGAGGTGAAATCTCAGGGTTGTTTTGATTTGCATTTCTCTAATGACTAATGATGTTGAACATTTTTTTAAGGTGTTTCTCAGCCATCTGAATTTCTTCAGGTGAAAATTCTTTGTTTAGTTCTGTACCCCATTTTTGGATAGGGTTATTTGATTTTCTGGGGTCTAACTTCTTGAGTTCTTTGTATGCATTGGATATTAGCCCTCTGTTGGATGTGGGGTTGGTGAAGATCTTTTCACAATTTGTTGGTTGCTGATTTGTCCTTTTGACAGTGATGTTATTTCTATGTGTGTTGGTTATCTTCTTTAGGGCTTGCTGAAAGATTACTCTCTTGCTTTTTCTATGGTGTAGTTGCCCTCCTTAAATTGGCATTTTCCATCCATTTTTCTTTGTAGGACTGGATTTGTGGAAACATTGTGTAAATTTGGGTTTATCATGGAAATCTTGGCTTTTCCATCTATGATGATTGATAGTTTTGCTGGGTATAATAGTCTGGGTTGGCATTTGTGTTCTCTTAGGATATGTATGAGTTCTGCCCAGGAGCTTCTTGATTTCTTGGTCTCTGGTGAGAAGTCTGCTGTAATTCTGATATGTCTTCCTTTATTTGTTACTTGGCTTTATTCTCTTACTGTTTTTAATATTCTTTCTTTGTTTAGTACATTTGATGTTTTGATTATTATGTGACAGAAAGAATTTCTGGTCTGACCCAGTCTGGAGTTCTGTAGGCTTCTTGTATGTTTATGGACATCTCTCTCTTTAGTTTAGGGAACGTTTCTTCTATAATATTGTTGAAGATATTTACTGACCCTTTAAGTTGTAAATTTTTGCTCTTTTTTATACCTATAATCCTTAATTTTGGTCTTTTCATTGTATATACATTTCCTGGATGTTTGGGTTACATGATTTTTGTATTTTGCATTTACTTTGACAGTTGAGTCAATGCTTTCTATGGTATCTTCAGCACCTGAGATTCTTTCTTCTATTTCTTGTTGATATTTGCATCTATGACTCCTGAATTCTTTCCAAGGTTTTCTATCTCCAGAGTTGCCTCCCTTTGTGATTTTTTTGTTGTTGTTTCTACTTTGCCTTTTCCATACTGGATGGTTTTCTTCAGTTCCTTCACTTGTTTGTGTTTTCCTGTAATTCTTTAAGGGATTTTTGTGTTTCCTCTTTAAGGGCTTCTACCTATTTACCCATGCTTTCCTGTATTTCTTTAGGAGATTTTTGTATTTCCTTTTTAAGTGCTTCTACCTGTTGACTCATGTTCTCCTGTATTTGTTAAGTGAGTTATTTATGTCCTTCTTGATATCCTCTTTCTGCATCATGAGATGTGATTTCAAATCCAGATCTTGCTTTTCTGGTGTGCTCTTTATATCCAGGACTTGCTGCTATGGGAGAGCTTTGTTAATATGGTTCCATGTTGCTTTGATTTCTGTTGGTAATGTTCAGTGTTTGCCTTTAGCCATCTGGTTTTCTCTGGTGTTAGCTGTTGCTGCTGTCTGACAGTGCCTTTTCTGTCATGCAAACCTCTGTATCTGTGCTCCTGGGAGACCCATTCCCTCTGTGTACACAGGTATGTAGGCACTCCTGTGTGACCCACTCTCTTGTGGTAGTTTTGGGGGTATGTAGCTCTGTGGCCCCGACCATTTCTGAGTGCAGGCAGAAATCAGGAGTTTACTGTCCCAGGCTGCTATTAGGCTCTTGTGTACTCAGGGTTTCTGGATACTTCCTCTAAGCTGCAGGGATGGTTCCACCTGTGCTAACTGTCCTCTCTGCACTCCTGAGTGGTTAGCTACCTCTGTGTGCCACTTGACTATGACAGATATGGCAGATGATGGTCCCAATCTGGAGACAAAAACCAGAGGGCTTCTGCCAAAGGTTTCTGGACATGATCCTGTGAGTTATAGGGGTGGTTATATTTGTGTTGTCAGGCCTCTCTCCACTCCTGGATGGTTAGCTACCTCCTTGTGCCACTTGGATATCTTAAATAACAATATTAACTACTGAATCACAAAAGCATAGGGCAACAAAACAATACTGTCCTTTAAAAGAATTTTGGAATAAATCACAATCCCTAATCTCAAATTGTACTACAGGGCAACAGATATAAAAAGAGAATGGTATTGATACAGAAACATACATGTTAATCAATGGAATTGAATCAAAGAACCAGAAATAAACCCATATACTTATGAACACTTAATTTTTGATAAAAAGGCCAAAACCATACAATTAAAGGATGAAAGCATCTTCAACAAATGATGCTGGGCTAACTTTAGGTCTACTTGGACAAAGATGATATAAATCCATATATTTCAACCGGAATGTAAAGTGTATCACGTAAAATTGTATCAATGACTTCAACATTAAACCAAATACTCTAAATCTACTCTGAATCTAGTAGAATAAAACTTGAGAAATACCCTTGAATACATTGGCAGATGAAATATTTTCTTAAACAGAATACCATTCACTCAGGCTCTATGATCTATAATTGAAAAATGGGACCTCATGAAACTGCATAGCTTTTGTAAGTCAAAAGACATGGTTAATCGAACAAATCACCAACCTAATGATTAGGAAAGTATCTTTACCAACCTTCTATCTGACAGAAAGCTAATGTCAAAAATTCATGTATAACCCAAGAAGTTAAACACCAATATCTTAAATAACCCAATTTAAAAATGGGGTACAGAGATAAACAGAGAATTATCAAAAGAGGAATTTTAAATGGTGAAGAAGCAGTTATAAAAATGTTCAGAGAGTTGGGCAGTGGTGGCACACACCTTTAATTCCAGCACTTAGGAGGCAGAGTGAAGTGGATTTCTGACTTCAAGGAGAGCCTGGTCTACAGAGTAAGTTCCAGGACAGTCAGAGCTACACAAAGAACCCCTTTCTCCAAAAATAAAACAGAACAAAACAAAACAAAGAAGAAGAAGAAGAAGAAGAAGAAGAAGAAGAAGAAGAAGAAAAGAAAGAAAGAAAGAAAGAAAGAAAGAAAGAAAGAAAGAAAGAAGAAGAAATGGTAATATCCCAAAATCATCAATGAAATGCAATTCAAAAATTCTGTGGTTCCATCTTAACCTCATCGGAATTGTTAAGACCAAGAACTCAACAGAAAGAACATGCTAGAAATGATGTGGGGCAAGGGGAAAACTTCATTGCTGGTGAGAATGCAAACTTATAAACCAGCTTTGGACATCAATTTGGCCATTTTTTACTAAGCTTGGAATAGTTCTACATCAAGACCCAGCTATAACACTCCTGAGCATATACCCAAAGAATGCTCCAACAACCCACAAAGACATTTGCTCAAGTATATCTGAAGCAGCTTTATTAATAATAGCCAGAAACTGGAAACAACCTAGATGTCCCTTAACTGAAGAGTGGGCGGGGGGTGTAGTACATCTATACAATGGAATATTACTCAGCTATTGAAAACAATGACATCACGAATTTTGCAATCAAATGGGCAGAACTTGAGGTATCATTTAGAGTGAGGTAATCCAATCCCAAAGGGGTTTGTGTGGTATGTACGCACTTATAAATTGCTATCAGACATTGAATACAGATAACATGCTACATTCAACAGAACTGGAGAAGCTAATCAAGAGGAAGGGCACAGGTGAAGATGATCCTTACTTTGAAGGGGGGGTAATGTACTTATAAGAGACAGATGGAAGGTCAAAACTTGGAGAGACAGTGGATATGGAGGGAAACAGATCAGGACAAGTGTAGGAAAGAACAAGAAATATGGCTAGATTGTTGTGGAAATGAGTGGAAATCTGCATCTGACAGGCAGGTAGATGTGGAGGGCATCTCAGATTAGACAGAGACCTCAGATAAGGGAGGCACCCAAGAATCAATGGGAGTGACCATAACTGTGACTCAAACCACTGGAGGTAAGCAGTCTAAAGAGTCCACCTCCTGTTTCCAGGTGGGTACCCTAGTGGAGCAATAGAAACACCAACTGACCACAAAACTTTCAACACAAAATTTATACTGTTTGCAATAAATGCAGGCATGGAGGATGGAGCAGAGTCTGAAGGAATGGCTAACCAGGCACTATTAATGATCTGATGTATTTGTATATGGGAGTATGTTGTCCTTTGAGAGACTTCACCCAGCATGTGACTCAGAAAAATACAGACACCCACAGCCAAACAGTGGCTTAAGCTTATGGACTCTAATGGAAGAATAACAGGAAGGATTGAAGGCCTTAAGGAGTTGGTACTCCACAGGAAGATCAACATGATCACCTAACCAGAACTCTTGGGGCTCTCAAAGTCTGAACCCCGAGTCAAAGAACATACATGGTCTGTTACTTGGCCCCCATGCACATATGAAGCAGATATGCAGCTTGGTCTCCATGTGGGTCCCAAACCACTGATTTTTTGTGGAATATGTTGTTCTAGCTGGGCAGACTGGTCTGGTCTCAGTGGAAGAGTATGTAACTACTGACACTGAGACTTGAATTGCCTGAATCAGGGTTTTGTTACCCAGTGAGATTCTTACTGATTCAGAGGAGAAGGGGATGGGAGAAGGGAGGATTGTGGGAAGTGGTGACCAGGAGTAGGATAGTGAGTAGGATGGAAAGATTAAGTAAAAATAAATAAGTTAATTAAATGAGAGAGAGAGAGAGAGAGAGAGAGAGAGAGAGAGAGAGAGAATGAACCAGAGACATAGCTCATCAGTAAAGCACAACATGTGATCTTACACTGGACTCCAGTTTAGTTCTCAGTACTGTCTCTAATATTATACCTTCAGGAGAATAATTTCTTCTGCCTCCTAAGCTCATATGTACACATAAATTTTTTTTAAAAAAAATCCTAAATCATTACAAATTAAAATAAAATACTATGATTGTGTAATTCATTTGAAAAGCAAACAACATAGTTATCAAGAATAATTAAATTGTGGCCTGGAGAGATGGCTCAGTGCTTAAGCACATTGGTTACTCTTTCTGAGGACAGACGTGCCATTTCCATCTCTCACATATTGGCTTAAGACTATAACTCCAGTTCTCGGGGATCTGATACCCTCCTCTAACATCAGTGTGCAAACACACAGACAAACATGCAGGCAAAAATTCATACAAATAAAATAAAATATAAAATTGATTAAAAATATAAAAAATATTTTAAAATTCACCATAAGAGTAACAAATAGATAAGAGCTGTAGTAGATGTCATCACACTCTAAAAACTCCTTAAAAGTGAGCAATGCAAAAATATACTTGAAAAACATTTTGACAGCATAATCATATTGCTTTATTTAAATGTACCAGATTTTTATTATCCAATTGTGAACTCAGGGACAATTCATTGTATTCATTTTATTGCTATTTTGAATACAACAAAATGAAAACAGATTAATAAATCATTGTAGTAGGATAAAGAGTCCTTTGCTTCTGAGACCAGTAGTGGTATCAGTTGATTTAGAGTGCATCTGTTCTAAATATCAGATGACCATTAACATTTGTTTTTATGGTTGCTTACAGATATTGCTGGTACCTGCTGTGAGTAAGTGCTCCCCTTTCCCACACTCCTCACCAAAACTTCTCATTTTCTTCTTTGATCTTGGCCATATGACTATGAAAATGAAATCTGAACACACTTTTGATTTATATTGATCTGATGGCCATGAATGACACTTTTAAATTATTTCATTGCCATTTGCATTTCGTCTTTTGAGAGCTCATATGTAGTTCCTTGTCTGATTTTTTTCATTTGGTCTGTTCATTATTTATTTTGAGATTATTATGTAATGACCAAATTTCTCCATTCCCTGTCTTCCCTCTAAATCCTTGCTCCTCATTCTTCAAATTATGGTCTATTTTTCATTAATGTTCATGATATATGTATATACATTCTGTATACTGCCCAGTTATATGATGTTACTGGTATGTATATAATTTCATTTATTTGATATGACCATTAGTTATTGGATAAGAAAATGGTATATTCTCCCCTGAGGACCTCAATATTTAGCTTTTTATAGTTCTCTGTATATTCTAGTCACTAATTTTCTATCAGTTGCATTACTGGTAAAGAATTTTTCCCATTCTCTCAACTGCAACTTCATGTGAAATAAGGTATTCAATGTTGCACAGAAACTGGCTAGTCTTAAGTGGCTAAATTTGTCAATTGTTTGTCTTAATATCTTCACAGAAAGTCCAATAAATTGTAAAGGAAACTGACAAGTAATTTGATGGCACTAAAAGCAATCATTCAGGGTATGCTAAATCACATCAAGAAAGAAAAGTGTTACAATTTTTTTCTTATATGTAGGTAATATCTTTGAAATTTTATGATGCATGTTTTATACAGAACTGTCAAAGTACTATGGGTAAGGGACAATTGGGGTGTTAAAGAAGAGAGAATAAGCAATTATGAAATGTTGAGTCCTAGCACCAGTGAGTCAGGAAACTACAGCCTTCTATGCATAGCCCACCAGGAGAGAGTGAGCTCTCAGCAGCACTTTCACTTCTGAGCACAGAGGGAAGATCTCCACCTTTTCTCTGCAGGGGACCTGCTAGGAGCACACAGAGCCTAAGATCAGTGGAGCATCTGGGACTGAAGTCTTCCTGCTGCAATTTGCACCAGGGAGCCAGGAGACTCCACAGCCTTCTGTGATCAGTGGAACAGCTGGGAGAAAAGTCTTCCTGCCCCCATTTGCACCAGGGAGCCAGAAGACTCCACAGCCTTCTGTGCAGAGTCCACTAGGAGCGAGAGATCTTCTAGCAGTGCTTTTTACTTTTGAACTCAGACGAGTAAGGACACAGGCTTACAGGGCCACAGGAGGAACAAACTCCAGCCAGAGACAACAATACCAACTAGCACCAGAGATAACCAGATGACAAAAGGCAAGCATAAGAACCCTACCAATAGAAACCAAGGCTGCATTGCAACATCAGAACCCAGTATTCCCACCACTAATCCCATATACTCCAACACACTGGAAAAGCGAGAGTTGGATTTAAAATCTGTATCTCATGATGCTGATACAGGGCTTCAAGAAAGACTTAAATACCTCCCTTAAAGAAATACAGAAGAACATCAGTCAACAGGTAAAAAGCCCTTAAAGAGGAACCACAAAAATCCCTTAAAGAAATACAGGAGTTTAAGATATCTGGGGGATCAGGCCACCAGGCAATGATCTGCAATCTGCGAACAGGAGCTAGGAAGAGCAGAGGTTTCTGTTTACCCAGCCAGGTGTGGGTTCTGTGTCCTGTGGGTGACCCTGCATTCACTGCAGCCACTGCCATCTTTGCTGCTGCTTGGACTGAGCAAGCAGAAACAGGTACCCGAGATATCCCGAGTTTAAGATCTCTGGGGACTCATGCCGCCAGGCAGTGATCTGGGAAATGGAGGTAGGCAGAGCAGAAGTTCCTATGTCCCAGCCAGGCATGGGTTCTGCGCCCTGTTGAAACCCTGCACTCCCAGCAGCTGCTACCATTTTTCTGCTGCTTGGACTGGACAAGTGGACAAAGGCACCCGAGGTATCCGGAGTTTAAGATCTCTGGGGATGCAGGCTGCCAGGCAGCAACTTACACATAGGAACTAGACAGAGAAGCAGTTCCTGTGGGCCAGCCAGGTGTGGGGTCTTGGCCCTGCAGGGTACCCTGCACTCCCCACAACTGCCATCATTGCTGCTGTTTGGACTTGATGAGCAGAACCAGGTACCCGAGTTATCCCAAGTTTAAGATCTCTGGGAATTCAGTATGCCACAAGGCAGACCTGCACAGAGGATCTGAGCAGAGAGGTAGTTCATCTGTGTGCCAGCCAGGCCTGGGTCTTTTGCCGGGCAGGGTGATCAGCACTTGGAGGGGCTCCTAGCCACCATTTTGCTCCCTGACAGAGCAGACAAGCAGCATCAGGTCCACAGAGACAACCGAGTATAACATTGCTTGGAGCAAGATAAACCAGGGGCCCAATAGTACCCAAGAGGAGGGCAGAACATCAGCAATCTGTGCCAGGGGAAACCCAGTCATCCAGTGGTGGGGAAATAGCCTTATGAGCCCACAGGAGGTTCAAACACCAGCAAGTGACTACAGGACCAACTAATGCCAGAGATAACCAGATGGCAAAAGGCAAATGTAGGAACGTTACTTACAGAAATCAAAGCAACATGGCAGCATCCAAACCCAGTTCTACAACAGCAGTAAGTCCCGGATACCCCAACACACCTGAAAAACAAGATTCGGATCTAAAATCACTGGTCAGGATGCTGTTAGAGGAAAACAAGAAGGTCATAGATAAATCTCTTAAAGAAATACAAGAGAAAATGGAACAAAAGTTAGAAGCCCTTATAAGGCAAACACAAAAATCACTTAAAGAAATTCAGGAGAATATGGATCAAAAAATAGAAGCCAATAAGGAAAAAAGGCAAAAATCACTTAATGAAATACAGGAGAGCATGGGTCAACAAGCAGAAGTCATGAAAGAGGAAAGACAAAAATCTTTTAAAGAATTACATGAAAACACAAACAAGCAAGCAAAAGAGCTGAGCAAAACCATCCAGGATCTAAAAACAAAAGTAGAAACAACTAAAAAATAGCAAAGGGAGGCAACATTGGAGATAGAAAATGTTGGGAAGAAATCAGGGGCCATAGATGCAAATATCAGCAATAGAATACAAGAGATAGAAGAAAGAATCTCAGATGCAGACTACCATAGAAACTATTGATTCAACAGTCAAAGAAAATGCAAAATGCAAAAAGCTTGTAACCCAAACATCTGGGAAATCCAGGACACAATGAGAAGACCAAACCTCAGGATTATAAGTATAGATGAGAGGAAAGATTTACAACTTAAAGGGCCAGCAAATATCTTTTACAAAACTATGGAAGAAACCTTCCCCAACCTAAAGAGAAAGATGCCCATGAGTATATATACAAGAAACCTACAGAACTCTGAACAGACTGGACCCATACAGAAATACCTACTGTCACATAATAATCAAAACCCCAAATGTACTAAACAAAGAAATAATATTAAGGGCAGTAAGAGAAAAAGGCCAAGTAACATATAAAGGAAGACCTATCAGAATTGTACCTGCCTTCTCACCTGTGACCATGAAAGCTAGATCCTGGGAAGATATCATGCAGACTCTAAGAGAACAAAAATTTCAGCCAAAACTAGTATACCCAGGAAAACTCTCAATCACCATAGATGGAGAAACCAAGGTATTCCATGACAAAACCAAATGTGCACAAATTTTTCCACAAACCCAGCCCTACAAAGGATAATAGGGGGAAAACACCAACACAAGTAGAGAAACTACACCCAAGAAGAAGCAAAATAAAAACCTCCTCTCAGCAAACCCAAAAGAAGATAACCTCTCATATATAAAAATAATTTCAAAAATTTCAGGAAGTAATAATTACTATCCCTTAATGTCTCTTAACATCAATCGTCTCAATTTCCCAATAAAAAGGCAGAGAGTAACAGACTGGATGCAGAAACAGGACCTTACATTTTCCTGCATACAGGAAACACATCTCAGTGTCAAAGACAAACACTACCTTGGAGTAAAAGGTTGGAAGACAATTTTACAAGCAAATTGTCTCAGGAAACAAGTTAGAGTAGCCATACTAATATCAGATAAAATTGACTTTCAACCTAAAGTCTTCAAGAGACACAGAAGGTCACTTCTTGCTGGTCAAAGGAAAAATCCACCAAGAAGAACTCTCAATACTGAACATCTATGCTCCAAATGCAAGGGCACCCTCATTCATAAAAGAAACTTTACTAAACCTTAAAGCACACATTGCATCTAACACAATAATAATGGGTGATTTCAACACTCCACTCTCCTCAATGGACGGATCAGGAAAGCAGAAACTAAACAGGGACACAGTGAAACTAAATGAAACTGGACCAAATGGATTTAACATATATATACATACATACATACATATATATATATATATATATATATGTATGTATATACACGTATATATGTATATATGTATATGTATGTATATATATATATGACATTTCATCCTAAAGCAAAAGAATATACCTTTATCTCAGCACCGCATGGTACCATCTCCAAAATCGATCATATAATTGGTTACAAGACAGATATCAACAAATAGAAGATCGCACTAATCTCATGCCTTCTATCAGATCACCATGGAGTAAGAGTGGATTTCAATAGCAACAAAAACAACAGAAAGCCCACATACACATGGAAACTGAACAATACTCTACTGAATAACACCTTAGTCAAAGAAGAAATAAAGAAAGAAATCAAAGACTTTTTAGAATTCAATGAAAATGAAGGTACAACCTACCCAAATCTATGGGACACAATGAAAGCAGTGCCAAGAAGAAAACTCATAGGCCTGAGTGCCTCCAAATAGAACCTTGAGAGAACATACTCTAGCAGCTTAACAGCACACCTGAAAGCCCTGGAACAAAAAGAAGCTAATTTGCCCAGGAGGGGTAGAAGACAGGAAATCATTAAACTAAGGGCTGAAATCAATCAAGTAGAAACCAGTAGAACCATAAAAAGAATCAACAATGCTAGGAGCTGGTTCTTTGAGAAAATCAACAAGATAGGTAAACCCCTCGCTAGACTAACCAATGGGCACAGAAACAGTATTCAATTTAAGAAAATTAGAAATGAAAAGGTGG
Source organism: Apodemus agrarius (assembly GCA_964023405.1). Taxonomy (NCBI): domain Eukaryota; kingdom Metazoa; phylum Chordata; class Mammalia; order Rodentia; family Muridae; genus Apodemus; species Apodemus agrarius. The sequence continues at coordinate 81,112,846 of OZ030017.1, forward strand.
ATATAACAACAGAAACTGAGGAAATTCAAAAAATCATCAGATCGTACTACAAAAGCCTTTACTCAACACAACTGGAGAATCTGGAGGAAATGGACAATTTCCTAGACAGATTCCAAATACCAAAATTAAATCAGGATCAATTAGATCAGCTAAACAGTCCCATAACCCCTAGAGAAATAAAAGGGGTTATAGAAATTCTTCCAACCAAAAAAAAAAAGTACTGGAGCAGATGGTTTTAGTGAAGAATTCTATCAGACCTTCAAAGAAGATCTAACACCAATACTCTTCAAACTATTCCTCAAAATAGAAACAGAAGGGTTACTTCACAATTCGTTCTACAAAGCCACAGTTACACTGATACCAAAACCTCACAAAGATCCAACAAAGAAAGAGAACTACAGGAGAATGTCTGTTATGAATATCAATGCAAAAAATACTAAATAAAATTCTTGCCAACTGAATACAAGGGCACATCAAAATGATCATTCACTATGATCAATAGCCTTCATCCCAGGGATGCAGGGATGCTTCAATATATAGAAATCCATCAATATAATCCACTACACAAAATCTTAAAGAAAAAAAAAACACATGATCATCTCATTAGATGCTGAAAAATCATTTGAAAAAAATCAGCATACTTTTATTCTAAAAGTCATGGAAAGAACAGGATTTCAAGGCCCATACCTAAGCATAGTAAATGCAATATACAGCAAACCAGTATCCAATAACAAAATAGATGGAAAGAAACTTGGAGCAATCCCACTAAAATCAGGGGCTAGACAAGGATGTCCTCTCTCTCCATGTCTTTTCAATATAGTACTTGAAGTTTTAGTGAGAGCAATTAGACAACATAAGGAAGTCAAAGGGATACAAATTGGAAAGGAGGAAGTCAAACTATCATTATTTGCAGATGATATGATAGTATACTTAAGTGACACAAAAAAAGTCCACCAGAGAACTGCTACAACTGATAAACAACTTCAGCAAAGTGGCTGGTTATAAAACCAACTCAAGCAAATCAATAGCCTTCTTGTACTCAAAGGACAAGCAGGCTGAGAAAGCAGTTAGGGAAATAACACCCTTCAAAATAGCCACAAACAATGTAAAGTGTCTTGGTATGACTCTAACCAAACAAGTGAAAGATCTGTATGACAGGATTTTCAAGTCCTTGAAGAAAGAAAGCGAAGAAGACCTCAGGTGATGGAAAAATATTTCATGCTCTTGGATTGGCCGGATCAATATAGTAAAAATGGCCATCTTGCCAAAAGCGATCTACAGATTCAATGCAATCCCAATCAAAATCCGAAATCAATTCTTAATAGATCTAGAAAGAGCAATTCTCAAATTCATGTGGAGTAACAAAAAAGCCAGGATAGCTAAAAGTATTCTTAACAATAAAACGACTTCTGGCGGAATCAATATGCCTGACCTCAATCACTACTACAGAGCAATTGAGTTAAAAACTGCATGATATTGGTACAGTGACAGCAAGTAAATAAATGGAATAGAATTGAAGACCCAGAAATGAACCCACAGAGTTATGGTCACTTGATATTTGATAAATGAGCTAGAACCATCCAGTGGAAAAAAGATAGCCTTTTCAACAAATGGTGCTGGTTCAACTGGAGGTCAACAAGCAGAAGAATGTGAAGTGACCCACTCTTATCTCCTTGTACTAAGATCACGTCCAAGTGGATCAAGGACCTCCACATAAAGCCAGACACACTGAAACTAATAAAAAAGAAACTGGGGAAGACCCTGGAGGATATGGGAACAGGGGGAAATTTTCTGAACAGAACACCAATAGCTTATGCTCTAAGATCAAGAATTGACAAATGGGACCTCATGAAATTATAAAGTTTCTGTAAGGCAAAGGACACTGTCATAATGACAAAACAACAGCAAGAAACAAATTGGGAAAAGATCTTCACCAACCCCACATCCAACAGAGGGCTAATATCCAATATATACAAAGAACTCAAGAAGTTAGACCCCAAATAACCCTATTAAAAATGGGGTACAGAGCTAAACAAAGAATTTTCACCTGAAGAAATTCAGATGGCTGAGAAGCACCTTAAGAAATGTTCAACATCATTAGTCATCAGGGAAATGCAAATCAAAACAACCCTGAGATTCCACCTCACACCAGTCAGAATGGCTAAGATTAAAATCTCAAGAGACAACAGGTGGTGGCGAGGATGTGGAGAAAGTGGAACACTCCTCCACTGTTGGTGGAATTGCAAGATAGTACAACTGCTCTGGAAATAAGTTTGGGGGTTCCTCAGAAAATTGGCCATGACCCTTCCAGAGGACCCTGTCATTCCACTCCTGGGCATATATGCAGAGGATTCCCCTGCATGCAATAAAGACACATGCTCCACTATGTTCATAGCAGCCTTATTTATAATAGCCAGAAGTTGTAAGTAGCCCAGATGTCCCTCAAAGGAGGAATGGATACAGAAAATATGGTATATTTATAAATGAATACTACTCAGCAATTAAAAATAATGAATTTATGCAATTTGTAGGCAAGTGGTTGGATCTGGAAAATATCATCCTAAGTGAGCTAACCCAATCACAAAAGAATACACATGAAATGCAATCACTGATAAGTGGATATTAATGAGCCCAAAATCTTTGAATATTCAAGGCACAATTAGCAAATCAAAAGATTTCCAAGATGAAGGAAGAGGAGGATCCTGGTCTGGAAAAGACTTTATTCAGTTTTATAGGAGAGTACCAGAACACAGAAATTGGGGGGGGTGTGTGGGGGGAGGTGATTGGGGAATGGGCGGGGGGAAGATAACTTATGGGACATATGGTGAGTGGGAAACTGGGAAAAGGGAAAGCCTTTGGAATGTAAACAAAGACTATAGAAAATGAATAAAAAAGAAATATAAGAGATCCTGGATCAACAGGCAGAAGCCTTTAAAGATGAAACATAAAAAATCCCTTAAAGGACTGGAAAACACAATCAAGTGAAGGAACAGAATCAAACCATCCAGGATATAAAAGTGGACATAAAAACAATAAAGAAGTCACAAAGTGAGACATCTCTGGAGACAGAAAACCTTGTAAAGAATTCAGGAGTCATTGATGCAAGCATCAACAACAGAATACAAGAGATAGAAGAACCTCAGGTGCTGAAGATGTCATAGAAAATAATGACTCAACAAAGAAAATGCAAAATACATAAAGCTGGTACCCAAAACATCCAGGAAATCCAGGACACAATAAGAAGACCAAACCTAAGTATTATAGGTATAGACAGGAGAAAGGATTTAAATCTTAAAGGCTCAGTAAATAACTTCAACAAAAATTGTAGAAGAAAACATCCCTAACCTAAAGAAAGAAATGCCCATGAACGTACAAGAAGCCTTCAGAACTCCCAAAAGACTGAACCAGAACAGAAAGTCCTCCAGGCATATAATAATCACAACACCAAATTCACTAAACAAAGAAAGAATATTAAAAGCAGTAAGCGAAAAAGGACAAGTATTTTATAAAGGCAGACCTATCAGAATCAAACCAGATTTCTCACCAGTGACAATGAAACCTAGAAGATCCAGGGCAGACTGCAGACAGACCCAAAGATAACACAAATGCCAGTCCAGGATACTACCCAGCAAAACTCTCAATCACCATAGATGGAGAAACCAAGATATTCCATGATAAAACCAAACTTACATAATACTTGTCCACAAATCCAACCCTACAAAGAATGACTGATGGAAAATTTCAACACAAAGAGGGAAACTACATCCTAGAACAAGGAAGAAAGTACTCTTCTTCCAACAAACTCAAAAGAAGATACCCATATAAACATAAAAATAACATCAAAAATAACAGGAAGCAGCAATCACTATTCCCTAGTAGATCTCTTTTTTTTTTAATTTTTATTTTCTATATTCTTTGTTTACATTCCAAAGGCTTTCCCCTTTGCCAGTTCTCCCCCATAACAATGGACTTACTCCCCAATAAAAAGACATAGACTAATGAAATATTTCTCATGTAAATCTTCAATTTCATCAGAAAATGTTTATGACTCCCCTTTTAATTAATTTAGTAATTTTTTATGTCTACCATTTTATGTCCATTATTTTTCATGATAATCTTCAATTTTAATATGACTTTCTATATACTTCCTCTATTTTATCTGAAAGATCTTAAATGTAAATCTTTGATTTTATCACAAATGTTTCTAATTCCACTTTCAATTAATTTAGAAAGTTTTTATATCTACCATTTTATATGTAAAAATTTCCATGAAATAGTCAATTTTAACATGTTTGTCTATGTTATCTGAAAATGTTTATAATTCCACCTTCAATCAACTTAGAATTATCTTTATGCCTTTCATTTTATCTATATAATTTCCATGATAATCTTTAATTTTAACGTTTTTTCTATATATTTCTTCAATTTTATCCGAAATATTCCCATGTAAATCTTCAATTTTATCAGAAAATGTTTATAATTCCACTTCCAATCAACTTAGGAATACTTTTATACCTACAATTGTTATATCTTTATAAAATTTTCCATGATAACCTTCAATTCTAACATGATTTTCTACATTTTTCTACAATTTTATCAGAAATATATTCCAAATCTTCAATTCTATCATAAAATATTTTCATCCCATATTTCAATTAATTTAGCAATGTTTTACATGTCTACCACTTTACTCTTTAATTTTCCATGAAAATCATCAATTTCGACGTGTTTATATGAAACATTTTCCATATAAATCCTTAATTTTATCATAAAGTGTTTTTATTTCACTTTACTTCCCTTTTCAATAAATAAAAAAATAATGAAATGTTCAGTCCTAAAAGAAAGATCTGTTTCATATTTCAGTTGCCAAATTCTAAGGATCATTTTGGAAGAGAAATCAGAAACATCTTTAAAGATGCAGATAACTAGATGAAACCTACAGGTTCTGTGTATACCAAGGCAGTTCCATATAAAACTACCAGTGCTTTCAACAAGATGTACTCAAACTCCTGGGAGACAAAGCTCCTGTCATGGAGAGAAAAGGTAGACATAATGTTCTACCCCTATGTGAAGTACTATTTGTAACTGATAGCTTTTGAGACAAGACTCCATTTTCTTTAAGGGTATGACACTTGGCAAGTCCATTCACCTCCAGGTAATTGCCCCTTTATATGCCCCTTAGAGTTTTAAATGATAATATTATAAACAACAAGTTCGGCACATGAGGATCCTGGGTTGTATCTGAGAGGAACTACATTTTAGGTAATTCTCAAAGAATTAAAAAATATGTGACATTTTTTTGAAAATGCATTCTTAGAAAATGAAGTTTTCTCTATTTAGCTAGGCAATTGCTAATCTTCAATTTCTAAGTATTGACATGCTTTTTAATGATGTAAAATATATTAATATACCTTTCAAGATTCCCTCATCCCTTTAAAAATATGTATGTGTATATATACGTATATATGTATGTTATATATATATATATATGTATATGTATATATATATATATATATATATATAACATTAAAGTCTTCTCATGGAAGATATGAATATCCTAGTATTTTTAATATTCAGAGTGGACATGTGTTGTAATCTGTACTTCTGTTATAATTGAATCTACCCATTTATATAGGATTCATTATTAGTCCCTTGTTATATATGTAATTAATACTGTGATTCTGTCTGTTTTTATATATTCCTTCTGATTACCAGCATGACTTTTTGATTTCTCAGAGTCTCTGAACAGATTGAACATGTGCATACTAAAATGGGATTTATTGGATTTACTTACATGACACAGTATTAGAAGTACAACCAAATATGTCTTCATACTGGATAGGTTGCTACTCAGCTAGTGCTATGTTTGTAAGGCTAAATGTCTAACAGTCCCCTAGTACAGACGGTTTATAAAATACCCAGAGGGACAGAAGGTAAGATGCCTAAGAGTCCCCTAGTTCAGAATGTCTATAACATACACGGAGAGGCACTTATACTTCAGTATATGTTGCATGACAAATAATTTGCTCATATCCAGACTGGTAGATTCTGGAAAGACAATTGGGGACGCCATAAAATAAAGCAAACTGTTTTCCTATAATCTTTTAATTTAGCTGTCCGGCAAATGGTGGAGTCAGAATATGATTTAAAAATGTCTTATCAGTAGGCCCAATATCTTATCCCTTAGTTGATCAAAATCAAATCTTCAGTAAAGACTAAATATCACAATAAATTTACAGAGGATAATTATTAATTACAGAGACCTGGTACCTAACCATATTGGTTTGTAATCTTTTATTTCTTTGTTCTTTGAATTTTAATTAATCTGTTTTTATATTCCAGAATTTATCTTCCTCCTGGTCTACCCTCTGGCTGTTTCACATGTACTTCCTCCCCCACATTCTCCATGAGAATGTCCCTACCCCACCACCACAACCCCACCAGACCTCCCCACTGCCTGGGGCCCCTAGTCTCTTGAGGGTTAGGTATATCTTCTCTGACTAAACCCAGACCTGGCATTTGTGTTGGGTGCTTCATATCAGCTAGTGCATGCTGCCTGGTTGGTGTCCCAGTGCCTAAGAGATCTCAGGGGTCCAGGTTAATTGGGACTGCTGGTCCTCCTATAGGCTTACCTCCCCAGTTTCTTCTAGATTTTCCCTAATTCAACCACAGGAGTCAGCAGCTTCAATGTCCATTGGTTCGGCGTAAATATCTGCATCTTACTCTTTCAACTGTTTGTTGGGTCTTTCAGAGGGTAGTCATGATAGGTCCTTCTTTGTGAGCACACAATAGCCTCAGTAATAGTGTCAGGCCTTGGGGCCTCCCCTCTAACTGGATCCCAAATTGGGCCTGTTGCTGGAATGTCTTTTCCTCCATCTCTTCTCCATTTTTTCCCTGCAGTTCATTCAGCCAGGAACAGTACCCCATCCCTCATTTGATGACCTGTATTTCTACTGGAGGTGGGCTGTACAGTTCCCCTCTCCCCACTAGAGCCAAGGTCCCTTTGAGCAGATTGTGCTTTGTAGTCTTTGTGACTGCATGCTATCTGCTACTAATTCTGACTTTTCTTCAAAAAAAATGTATAATTGCTTTGATGACGTAGAACTGTCTGTATTCACTGACCGTTTGATAATGGTTCACTATGTGACTGAGACATGGACAAAAAGAGAATAGGAACCAGTGGCATATGAGCCTACTTTTGGGGTACCTTTCAAGCTCACCTTTCACCAGAACCCTCAAAGAAGAATTCCAAAGTTTGTGGAGAAGCATAACATAAGGAACAGAGGACATAGCTTACCTTTTATATACTTATATGTGACTGTGATGCAGTAGAAAACTGCTGTGAAAATCACTGACAGTTAAAAGTTATTTTTTCAGGAATTAGCTTATTCTACAAATATTTTTGCTAGTTGCAGTGTTAAAACAAACAGGAACTGTTGCTTCCTTAATTAATGTACTTATGACATGCATAACCATAAACTGGAAGCCCATGTGTCAACTTGTACTTTCTATGATACAACCAGAAACAAGTTGCTATAATCAAATTTGAGCTATTACATTTCTGACTACATTTACATAATATGAACCACAAGGGTGGTGGAGAGGTTATATCTGGAGCAGGAGAAGATGATTAGATTTTTTTAAAATCAATTGTGTAAAGCATGCGTAATCAGAATTGGATGGGCTCACAGTAACATATATAAACATCCATCAGGAAAATTATATATATAAAGTTTTCTTGTTGGATGGCTGCTCTAATTGTCTAAAGATGCATTTGTTTCAGTTTCTGGATCCTGTCCATTCCTCTTAGTCCAGTTTACTATTTATAGTCTAATATGTTAAGATTTCATACTACATTTTTTCCTCATTTAAATGTATGGCTATTTTAAGAAGTACATTGCTTATAACAATTTGTACACTAGTTTAAAGATTAATAGAATATATTAACATTTTAAAAGGAATGCGTAATCCAAAATACATATAATTTTAAAAATTGACTGGGTTTTATTTCTTTTTGTAAAGAGGTATTTTGCATTTTACAGTGGATTTTCTCTTCTGTGTACATATTCATGTACATGAGTGACCAGCAGGTGATACTGTACTTCTCAGGTTTTTAACTCATCACTGAAATTGTGTTGCACTGCAATCCTTAACTACAATATTCTCTATTTCACTGAAGAAAAATCCACAAATATCAATACAAATTAGAATTATACTGAGGTAACGAGATAAGAAAGCACATAGCTTGTTAGCAACCATGCTTTGGTTAACAAATACCTTCAGTGTTGTCTGTGAGAGCAAGCAATTGAATTTCATAGGATAAATAACCAGCTTATCCTTCATCACATTGATTTCCACATTGTATCATTTATCAAAGCATGCCACTATAAAGGGAGGACCGATTTGTTGTTTGTTTTTTATTTTTTTATTTTACTCTCACCCTTTCATTGTCTCGAACATTGTTTTTATTTTCTATGTTCTTTGTTTACATTCCAAAGGCTTTCCCCTTTCCAAGTACCCCCCACGATACGGCCCATAAGTCCTCTCCCCCCCAACTATTCCCCAATCACCCCCACCACCACGATTTCTTTGTTCTGGATCTACAAAACTGGATCCAATCTTTTCAGACCCAGGGTCCTCTCCTTTCTTCTTCTTGGGAATCATTTGACTTGCTAATTGTGCCTTGAGTATTTAGGGCTTCTGGGCTCATTAATATCCACTTATCAGTGATTGCATTTCATGTGTATTCTTTTGTGATTGGGTTAACTCGCTTAGGATGATATTTTCCAGATCTAACCATTTACCTACAAATTGCATGAATTCATTATTTTTAATTGCTGAGTAATATTCTATTGTATAAATATACCACATTTTCTGTATCCATTCCTCCTTTGAGGGATATCTTGGCTCCTTCCAATTTCTGGCTATTATAAACAAGGCTGCTATGAACATAGTGGAGCATGTGTCTTTATTGTATGCAGGGTATATGCCCAGGAATGGTATGCCAGGGTCCTTTGGAAGTGACATGCCCAATTTTCTGAGGAACTGCCAAACTGATTTCCAGAGCAGTTTTACCATCTCAAACATTTTAAATCAATCGCCATGTATTTATCATCAGCTTGGGACTGGCCTGTTGAGATGAGTTCTACTGCCTTCACAGTAATGTGCTCTGCTACCAATTATTGGCAATTTCAGAACTCTAATAATTTTGTTCTGCTTGCACATGAGATGTAGAATAATAAATGTGGTAAGCCTGATCCCTAAAAGCTGAAAGAAATGTAGCATCTTCTGTATATCTAAGAGAGAATAAAGGACATCTCAATTCAAAAGCAATGTGATCATCAAAAGGAGACATGTCATATCACAGTGAGAGGTTTCTTAAACCATTAGTGTGAGAGTTAGTAAACATGGAACCAAGTTAGAGAAAAGAAATGAATGGGATTTTAATAGATTTTAAAACACTACATAGTGATGAACATATAAGTTCAATTCTTGGGAACTTTAACTATTGGAGAGTCTATTCGAATCTCCCTGGGCATCTCCAAATAATCTTTATGATGACTTGCTGTACTAGTTCTCCTGTTCTTTTTACCAAATGCCTGACTGGAGGCACTTGAAGGGAATTGAAATTTATTTGTCCCCACAATTTGAGGAGAGGCATTTCATGTATGGGACACGTGGTCCCAGCGACTTTGGTATCACAGCGGCTGCATGCCTACAACACTTCAGATAATAAAGCCAAATCAGGAATTTTTCCATAGTATATTTATTTTAAATTTTCTCATATAGGTATTTTTATCATGTTTGTCCCCTCCTCTAACATGTCCCAAATCCCAACATCACTGTACCCACACAATTCCATAATTTTTCTCAGTATACTTTAAGAATAATTCTTAATTGCATTATTTTTTTACTCCATTCACAGTGACTACCAGGTTGTTGAATGGTGACACTCACATTCAAGTTATATCTTTCTCATTCTGTTAATCCTGTCTTGACAGATTGTCAGAAAAAAGAAAGAGAAAAACAAACAACAAAAACAAAAAACAGCACCTGAAGTATTTCTTAATCCAACAAAGTTGCCACCAAAGATCACCATCAACAATAGTTAGCAAAGTTTTATAGGAGACAAAAGTGAAACCTTTGACTCATTTTTAGTAATTTTATTCTATAACATGAAGCAAATAGTACAATCTGTAGCACGTTCACATTCCCCTTGAGTATTAACTGTAAATCAGGTGATAGTAGGGCTGAAGATAGGATTCAATACCTTGATAAACTTTGAATTATTATCAGACTATGGACATATCAATTTAAATATGAATAGGAGAAAACATTAGAAGTACCACAAATATAGCAAAATTAAGAGAACCTCTTCTGAATTAATGAGCCAAGACAAAAGAAATACAAATATATAAAAACATTGTCATCAACAATAACAGAAAACAAAAAACAAACAAAAGTCCAATGGTGTACCAACAAGGCAAATGTAACTCAAATCCTGTTTATGTGTGTATATAGAGAAAGTAGGACCACCTTCAATCATATAAACACCAAACTGTACAGAGATAATAACACTAGACACTATAATCTTGTTCGATTTACATTATTAATCAATTGGAAGAAAATAAATAATGCAACAATATAGAGGCAGTTCTAATCAAAATTATTTTGATTAGAACACATATCATTAGAATATTAACAATTCTGTCAAAGTATAATTAGTACTCTTGGAATATAGATTGGATCCGTAACTTCTAATGGGAAAATTTTTTTTGTTTTAAATAAGCAAATTGGGTCAAATTTTCTCATATGGTTTAAGTTACTACATTTCCTATCCTCTTTTTGAAGTATCATATCACCATGCCATTCACTGAGAAAAAACAAAATTAGATTAATTTTCTGAGGATCTAATATTTCCATTCCTTATAGTAAGCTCAATACCTCCAGTAAAAAAATATGGAGCTACAAAAGAACATGGTCATAGCAGAATGTTTTCCTTATTGTAGTGTGGATGTTTTTTAAAGTTGTTAACTACACAAATACTGACCTGCTCAATTTATGTTAGGTTGTTCTTCTAAATTCACTCACAAACATAAAAAATGTAGAAGAAGTAAATAAATCAAGAAATGTGGTTTAAAACATTAATACTTTAGATAAATCATTCTAGGAACACTTAGTAATATATATAAATGAAGACTCTGCAGTAAAAAATAAAAGACATATATTTCATGCCATTAACACTGTTAATTTGTAAAAAGTAATTGGTGAGTCATAATATATCAAAAGTCACATAGAACACAAAAAGAAACAGAACTCGGAAAACGTCATTTTCTACATGTTGTACAAATTGCTTGAACAAAAGGTTTTCTTTTGAAAACATAAACAATATTCATAAAAACCATCATGTCTAAATTTTAAATGGTGAAATCAAATACACTTTCATAGACAAAATCATGCCAATTTAACAGAATTCATTCAGAAGACTAATGAAGCAGCAAGAAACCAACAACAAAATATATTGTAGGTAATATTAAATAATTCCCCATAATCCAAACATAATCAATTCTGCTTAAAAGATACTATAAACTTCCCTATCATTAAGCATATAACCAGTAAACACTTGTGTGTATGTTTGTGTGTTTGTGTGTGTGTGTGTGTGTGTGTGTGTGTGTGTGTTTATGTGTGGTTGCATATATCCATGTGTGTCTGTATGCTCAGAACCAATATAGATTATTCTAAGGTTATTCTGTTATGTGTATTTTAAATATTTTAATACACCAATCCAGCAGACTACAAAAGAATGGTCATGATCCTTTCACTAAATGCAAATCATCTATTTAAAAATATAACAACTCTTTGTTAGCAGCTAGAAATAAAAGAAATTTACATTAGAACTGGAGAAAGAGCCCAAGGGTTCTTAGCAGTTGATGCTCACATAATAGTTTTCAACATCCATATGTGGGTAGCCAGTTCAGCAGGTTTAGTGTGAAAATTCAGTTTGATTTAAAAAGCATGTTTTTTTTGTTTGTTTTTTGTTGTTGTTGTTTTAGTTTTGTTTTTGTTGTTATTTAAAAATAAAACTAACTTGTAAGGCAGAAGCAATGTTCTACTGGCACCCACATTGTGTGGCTCACAATGACCTCTGATCACATGTAATTACAGCTCTGAGAAATTGGTGATTTTTATCTAGCCTCTGCAGACATATATACATGTGGCATGCTCCCTTCGCACTTGTTTCTGTGCTGATACATGCGAATAAATTTAATGAAATTAAATCTTTAAAACTAAGAGGTATTAATTTACCCCAACATGATAAAGGCTGTCCATGACAACCTCAGCCCTAACACCATAGTCAACTGTGACTAGAAAGCTTTTCTTTATTTCAAGAGCAGTAATTACATTGATTCTTAGCACCTTTCCTCAGAATAGCATGGGATTTTTAGCCAGAGCTCTTAGGAAAAAATGGTTCTGAAACAGACAGGAAAAAATAATATATGTTTTGTTTGTCAGTGATATTCTCTCACAGAGAAAGCCAGGGAGAGAGAGAGAGAGAGAGAGAGAGAGAGAGAGAGAGAGAGAGAGAGAGAGAGAGAGAGAGAGAGAGAGAGAAGACAGAGACAGAGAGGAAAAATCAGTTGGATCTTTATGAACTAGATGATGGAATCTCTGAAAATATTATAAAAGAAACCTCATTTCCACTGGTATCAGTTTCATACTAAAATTAATTTAAGTACAGAAAAGAATGATATATGTTAAAAACTATCCAACATTTTAGTTTTTTTAACTAATAATTACAACAGCAACAACAGCAGCAGCAAAAAGAAAAACTAAAACAACAAATCCAAACAAATAAAATGTGAATGAGTCACAATGATGCCCAAACCTATTTGCTTTGTTTTTTTCTGGGGGGGGGATTTTATTTTATTTTTATTCGATGTATTCTTCATTTACATTTAAAATGATTTCCCCATTCCTGGATTCGCCCCTCCCCGAAAGTCCCATAAGCCCTCTTCTCTGCTCCTGTTCCCCAACCCACTACTTCCTACTTCCCTGATTTGGTATTCCCCTACACTGCTGCACTGAGCCTTTCCAAAACCAGGGGACACTCCTTCCTTCTTCTTAGGCATCAATTGATATGTGAATTGTGTCTTGGTTATACTAGCTTCTAGGACAATATCCACTTATTGGTGAGTGCATAACATGGGTATTCTTTGAGACTGGGTTACCTCACTTAATATGATGTCCTCCAGCTCCATCCATTTCTCTAATTATTTCATGAATTCATCGTTTCTAATGGCTGAATAGTATTCCATTGTGTATTTATGCTACATTTTCTGTATCCATTCCTCTGTTGAGGGACATCTGGGTTCTCTCCAGCTTCTGGCTATTGTAAATATGAACATAGTGGAATATGTATCCTTATTACATGCTGGAGAATCCTCTCGGTATATGCACAGGAGTGGTATAGCGGGGTCCTCTGGAAGAATCATTCCCAGTTTTCTGAGGAAACTCCAGAGTGATTTCTAGAGTGGTAGTACCAGCTTGCAACCCCACCAGGAGTGGAGCAGTGGTCCTTTTTCTCCACATCCTTGCCAACACCTATTTTCTCCTTAGCCAAACGTATTTGTGACTGCTGTTCTCTTGAGCCAAGAAAATGCACTCCCAATCACATGATTCAGTCTACCATCCATCCAAACTAATAGTTTAAAAGCATTTGAATTGTAATACATGATAAATAGATATAGATGATTTAAATAGTGAAATTATTCCAAATAAGGCAAATGACCATATAGACAATTTTTGAGAAATCCACTGTTCATCAGTGCTAAATGTTTCCACACAGTTATGGAATGCACATCTAGCATACTATTTAATTAAAATGAAAGTGTATGTTGATTGACAAAGCACCCATTCCTTCATGAAGACTCTGGTAAATAAAATTTCGCTTTCTGTAACTATGAATTTGAAATTTAAGTTAGTTCGTATAAGTTAAAATATAAGGTTTTGTTTTTCTCTAGCTTATTAAAAATTTTAATTTATACTAAGATTTCGTAAGTTAGGATAGTGAACTGTGAATGATATCAAGATTTAGATGAAAATATAGCATCACTACAGATTAATACTATCATTCAAAGATTGCAAAATTTATGGTTTGATTTAATTATACTTAGTTCTTTTTATAAATCTATTACATTGGAATCCTTTCATATATATATATATATATATATATATATATATATATATATATAATCTTTATAATTAAACCAATAGAATTATTGAATGCATACTACATTTAAGGCACTGTTCGTTAGACAGTATCTTTTGCCTTGCAGAAACTTTGTAATTTTATAAGGTCACATTTGTCTATTCTTGATCTTAGAGCATAAGCTATTGGTTTTCTCTTCAGGAACTTTCCCCTGAGCCAATGTCCTCAAGGGTCTTCCTCAGTTACTTTTCTATTAATTTTAGTGTGTCTGGTTTAATGTGGAGGTCCTTGATTTAATTGGATTTGAGCTTAGTACAAGGAGATAAGAGTGAATTAATTCTCATTCTTCTGCATGTTGACCTCTAGTTGAGCCAGCACCATTTGTTGAAAAGGCTATCTTTTTCCACTGGATGTTTTCAGCTCCTTTGTCAAACATCAATTGGCCATAGATGTGTGGGTTCAATTCTGGGTCTTCAATCCTATTCCATTGATCCACCGACCTGTCATAATACTAATACCATGCAGTTTTTAACACTACTGCTCTGTAGTATTGCTTGAGGTCCAGGATACTGATTCCCCCAGAAGTACTTTTACTGTTGATGATAGTTTTAGCTATCCTGGGTTTTTTGTTATTCCATATGAATTTGAGAATTGCTCTTTCTAACTCTATGAATAACTGAGTTGGGATTTTGATGGGGATTGCATTGAATCAGTATATTGCTTTTGGCAAAATTGACATTTTAACAATATTAATCCTGCCAACCCATGAGCATGGAAGATTTTTCCATTTTCTGATGTCTTCTTCCACTTCCTTCTTCAGATACCTGAAGTTTTTGACATACAAATCTTTCACTTGTTTGGTTAGAGTCACACCAAGATACTTTATATTGTTTGTGGCTATTGTGAAGGTGTCATTTCCTTAATTTCTTTCTCAGCCTGCTTATCCTTTGAGTATAGGAAGGCTACTGATTTGCTTGAGTTGATTTTATAACCAGCCACTTTGCTGAAGTTGTTTATCAGTTGTAGGAGTTCTCTGGTGGAGTTTTTTTGGGTCACTTAAGTATACCATCATATCATTTGTGAATTGTGATAGTTTGACTTCTTTCTTTCCAATTTGTATCCCATTGACTTCCTTATGTTGTCGAATTGCTCTAGTTAGTACCTCAAGTACTATATTGAAAAGATATGGTGAGAGGGGACAGCCTTATCTAGTCCCTGATTTTAGTGGGATTGCTTCAAGTTTCTCTCCATTTACTTTGATGTTGGCTACCAGTCTGCTGTAAATTGCTTTTACTATGTTTAGGTATGGGCCTAGAATTCTTTCTAAGACTTTTAGCATGAAAGGATGCTGATTTCTGTCAAATGCTTTTTCAGCATGCAATGAGATGACCATGTGGTTTTTTTCTTTGAGTTTTTTTTTTTTTATGTAGTGGAATACGTTGATGGATTTCTGTATATTGAACCATCCCTGCACCCCTGGAATGAAGCCAACTTGATCATGGTGAATGATCATTTTGATGTGTTTTTGGATTCAGTTGGCAAGAATTTTATCAAGTATTTTTGCAATGATGTTCATAAGGGAGTTTGTTGTGAAGTTCTCTTTCTTAGTTTGATCTTTGTATGGTTTTGGTATCAGGGCAATTGTGGCTTCTTAGAATGAGTTGTATAGTCTTCCTTCTGTTTTTATTTTGTGGAATAATTTGAAGAGTATTGGTATTAGGTCTTCTTGGAAGGTCTGGTAGAATTCTGCACTACTGTCAAAAGGACAATTCGGCAACCACAAATTGGGAAAAGTTCTTCACCAACCCTACATCTGACAGAGGGCTAATATCCAATGTATACAAAGAACTCAAGAAGTTAGACCACAGAAAACCAAATAACCCTATCAAAAGATGGGGTACACAGCTTAACAGACTTTTCACCTGAAGAAATTCAGATGGCTGAGAAACACCTTAAAAATGTTCAACATCATTAGTCATTAGAGAAATGCAAATCAAAAAAAAAAAAAAAAAACCCTGAGATTTCACCTCACTCCAGTCAGAATGGCTAAGATTAAAAACTCAGGAAACAGCAGGTGTTGGAGAGGATGTGGAGAAAGAGGAACACTCCTCCACTGCTGGTGGGAATGCAAGCTGGTACAACCCCTCTGGAAATCAGTCTGGCGGTTCCTCATAAAACTGGACGTGATACTACTGGAGGACCTTGTCATACCACTCCTGGGCATATACCCAGAAGATTCCCCAATATGAAATAAGGATACATGCTCCACTATGTTCATAGCAGCCTTATTTATAATAGCCAGAAGCTGGAAAGAACCCAGATGTCGCACAATGGAAGAATGGGTACAAAAAATGTGGTATATATACACAATGGAGTACTATTCAGCCATTAGAAACAATGAATTCATGAAATTCTTAGAGAAATGGATGGAGCTGGAGAACATCATATTAAATGAGGTAACCCAGTCTCAAAAGAATACCCATGGTATGCACTCACTGATAAGTGGATATTAGCCTAGAATCTTTGGACACCAAAGGCACAATTCACATACCAAAGTATGTCTGGAAAGAAGGAAGGAGTGGACCCTGGTTCTGGAAAGGCTCAAAGCATTAGTGTAGGGGAATACCAGAACATGGAAGTGAGAAAGGGTGGATGGGGGAACACGGGGAGGGAAAAGGGCATGTGGGACCTTTGGGGGTCAGGGAACCAGAAAAAGGGAAATGAAATGTAAATATAGATTATATCCAATAAAAAAATAAGAAAGAAAGGGAGCCCAACACAACCACAAAACAATGAGCAAAAGTCTGGAGATATTTTTCATGACAATAAACATATTTTCCTCCTTGTCTTTAAAAGAAAGGCACTCTTCAATGTTATTTTAAAAAAAGTACTAAATTCAGAAGCAAATACTGTCTTGAAGAAATGAGAAATAATGTGATAGATAATGAGCAGATGGAAATTATAAATGATAAGGTGCACTGTCTAAAACATATGGTAAATCTGAGATAAATATAGCCAGTAGAGAAAAGCAGAAATAAGAAAAAAGACATTCAAGAATTATACGTTAACATGGTGGTTTTGTGGACACAGAGTTCCAAACGAGATTGACTTTTAATGTTCAGAAACAATGCATTTACGTTGCTAAAATATGTCTCTGCTTAATGACTAATGCTTTGTCCCGATCATATTAGCATACGATTTGTGTCTACGATGTCTCTACTGTTTCAAACCCTAATATTCAAAAATATATACTCAGTTGTTTCCATACAGTCCTTGCTCTTTAGGTTTCAGCTTGGCTGAATAGGAAAATTGCAGGAAGAATAAATGAGGATGATATTGACAAAAGTCTTGTGTGAAATGGAAAGCTATATTTAGAGACAAGTGCTAATAGTAGTGAAACTCTAGCAGTGTTCTAGATAGTTATTTGTAAATTGGAAAACAATTACAGCATATTTCAATCTAGTATCACAGGTACTCAAGGCTTGAATTAATCTAACTACATGTATTACATATAGTCTAGATAATGAATATGAGAGGGTAATTAAATTAACACAACTGGCATGCTAAAATTACCAGATTATTGGATCTGGTATGAAGTCAAATTTGGCAAATGTATACAAATTAAGAAGTGTCTCTCTCTTCCCTGGGCAGGAAAACCATGATTTAAATGAAAATAGAGTTGCTTATTCTCCATTTTTCATACACGTCACTGGGAAATTCAAACTGACTATGTCACCATGCCTATCCTGAGAATAGCTGGCAGATTTACTATGCAATTGAACATAGATACCAGTCACTGGGGAATGTGACAGGCAGATGAACTTGGATGTTGTTCTAATTGAATCCCTGGGGGACCCCAATTAGTAGTGGAAAACACAGTTCTTTCTTTAAAAATTTGCATATTCTGTCCAAATTAAAGGCACTAGTAAATAACATACTTGTACAACTATTATTATTTGCCTGTGGTCTTATTATCTCCCCAGAGAATACCACAAAAATGAAGATGTAGAAAGGTTATATTTCTTCTAATATGTATTACATGCATCCCAAGCACAAGTTGTTTCCTGTTGACTTTAAGTATTGTTGGAATGGGGTTTAGCATCTCTGTTTCTTACATTGGGATATTTCATAGTGCAAAACAGATATATAGAAGAAAACAGCAAAGTTAAAAACAAAAGTTTTATTCTACTCACTCTGAATATATAGCTGTGATAACATAGGAAAGATGTTTCATGTGCTTTAACCACTAGCTTTAAAATTATCATTTCTGTTATTCTATTAATAGCACCAACCTTAAATATTACAATTAGAACATTTAGTGCTTTACATCCTGTATTCATAAGAATTATTTTCTATAATTTATGTGACTAAATTAAACTAGTGTAAATCTTCCTTCAACACATAACATTTCACCAGTATATCCTGAGATTTAATATATAATACATTTATTCTGTTCCATTTTCTTTGGCAGATGAGACAAGAGAAGTTTAGCAATTGTAATAGGCAGACAGAAAAACAGATAAATGCATAACATACAGATTATAGATAAATGATTGGTTCATTTATGAAAGATGATGATAGTGTGATTGCTGTTAAATAGTATAATTGTTTTGCTTTTGTCTTATCCAATAGTATTTCTCTGAAGATTTTGTTATTAATTTATTAAGGCTTAATTGTAACTTTATATATCTTCTACTCACAGGGATGGTCAGTACTGTACATTTACAAATTTTAATGTAGAATACCATTTTGATGTATACTCTATTATCATTAAAACATGAAATACCATGTACAGGATCACATATTGAAGATGTATCTTCCACTTGATGGTATCAGAAGATGTAACTAGGTTGAAAACTTTCTTTTCTCATCAGTAAAATAATATTCTTATGAATTCATACTCTGCAAACTTAATTGATTGTTGTAGTAGAGAAAGGAGGAGCCTGACTGGTAGAATTAGGAGTCTGGGATGTATCCTTGGGGCTGGATTTTCAGCCAGACTTTTCCAGTTTTGCTTCAATCTTCTTCCAGTCTGACAGGAGGTGAACTTCTGTGTTCTGCCTGCCCTTCTCTACCAGAGTGAGTTCAAATAATATAACGTTGCACCAAATTATGCAATCCTCTGATTAAGTTTTTCTTTTATATATTTTGCTAAAAATAATCTAAATATTAAAATCAGAGAAAATTGATATCTATTTTCTTCAGCTTTGATAGAAATTCTTTGACATAACTTTTGACCACTATTGAAGTTATTTTCTAGTCTAATTTGCATGAATTTTCTTCTGAGTTTGGAAAATAATTTATTTCTTTGACAATATCATAGATATCCTTAAAACCTTTCTTAATCATATCCATCTCCCTCCTCTTACATCTAATTCCACAGAGGGCCCAAGGGAATTTATGTCCCTCCAAGGTCTCCTGCTCTTCATGTCTACCATCGTCCTGAGTGAAAACAGTGATGTCCAGGAATGTCCATGATGTCAATGAATGTGCTATTGTCAACTGGGCATTGGACAGTCTGTCCATAGCCACATCTCAATGAAAGGTGACTACCTCCTGTAGCATCTGAAATTTTTCCTTAACCACTTAGCTAAGTGTGAGTTCTTTGTTGTCTCTCCCATTTCCAGGCTGCATTTATTAATAGGCTTGATCCTGTGTAGCTCATATGCAGGTAACCAATGGGTTGTATTCCATGTATAGAACAGATATGTCATGTTTACAAGATCTCATTGTACAACACTTGTCCTCCTCCTTTGACTATTAAACTTTTTCTCTTATTTCTTTCTATTAATCGTGAGTTAAATGGGTTGAGTTTTCATGTAGATGCCCCTTCTACTGCTAAGAACACATAATCATTTGTTCTCATCATCTTGAACAGTTATGAGTCTATGCAGTAGCAGTTAGACTGTGCAGTTAAATACTTTCCTCCCTAAGATTCAGTAGGACAAATCTATGGATAAAATCAAATATATATAATATAAGAACATATATCCATTTAACAGAACATAATCAAAGACAACCCCTCTGAAGAGAGGCCTATGATCCCTGGCAATGTTTTGATCAGTATGTCCAGTATGAATTATGCCTGATGGAATAGGCTTCAAAGCTAATAAAGAAAGCAGTTGGTTACCCCATAAATACACTTGATACTTTCACTAATCTGTCCATTTTACTTGGTATATTGGATTTCTACATTTGATATTAATCATAAAACTTAAGAGTATATTCATTCTTTTTCACATTTTCCATAAATAATATAGAATAGATTTACAAGTTTTTATACCCTAGCCGTGCTTTTTAGGTTTATTTTTATTATTCTGTTTTTATAAGACCATTTTGGCTATTCTCTATCAACAAATAGTCATAATTTACAATTTCTATTGGTGATTATATCTCAGGATTATGGTATAGTCTATTTCGCCTTTGCAAAGAGTTTGTTTTCAAATCTGGATAGTTGGTTTATGTATGACTAGTCTAGCTTTTTTAGTCTTTACAACAACATAAAATGCTTCACCAATTTGTTAACCTTCCATACACACTGACCCACTGACCCTAGACTCAGCTAATATTTTATGTATCATTGCACCTTTATTACATGAATGGCCAAAGTAAATACACATTTTTTATTTTAAAAATGTGTGTGTGTGTGTGTGTGTGTGTGTGTGTGTGTGTGTGGTATGCCTGTCACATCTTTTCAGAGGTCAGAAAATAACTGAATCAGTTCTTTCTTTCTCACATGTTTCTTCTGAGAAAAGAAAGTATATTATTAAGCTTGGGGGTGCCATACCCTGCTGTTCTTTCTTGCCAGTTTGATCAATTACTTTTCAGACAAAACTTCTAATCTCCCTGCTGGTAAAGGATAGTCCATGTTGAGATGTGAACTAATATCTATCCATCTCATACTGTGCACCAACAACAGAGCAAAGAGTAAATCCACTGAGGTCTAGAGTAGTTTACTGGTAAGTTTTACAGGGTTTGTCAAATACCATGGGTGACTTAAAGGCAGTTGTATAGATGAGCAGCCCACTCAGGTTAGTTTCATCCAAGGAGTTTCACTAAGTATTCCCCATAGCCCAGTCCCAGCCTAGCACTGTTTATTCTTACATTAAGAAAATGGGAGGAGGTTTTATGACATTCTGTGTTTCTTAAACTTGATATGTTTAATGATTTTTTTGATTCTTATGAATCTCACTATTTCATATAGAAAGCAGCATTCCAATTTAGAAGAAATTGCTAAATGACAATGGCCTTGGGCATACCTCCTATTCTTGGTTTTTCTATCATGTAAGATTATGTTTTATAAAATCTATTATTATCTCTTATTATATACATTCTACTCACTGAAGATCCTTTTTATACATTGAATGCACATAGGTTTCTGTTTGCACTGTAAAGATGCAGTATGAATACACAAAGATCGTTGATCTCAGTGAATGTGAGACATGTAAATCAGCACTGTAAATAAAGTAAAATGCAAGACTTAACAAAAATTATCTAAAACATATAGAACTCTGAAGAATCTTAATGCTATTTAAACTACATAGCCTGCAAGTAAGAACACACCCATATTGATAATAGATTTTGATAACATTTTCTCAATTCCACAACCTTGCCCTTGACAAAAGTGAAGCAGTACAGTATAATGCAAAATAAAAGGAAACAATATGTCTACCTTAAGGCTCTGCAGAACAATAAAATAATGAATTATATCAGATAGAAATTGAAGAAGCTTAAGGTGAGAACAGAAAATAAACATATAATTAGAAAGCTGTACAACCACTCTGGAAATCAGTCTGGCGGTTCCTCAGAAAACTGGACATGATACTTCCGGAGGACCCAGCCATACCACTACTGGGAACATACCCAGAAGATTCCCCAGCATGCAATAAGGATACATGTTCCACTATGTTCATAGCAGCCGTATTTATAATAGCCAGAATCTGGAAAGAACCCAGATGTCCCTCAACAGAGGAATGGATAAAAAAAAATGTCTTATATATACATAACGGAGTACTATTCAGCCATTAGAAACAATGAGTTCATGAAATTCTTAGAGAAATGGATGGAGCTGAGAACATCATACTAAGTGAGGTAACCCAGTCTCAAAAGAATACCCATGGTATGCAGCCACTGATAAGTAGATATTAGCCTAGAATGTTGGAACACCAAACACAATTCACGTACCAAATGATGACTGACAAGAAGAAAGGAATGGACACTGGTGCTGGAAAGGATCAAAGCATCAGTGTAGGGGAATACAAGAACAGGGAAGAGGGAAGGGGTGGAAGAGCGAGCAGGGGGAGGGAAAAGGGCATGTGGGACCTTTAGGGGGTGGGGAACCAGAAAAATGGAAATGAATTGTAAATATAGAATATATCCAATAAAAAATAGTATTGAAAAAAAAAGAGTTCTTTGTTTATATTGGATATTAGCCCTCTGTCGGATGTGGGGTTGGTGAAGATCATTTCCCACTTTGTTGGTTGCCGTTTTGTCCTTCTGACAGTGTCCTTTGCCTTGCAGAAACTTTGTAATTTTATGAGGTCACATTTGTCAATTCTTGATCTTAGAGCATAAGCTATTGGTGTTCAGTTCAGGAACTTTCCCCCTGTGCCCATGTCCTCCTGGGTCTTCCCAAGTTTCTTCTCTAATAGTTTCAGTGTGTCTGGTTTTATGTGGAGGTTCTTGATCCACTTGGAGTTGATCTTAGTACAAGGAGATAAGAGTGGGTCAATTCCCATTCTTGTGCATGTTGACCTCCAGTTGAACCAGCACCATTTTTTGAAAAGGATATCTTTTTTCCACTGGATGATTGTGGCTCCTTTATCAAAGATCAAGTGACCATAAGTCTGTGGGTTCATTTCTGGGTCTTCAATCGTATTCCATTGATCTACTTGCCTGTAGCTGTACCAATACCATGCAGTTTTTAACACAATTGCTCTGTAATAAGAACCAAATAACCCTATCAAAAATGGGGTACAGAGCTAAACAAAGAATTTTCACCATCCGAAATTCGGATGGACGAGAAACAACTTAAGAGATATTCAACATCATTAGTCATCAGGGAAATGCAAATCAAAACAACCCTGAGATTCCACCTCACACCAGTCAGAATTGCTAAGATTAAAAACTCAAGAGACAACAAGTGCTGGCGAGGATGTGAAGAAAGAGGACCACTCCTCCAATGTTTGTGGGATTGCAAAATGGTAAAACTGCTCTGGAGATCAGTGTGGTGGTTCCTCAGAAAATTGGGCATGTCACTTCCAGAGGACTCTGGCATACCACTCTTGGGCATATACCCAGAGGATTCCCCTGCATACAATAAAGACACATGCACCACTATGTTTATACCAGCCTTGTTCATAATAGCCAGAAATTGGAAGGAGCCCAAATATCCCTCAAAGGAGGAATGGATACAGAAAATGTGGTATATTTATACAATGGAGTACTACTCAGCAATTAAAAATAATGAACTCATGAAATTTGTAGGTAAATGGTTAGATCTGGAAAATATCATCCTAAGTGAGCTAACCCAATCACAAAAGAATACACATGAAATGCAGTCACTGATAAGTGGATATTAATGTGCCCAGAAGCCCTAAATACTCAAGGCACAATTAGCAAGTCAAATGACTCCCAAGAAGAAGAAAGGAGAGGACCCTGGGCCTGTAAAGATTGTATCCAGTTTTGTGGACCCAGAACAGAGAAATCGTGGGTGGTAGAATGATTGGGGAATAGTTGGGAGGGAGAGGAATTATGGGATGTATGGTGGGGGGGGAACTGCGAAAGGGGAAAGCCCTTGGAATGTAAACATATAATATAGAAAATAAAAATTTAAAAAAAAGATTCAATAAAAAATAAAAAGGCAAAGTTTGTGCTAAGAATTAAATATTGAAAAGAAAAGAAAAGAAAAGAAAAGAAAAGAAAAGAAAAGAAAAGAAAAGAAAAGAAAAAAGAAAAGTTCCTAAAATTTAGGTACTTTGAAAGGGTAAAAAAATCACCAGAATTTTCTGCATAGCAAATTACAAGTCAAATATTTTGATATATGCAGGGCCAACATTGTCCGCACTCAGGAATCTAGTTATTTTACCAATATAATATAGTATACTTTCTTTTTTTTATTGGATATATTCTATATTTACAATTCATTTCCCCTTTTCTGGTTCCCCACCCCCAAAGGTCCCACATGTCCTTTTCCCTCCCCCTGCTCTCTCATCCACACCCTCCTACCTTACTCTTCTTGTACTCCCCCACAATGATGTTTTGGTCCATTCTAGCACCAGTGTCCACTCCTTTCTTCTTGTGAGACATCACTTGATATGTGATTTATGTCTTTGGTGTTCCAAGCTTCTAGGCTAATATCCACTTATCAGTGACTGTATACCATGGGTATTCTTTGGAGACTGGGTCACCTCACTTAGTATGACATTCTCCAGCTCCATCCATTTCTCTAAGAATTTCATGAATTCATTGTTTCTAATGGCTGAATAGTACTCCATTGTGTATATATACCACATTTTTTGTATCCATTCCTCTGTTGAGGAACATCTGGGTTCTTTCTAGCTTCTGGCTATTATATATAAGGCTGCTATGAACATAGTGGAGCATGTATCCTTATTGCATGCTGGGGAATCTTCTGGGTATATTCCCAGTAGTGGTATGGCTGGGTCCTCCGGAAGTATCACGTCGTTTTCTGAGGAACCGCCATACGAATTTCCAGAGTGGTTGTACAAGCTTGCATTCCCACCAGCAGTGGAGGCCACAAATGATATAAAGTATCTTGGAGTGACGCTAACCAAAATGTGAAAGATTTATATGACAAAAACTTCAGGTCTCTGAAGAGGGAAATTGAAGAAGACATCAGAAAATGGGAAAATCTTCCATGCCTGTGGGTTGGCAGGACTAATATAGTCAAAATGGCAATTTTGCCCAAAGCAATATACAGATTCAATGCAATCCCCATCAAAATCCCAACTCAGTTCTTCATAGAGTTATAGTATACTTTCAAAAAGAATAAACTGAATATTCTAGATTAAAATGATAAAGATAGGCAAAATCTTCATAAGTCCCCATATCATTGAGTGAGTTATCTATGGCAAATTGAGGAACACAGATTACCTGTAGTATGCTAAAGCTGTATATGTATATATTCATATATATGTGTATACAAACATATATCTATATTTAAATACATGAATCAAATAGGTCCCAAGAATTGTAAAAATTAAAAATGAGTGGAAGTCACCAGACACTGGAAAAATGGATGAATGGTTGAGTGCATAACTGAAGGGGAAAAGAGAGTACATCCCCAAAGTGTTGTCAGCCTTAGAGAATGTCTCTGGGACAGGTACAAGGGAATATAAATTAGACTTTGTTGAAAGGAGGTGGATTGTGCTGGTCTCTTGAAGAATTTAGAACAAGGAAACAAGTAAACAGATGAAAATTTACAGAAGACCCTATGAGTGGAAATGGAGAAGACAGAGAAAATCAGAAATGGTGTATAATAGTGAAGCCTGTCATAACAGATTACAGAACTGTCTCCTGGGGTGAATTGATACTATGGTGAGAAGTTAGCTTTTAATTTATAGGATAGCATAGACAAAAACCTTATAGAAGCAATTGCAAAAAAGTTTCTTATTTTATTTTCAATGGAACATTTATTTCTGTTTCACAAATTGCTAGTTTCCCTTACAATTAAAAGACATTTAAATCTAGTGTCTAGAGGTTTTGTATGTCACACAGAAGGAATCAAATCCAGCTGTATGCCTCTGTCCAGTAGGTTGACTTTTACATCCTTATTTCCATGAAAATCATTTCCTATTGAGAAACTAGAGCTACTTCATTTCTCAATGCATTTAGGATTTTCTCAAAATGAGTCTCCAGAACTTCAGTAGTTTCAGTTATGGGTGTAAACCTGGAATGTTTTTTTTATTGAAGATAAAGCTAGAAAATAGTTTATTTATCAAATTCTTGGTATTTATAAAAAGATATTTGAACATAATGAGAAAAAGTAGATTCATGAACTTAGTAAAATAAACTATAAAGAGATAGTCTTCCACACTTTTTCAAGTTATAACCACTAGAATTTTAAAAAGCAATAATTTCTACTCATCATGGGAAACTATAAACTACAAAAATCATATATATTTCTTTTTTTCTGGAATGCTTCATGAATTTACTTGTCATCCTTGTGCAGGGGTCATGCTAATGTTCTCTGTATTGTTCCAATTTTTTAGTATATGTACTGCCAAAGTGAGCTCTTTGTATTTCTTAAAATAATGCTAATATAACACATTATGCAAGTAGAAGCTAGAAGTTCTTTATACAATTAGTCAATTCTTTCCATTATTAGGACTTCAATCAATATAGATTATTTTCCTATTGGTAACTTGAATATCATGAAGCTTAGAGGTTTTATTAAAATAAAAACAGTGATTCTTTCAGAGACAGTAATGAAAAGATCAAAGTTTTATTTACATTTGTTACAAAACAACAAGGTTTTATTCTGGAAATTTTCTGCAGACACCACTGGCAGAAGAGTGATGATGTAGAGGGAAAAAGAAAGTCCAACAAGAAAGGGCTACTGCTGGTTTTCTTCAACAGGACTCAGGTCAAACTCTAAGTGTCTGACACATAGTAGGTTATTTTAGGCATAAATAAATACAGACCAAATTGGGAAAAATATTTTGTAATGATAATTAACTCATTCACCTGTATACAACAAAACTTAAAGTGTGATTACATTGAATCTTGTAAAATACAAGTAGCATCTTGAATATATTGGAGCCATAAATATAGGTTCTGTGGATTAATTATGAATGCAGGCAAAAGATAAACAAAATTCATGATAAGGCGCTGTGGGACGATGGCACAAGGTATTGGTCTGAGACAGCCAGTGTGGACTGGCCACACAGTTAAGGCAAAGGATACCAGGCTATTAATCACTTTCACTCCCATATATCTAGGGTGTGGGAAAAATAGCTTACACATCTCTCCTTTTTAAGAGACAACCCTATATGTTAAACATTCCTGATTTGCCGAGAGCTCATCTATGATTGCAAGGTCTTACATGCCTCTTGATCTTGAGGAATTTTCATTATCATTGTCTCTAAGTATCCCTCATTAGTTTATAATGAAGCAAACTCAGTGAGCAACCTATGAACTTAATCAAGCCAATGAGGAGTCTCTTGATCTGGTGAACTAAAGCAACAATTTTCTTATGGTACATATCTTACAGTGGACAATGGTGGCAAACACACACACATACACACACACACACACACACACACACACAAACAAACAAACCTAAAACAACAAGAAAAAAATGTTGCTAATGACTATGATGGAGCCTGTCTTGGGTTCTTTTCTTTCCTGTTATTTTTCTATAAAAAGGGCAACACCTTATGAAGTACTTTCTTAAATATACTCTTGAGGATGTGGAGAAAGAGGAACACTCCTCCACTGTTGGTGGGATTGCAAAATGGTAAAATCGCTCTGGAAATCAGTTTGGCGGTTCCTCAGAAAATTGGGCATGTCACTTCCAGAGGAATACCACTTCCCTGGCATACCACTCCTGAGCATATACCCAGAGGATTCCCCTGCATACAATAAAGACACATGCTCCACTATGTTTATATCAGCCTTGTTTATAATAGCCAGAAATTGGAAGGAGCCCAAATATCCCTCAAAGGAGGAATGGATACAGAAAATGTGGTATATTTATACAATGGAATACTACTCAGCAATTAAAAATAATGAATTCATGCAATTTGTAGGTAAATGGTTAGACCTGGAAAATATCATCCTGAGTGAGTTAACCCAATCACAAAAGAATACACATGAAATGCAATCACTGATAAGTGGATATTAATGAGCCCAGAAGCCCTAAATACTCAAGGCACAATTAGCAAGTCAAATGATTCCCAAGAAGAAGAAAGGAGAGGACCCTGGGCCTGTAAAGATTGGATCTAGTTTTGTAAAGAAACCGAGGGGGGAGGGGGAATGATTGGGGAATAGTTGTGGGGGAGAGGAACTATGGGACGTATGGTGGGGGGGGGGGACTGGGAAAGGGGAAAGCCTTTGGAATGTAAACATAGAATATAGAAAATAAAAATTAAAAAAATAAATAAATAAAAATTAAATTAAGACAATCTTACTCTTATATATTATAGATGCTGTCAACTCTCATAGCAGGTTACACAGATTCATACTGTCATTACATGACTGACCAACAAGGACATGATCACCTCAATGTTTGGGGCCTATCAGTCTCCCTGTTTTTGTTCACAATCACTAACTTTTCATTGGAGGAAGAGATGCCTCATAGACTCTCATACTGAAAGACCTTGAAAAGAGAATATATTTAGAGCTGCCAAGTTCCTCCTTTGCTTTCCAGAGATCCTTCTTCATGCATGCCTTGCTTCCCCTGCCCTCCCACACACATCAAAGCAATGGGAAAAATTCGACATTGGAGTATATAGCATGAAACAAATATTGGAATGTATAACATCTGTATAGAGTCTTAAATGTTTTGACTTGATGACTGAAGAAACACAGCTGTAGTTTAGACAAAGAGCTCTGTCTGAAAAACAGAAAACATGTTTTGAAAAAAAAGATTAAAAATTTTTGTTACGCCTTATTTGTTTTCCTCTTGTAAGCCAATGGCTAGATTTTAGTCTACCATTCCTTTTGATAATATCAGTAAAATATATGTAACACTAATAATAGAGAAGGAGAAATAACTCTAATATGTTCTACTTACTATTTAATTAAAAAATTAAAAAGCTATTATTTTAATTTCATGTAGAATTTCCCCAAGGAGTGTGTGAAGTATAGTTTCTATATGTATATATCTTTTATTCTAATAACAAGAGTTAATTTGCAGATTTTTTAAAAATACATATAATTAAATTCACAAAATCGTAAAAAATTAGGTAATATCAAAGAAAATCTATACTTAAAATTGTACTAAGGCAGCATTTATTCCTCAAATTATATATCCAATCCTATTTCTTCAAAATAATTAATTCTATTGGGGAAAGCACGATTTAATTAATTCTCACTTCTTTGGAATTGAGGGAGGATAGAAGAATATGCTTAGTAGGTAATGATCCAAACATTGAGGTCATGTCACTGATAGCTGTTTGGACACTTGACTTTGTTGTTGTATCTAAAAGCCAATAGAGTGGTTCATAAAACTGATTGCAGAGCACATTTGAGTACTAATAAAACAAATTGAGTATTGATGATGTGCACAGGGCAAATCCAATTACATCTCACAAAGCTTTATATTGCTCCATTTCTCCTTTAATGTTTTCTATTTATTTATTTCAATTTAAGGTCTAAGTGGTGAGCCGAAGGATACACCATGGGTAGTCACAGTATGTCTTGCATTTTAGAACCTAAGTTTTGACAGAATTGTGGGTCTGCTCTGCAACTCTGTTTATGTATGCATCATTGGGCTTTCTTAGTTTTAGTCTATTGGAGAAAGTTATAACCTCCTTTGAAAACTTAGCAAAACAATATACACACACTTTTTGTAAATTTTTGTAATTGGGCTAAAACTAAAGTATTTACTGTCATTTAAATAATAAACACAATATACATATAACAGTTAAACCCACTACAACACACCTTATGCACAAATACAAAAGGCATGTGCTTTGATGGCTCCTATATTTTGGCTTGCCATCTGTCTTGACTCTTGATTTTCTAATAATTTATGGGGGAAAAAAGGATATGTCTTCCTGCCATGTCTTTTCCAGAATTCCAGCAGAGCTCTATGTGACCACAAAGGCACAGCTTTATCTCTCAATGTACTTAGCCTACATGCTTCAAGAATGACAAATGTCACAGCAACAAAAATGCTGCTGCTTAGAAATAAGAAATGTAATTAGCACACACATACAAAATACTTTAATGACAGCCCCCTTCTGAATACCCACACCTGCCAGACATGATGATAATGAGGCTGGTCTGCCACTTGAACATTGATCAAATGTCACTGGGGCTTGATAAGCATGTGACCCACTTGTCTTCCTACAGCCCTACAACTGGGATCAGGGACACTGTGTAATACTCCACATCTGCTAGTTCACCAAGCAACACTTTTTTTCTTTAATTTCATCAGTTAATTTGCATAGTCTTAATTTTCTTTTGCAAGGGATTAATCATTCATTGAAATAATCACAACACTCTCTTCAGAAACTTTAAAAAATGAGATTCTTTTAATGGACACTGCTCTGGAATATGAACAGGAGCTAACAGAAGCTTAGAGAACCATCAAAATGAGACATGATAAATTTGGCATTTTCTCATAATAAAAGTAGACAGATTGTTATCACATGTATTTGCATGAGTGAGGAGAAGGTAAAACTTTACCTTTATAAATACAATATGCTTGTAAGAAATTAGAAGTAATTCACCTACTTATTACATAACAACTGAAAGGAAATCTCAAAGAAAAAAAAACATATAACATTGAAAATAATAGCTGCAATCAATTTTGTACCATAGATTCACTGGCCTCTCCAGATATTTATCAATCAAGCGTGTCCTTAAAACAGAACAAACTCAACTGTGTGGATGTATCACACATTCTTTATTCTTCAGTAGATATATCACACATTCTTTATTCTTCAGTTGAGGAATATCTAGGTTGTATCTAGTTTCTGGCTATTACATATATGTATAATGTATATCTTCAGATGCTCAGTTGAGCAAGTAACTTTGTGGGATGGTGAAACATGTTTCGTGGATATACCAAAGAGTAGCTAGAGTTTTGAAGTAGAACTATTCCCAGTTTTCTGAGAAAACATCATGAATTTTGCAGGCAGATGGAAGGACCTTTAGAATATCATAGTGACATAGGAAATACAAAACAACATGCAGGATATGTACTCTCTTATAAGTCATAGAATAAAGGATAGCCATGCTACATGCTACACTCCAGAGGTGCAAAGAAGCTAAAAAAAAAAAAAAAACTTAAAAAAGGCCCAAGTGAGAATCCTTGAATCTCACTTAGAAGCAGGAATAAAATAGTCATAAGAGGCAGATAGAGTGGGGAATTTGTAGAAGCAGGAACATCTCCAGGTAGAGACAGAGACTTTGGATAAGGGAGGTGCCCAAGAATCGGTGGGTGTGTCCTTAGCTGTGACTCACAGCATTGAGTATATGGGACCTGAAGAAGGCACGCCCTATAGCAATACAGAAACCCCAATGGAGAAATTGGTACAGCAACCTACCTACAAATCTTTCAATTTAATATTTATCTTGTCTACAAGAAATGCAGGGACAGAGAATGGAGCAGAGGCTGATGGAATGGCTAACAAATGAATAGCCTAAATTGGGGTCCATCATATGGGCAAGCACCAATCCCTAACACTATTGATACACTGTTACACTGGCTGACAGGAGATTAGGATGGCTATCCTCTGAGATATTTCATGTAGGAGCAGCCTCAGATGCAAACTAATAGTGGATGCAGCATGGGGAATCTAATGGAAGAATATGGGAAAGGATTGTATCCTTTAAGGAGATAGGTACTTCTCTGGAAGACCAACAATGTCAACTATCCTGTATCCCTAGGGTTTTCAAAGACTAAGCCACCAACCAAAGAATATACACGGGCTGGACCTAGGCCTCCCCGAACATATGTATCACATGTGCAGCTTAGTCTTTATGTAGATCCCAAAAATCTGTAGTAGGGCCTTTCCCAAAAGCTTATGCCTATATGTAAGGTATTTTCTTCTATCTGGGATGCCTTGTCTGACCTCAGTGGGGGAGGATGTGTCTAGTCTAACAGAGAATTGATGTGCTAGAATGGAGGGATCACAAGAGGGAACCCACTTACTCAGAGGAGACAGAGAGGGGATGCTGGAAGGTAAGGATTTTGGGAGGGGGTGACTGAAATAGGACAGTGAGCAGCAAGTAAATTGAATGACCAAAATAAATAAATTAATGAATAAATAAATACTTAAAACTAAAAAAATGTAACAAGCTCCTTCTCTATTTAATCTTTTAAGAAAAAACTTGTAATGACTTCAAGTAATTTTCCTACAATTTCTTCTCCATAGTCCAATCTTCTCATGGGATAAATCACAAAGCAAACTAAACAATGCTATTTTAGCATTAAAATAATGCTACCATGCCCGGCGTGGTGGCGCACGCCTTTGATCCCAGCACTTGGGAGGCAGAGGCAGGCGGATTTCTGAGTTCGAGGCCAGCCTGGTCTACAGAGTGAGTTCCAGGACAGCCAGGACTACACAGAGAAACCCTGTCTCGAAAAACCAAAAAAATAATAATAATAATAATAATGCTGTCATATTCACTAAAAGAGTCATTCTATTTAACATTAGTTTTGAAGGATCAGTTCACAATTATTTCTAAGCCATGTATTACAGATTTTTCAGACTTGGGCAACTGTACCCTGATTTGGATATAATAAAACAGACTCTGATGAAGAAAGTAATTTTCTCAGAATCTATTTCATATTACTTGTTGTTCTCCCACTCCATGTCTGTTTCTAATCATCATGATTATTTTACTTTACTGTAATTTTATGCATCTTTTCTCTCTTAGGAAATATTCTTAATATTTCCATTTTACAAAATAGGTTTTTAATTTGATTTATATTAATATTAATTGTATGTGTATTTTATATCAATTCCCTCATAATCTGCTTGACATCAAGAGTTGAAGTATTTCAGAGAAATTTCTCTAATGTCACAGAGTCAAGTACCGAGTCAGGGTGTCTAGACTAGAGACATGAGGAAAATGTTAGACTTCACTGTGTCTGCTTCATTTGTATTGATAGGCTTAGTTCATTGTGTTCTTTAGATACATCTTTTAGTACAGCGAATAACAGAGGGAAACCATGGCATTTTCATGAAGCAGCTTATATGTTTCATCTTCAGATGGACTATATCTTTAGTCATCATGGGCATAGGAAGGTACAAAATACAGTCTCTGTCACCAAGATACTTTAACATTAAAAGTAAAGGAGCATGCATATTAATACTAGAAGGAGTGCGAATTTCAAGAACGAAGAAACTTGCATGCATATTACAGGAGAACAGTGTTCATCAAAGCTTGCATTCACTGTCTCCACATTAGTGTGAACCAGGCAGGATTTTAATTCAAGAGATAGCAGCTGCTATTGAAAGGTTGGCTATAAGTTTATATCTTAGGGTTACTATTGCTATGATAAAACACCATGGTCAAAAGTCACTTGTGTAAGCAAGGGTTTATTTTACACATAGGTCCATATATCAGTTCACAGAAAGCAGAGAGGGCAGGAATTCCTGAAGGGCAGGAACATGGAGGCAGAATATTTTGTATTAACTATGAAGTACTGCTTACTTGGTTGCTGTTCATAGCTTGCTGAACTAGCTTTCTTGTACAGTGTAGCACTAACATCCCAAGGTGAAACTTATATACACTGGGCATGGCACTTCCCCATGAGTCACCAATAAACAGAATGCCCCACAGGCTAGTCTGCTTCAGGGATCTTATGGAGAAGTTTTCTCATTTGGGGCTCCTTCCACTCAGATGATACTACCTTATTTCTAGTTGACATAAAAGTAGCCAGTAGAGTTCAGAAGTTTATTATTTGCTTCACAAAGAGAAGAATTGCAAAATGAGAGATAATTAAAACAAATAATTAGTAATTCTATTCCTCACGTAGTTTGAATATAAATGAAGGCTATCTTAATCTTAAAAGACTAACTAGTAAGATATGAATAGGTGGTCATCTCTGTAAGAATAACAGTTTAAAGGTCATTGAGTCAAGATACATTAAAAAAATTTGAGCCAAGAAAGTGTTAGTAACTTCACTTTGTCTGTTTTATTTGTATTGATAGGCTTAGTTCATTAAGTGTGTTCTTTAGATAAGTCTATCAGTACAGTGAATAACAGACAATGCTTACAAATAAAAGATGTTTTATAATCAGTTTTCAACAAGATATTATTTAAAGAAATATAGAAAAAATGATATACAGTACACAACTACAGAAAAGGAAGTTAGTTTGAAGCCATTGAATGAATTTGAACATTAATAAGAAGTTAATATAAACCTTACCATCAGAGACAAAGCCTAAAAAAAGAGAATGAAAATTGTTGATTGGCAGGTTATAATTCTAAGAGAGATTGAAACATTTCTCTATAAGTTAGTTCTAAGCCCCACAGAGAGTCATCGAGATTCTGCTTGTATTTCTATTTTTTATGTAAATATTGTTGAACAGGTTGAACAGAGATGCCTGTCTTATATGTTAGGAGACATTTTCTTTCTCTGAACAAATACATTAGCTCACAGCATAAAATTTATTAATTTTATAAGCATGTTCTTTTAGTGAAAAAAGAAGTAAAAACAGTTAATGATACAATTGAAGATTTACATGGAAAACATTTCTGATAAAATAGAAGGGATATATAGAAAAACAGGTTAAAATTGACATTTTTCATAGAAAACTAAAGTGTAAAATGGTTGACATAAAAATCATTGCTAAATTCTTGGAAAATGAAGTAGAAACATTTTATGATAGAATTGAAGATTTATGTGGAAATATTTCTGAAAAAAATTGTAGAAAAATATAGAAGAACATGTTAAAATTAAAGATTATCATAGAAAATTTATATAAATATGATTATTCTAGGCATAAAAGTATTTCTAAATTGATTGAAAGTGGAATTATAAATATTTTCTGATAAAGTTGAAGATCTACATGGAAAATATTTCTGATAAAATATTTCTGATAAAATATATAGAAAACCATGTTAAAATTGAAGATTATCATGGAAAATTATACAGATAAAAAGATAGGCATAAAATAAGTATAAGTTGATTGAAACTCGAATTATAAACACTTTCAACTAAAATTTAAGATTTGTGCGAAAATATTTCTGATAAAATTCAGAAAATATATAGAAAAACATTATAATAGACTATTTCATGGAAAATTATACAGACAAATGTTAGACATAAAAAACCTCTCTAAATTAATTGAAGGTGGTATAAAAAACTTTTTGTGATAAAATTAGAGATTTACATGGAAAAATTTCTGATAAAATAGAAGAAATATATAGAAAAACATGTTAAAATTGAAGATTATCATTAAAAATCATGCAGACAAAATGGTAGACATAAAAATATTACTAAATTAATTGAAAGAGGAATTACAAATTTTTTCTGATAATATTGAATATTTACATGAAATATATTTCTGTTAGTCTATTTTTATTGGAGAATGAATTGAGTCCATTGATGTTAAGAGATATTAAGTAATAGTGATTGTTGCTTCCTTTCATTTGTGATGCTACTTTTATATTTGAGTGTTTATCTTTTTTGGGATTGTTGAAAGATTACTGTCTTGCTTTTTCTAGGGTGAAGTTTCGCTCCTTGTGTTGGAGATTTCCATCTATTTTCATTTGTAGGGCTGGATGTGGGAAGATATTTTGTGAATTTGGTTTTAACATGGAATATCTTGGTTCTTCCATCTATGGTGATTGAGAGTTTTGTAATAGTCTGGGCTGGCATTTGTGTTCTTTTAGGGTCGGTATGAAATCTTCCCAGGATGTTCTAGCTTTTATCATATCCGGTGAGAAGTCTGGTATAATTCTGGTAGGTCTTCTTTTTTTTTAATTTTTATTTTCTATATTCTATGTTTACATTCCAAAGGCTTTCCCCTTTCCCAGTTCCCCCCCACCATATGTCCCATAATTCCTCTCCCCCCAACTATTCCCCAATCATTCCCCCTCCCCCCACGGTTTCTCTACAAAACTGGATCCAATCTTTACAGGCCCAGGGTCCTCTCCTTTCTTCTTCTTGGGAATCATTTGACTTGCTAATTGTGCCTTGAGTATTTAGGGCTTCTGGGCTCATTAATATCCACTTATCAGTGATTGCATTTCATGTGTATTCTTTTGTGATTGGGATAACTCACTCAGAGTTGCCCTTTTCCTCTTACTGCTTTTAATATTCCTCCTTTGTTTAGTGCATTTGGTATTTTGATTATTATGTGCCAGGAGAACTTTCTGTTCTGGTCTAGCCTATTTGGAATTCTGTAGGCTTCTTTGCATGTTCAAGGGCATCTGTTTCTTTAGGTTAGGGAAGTTTTCTTCTATAATTTTGTTGAAGATATTTACTGGCCATTTAAGTTGTAAATCTTCACTCTCTTCTATACCTATAATCCTTAGGTTTGGTCTTGTTATTGTGTCCTTGATTTCCTGGATGTTTTGGGTTATAAGTTTTTTTGCATTTTGCATTTTCTTTGACTGTTAAGTCAATGATTCTATGGTATCTTCAGCTTCAGCACCTGAGATTCTTTCTTCTATCTCTTGTATTCTGTTGTTGATATTTGCATCTATTACTCCTGATTTCTTTTTTTTTAATTAGATATATTCTTTATTTACATTTCTTTTTTTAAATTTTTTCTATATTATTTGTTTACATTCCAAAGTCCTTCCCCTTTCCAGTTCCCCCCTCACCATATGTCCTATGAGTCCTCTTCGTCCCCCTTCCCCAACCACCCTCCCATCCTGATCATTTCTCTGTTCTGGTACTCTCCTACAAAACCAGATTTAGTCTTTTCCAGACCAGGGTCCTCTCCATCCCTTTTCTTGGGAATCTTTTGCTTAGTTAATTGTGTCTTGAGTATTCAGAGCTTCTAGGCTCCTTAATATCCACTTATCAGTGATTGAAATTCATGTGTATTCTTTTGTGATTGGGTTGACTCACTTAGGATGATATTTTTCAGATCCATCCATTTGCCTACAAATTGCATGAATTCATTATTTTTAATTGCTGAGTAGTATTCCATTGTATAAAATACACCACATTTTCTGTATCCATTCTTCTATTGGGTCCTTTCCAGCTTCTGGCTATTATAAATAAGGTTGCAATGAACATAGTGGAGCATCTGTCTTTATTGCATGCAATGGAATCCTTTGGGTATATGACCAGGAGTGCTATGACATGGTCGTCTGCAGGTGTCATGCCCAATTTTCTGAGGAACCACCATAATAATTTCCAGAGTGGTTGTACCATCTTGCAATCCCACCAAAAATGGAGGAGTGATCCCCTTTCTCAACATCCTCTCCAGTACCTGTTGTCTCTTGAGTTTTTAATGTTAGCCATTCTGACTGGTCTGAGATGAAATCTCAGGGTTGTTTTTATTTGCATTCCCCTGATGACAAATGATGTTGAAAATCTCTTAAGGTGCTTCTCAGCCATCCAAATTTCTTCCAGTGAAAATTCCTTTTTTATCTCTTTATCACATTTTTTAATAGGGTTATTTGGTTCTTTGGGGTCTAACTTCTTGAGTTCTTTGGATATATTGGATATTAGCCCTTTGTCAGATGTGAAGTTGGTGAAGTTCTTTTCCCAATTTGTTGGTTGTTGTTTTGTCTTTCTGACAGTGTCTTTTGCCTTACAGAAACTTTGTAATTTTAAGAGGTCCCATTTGTAATTTCTTGATCTTAGAGCATAAGCTATTTGTGTTCTGTTCAGAAACTTTTCCCCTGTGCCCATGTCCTCCAGGGTCTTCCCCAGTTTCTTTTCTATTAGTTTCATTGTGTCTGGTTTTAAGTGGAAGTCCTTGATCAACTTGGAGTTGATCTTACTGCAAGGAGATAAGAGTGGGTCAATTCACATTCTTCTGCATGGTGACCTCCAATTGAACCAGCACCATTTGTTGAAAAGGCTATCTTTTTTCCACAGGATGGTTGTAGCTCCTTTATCAAAGATCAAGTGACCATAACTCTGTGGGTTAATTTCTGGATCTTCAGTTCTGTTCCATTAATCTACTTGCCTGTCGCTGTACCAATACCATGCAGTTTTTAACACAATTGCTCTGTAGTACTGCTTGAGGTCAGGGATATTGATTCCCCCAGAGGTTCTTTTATTGTTGAGAATAGTTTTAGCTATCCTGGGTTTTTTGTTGCTCCAGATGAATTTGAGAATTGCTCTTTCTAGATCTATGAATAATTGATTTGGGATTTTGAATGGGATTGCATTGAATCTGTAGATTACTTTTGGCAAGATGGCCATTTTTACTATATTGATCCTGCCAATCCAAGAGCATGAAATATTTTTCCATTTCCTGAGGTCATCTTCGATTTTTTTCTTCAAGGACTTGAAGTTTCTGTCATACAGATCTTTCACTTGTTTGGTTAGAGTCACACCAAGATACTTTATATTGTTTGTGGCTATTGTGAAGGGTGTTATTTCCCTAACTTCTTTCTCAGCCTGCTTGTCCTTTGAGTACAGATATGCTACTGATTTTCATGAGTTGATTTTATAACCAGTCACTTTCAGGCCTTCAAAGAAGACCTAATACCAATACTCTTCAAACTATTTCACAAAATAGATACAGAGGGAACACTGCCCAACTCATTCTATGAAGCCACAATAACGCTGATACCAAAACCACACAAAGATACAACAAAGAAAGAGAACTACAGGCCAATTTCCCTTATGAATATCAATGCAAAAATACTAAATAAAATTCT
Source organism: Apodemus agrarius (assembly GCA_964023405.1). Classification (NCBI taxonomy): domain Eukaryota; kingdom Metazoa; phylum Chordata; class Mammalia; order Rodentia; family Muridae; genus Apodemus; species Apodemus agrarius. The sequence continues at coordinate 81,151,556 of OZ030017.1, forward strand.
TGCCAACCGAATTCAAGAGCATATCAAAACAATCATTCACCATGATCAAGTAGGCTTCATCCCAGAGATGCAGGGATGTTTCAATATATGGAAATCCATCAATGTAATCCACTACATAAACAAACTAAAAGAAAAAAAACACATGGTCATCTCATTAGATGCAGAAAAAGCATTTGACAAAATTCAACATCCTTTCATGTTAAAAGTCCTGGAAAGAACAGGAATTTAAGGCCCATACCTGAACATAGTAAAAGCAATATACAGCAAACCAGTAGCCAACATCAAAATAAATGGAGAGAAACTTGAAGCAATCCCACTAAAATCAGGAACTAGACAAGGCTGCCCTCTCCCTCCATATCTTTTCAATATAGTACTTGAAGTTCTAGGGAGAACAATTAGACAACATAAGGAAATCAAAGGGATACAAATTGGAAAGGAAGAAGTCAAACTATCATTATTTGCAGATGATATGCTAGTATATGTAAGTGACCTAAAAAGCTCTAACAGAGAACTCCTACAGCTGATAAACAATTTCCAAGGTTTTCTATCTCCAGAGTTGTCTCCCTGTGTGATTTTTTTCATTGTTTCTATTTCCACTTTTAGATCCTGGATGGTTTTACTCAGTTCCTTCACTTAATTATTTGTGTATTCCTGTAATTCTTTAAGGAATTTTTATGTTTCCCCTTTAAGGGCTTCTACCTGTTGACCCATGTTCTATTGTATTTCTTTAAGGGATTTTTGGATTTCCTCTTTAAGGGCTTTTACCTGTTCACCCATGTTCTCCTGTATTTCTTTAATTGAGTTATTTATGTCTTTCTTGAAGTCCTCTATCAGCATCATGAGATGAGATTTTAAATTGAACTCTTGCTTTTCTGGTGTGTTGCAATATCCAGGACCTGCTGTGGTGAGAGAACTGGGTTCTGATGTTGCCAAGTAGCCTTGGTTTCTTTTGGTAGGGTTCTTGTGGTTGCCTTTTCTATCCTGGTTATCTCTGGTGTTAGTTGATTTTGCTGTATTTGGCTGGAGCTTGTCACTCCTTTGGGCCTGTAAGCCTGTGTCCATATTCCTGGAGACCTACTCTCTTTTGATTGAGTCTGTGAATAGAAGGCTTTGAAGCCGCCTGGCTCCAAAGTGTAACTGTCAGCCAGAAGACTTCTTACCCAGCTGTTCCACTGATCATATGCCCTGTGTTCTCTTAGCCATTCCCCTCCAGAGAGGAGGTAGAGATCTCACCTCTGTGCTCAGAAGTGAAATTGCTGCTGGGGGATCACACTCTCCTGGCAGGCCATGCACAGAAGGCTGTGGAGTACCCTTGGCCCCCTTGTGTAAATGGCTGGCCTGAAGACCTCTGACCCAGTGGCTCCACTGATCATATGCCCTGTGTGCTCCTAGTTGTTCACCTCCAGGGAGAAGGTGGAGATCTCACCTCCAGTCTCAGAAGTGAAAGCACTGCTAGGAGATCACACTCTCCTGGTGGGCTGTGCACAGAAAACTGTGGAGCCGCTCAGATCCCTGGAGCAAATAGCAGCCAGAAGACCTCTGAAATATATTATTTTCACAACAATAAAAATCCACATTCCACTAACAAATAAGAAGTTAAATTGTATTTCATCACAGATACTGCACAGTCTCATGGATTCCTGGAAATTCTGCTAAAATGCAACAGGATCATTTTGATAACCAAGTAATTAATTGAAAAATACGGACTGAGTTATATGAGAGAACTTCTGTGGATTCATAGAAGGTTATCCCAGAAGATGATAATATCAGAAATAATAATAATAAAAAGATCAGTGTAAATGCATAAGAAACTGAAATAGAATAAAAAATATTATTGAACTGCTCACATCCTCTCCCACTGAGGCCGTGCATGGCAGCCCAGGCAGGGAAATAGATTCCACAGGAAAGCAATACTTTTTGGGATGGCCCCCACTTCAGTGAGGGGGGCACTATGGAGGGAGGGACTTAGAGTGGAGAAGCAACTGGGATTTAAAGTGAATTAATCAGTAAATTAAGTAATAGGAAAAAATAAAATAAAAATAAAACAGGAAAAATGTTGAAAAATGTGTATGTGCATGCAATGTGTCTTGTTTACATAGCATTTACCCTCCACCCATTTCTTCCAGCATGTTCCCCATGCTGTCATCAACAACTTCTGTAAACTCATGTCTTAGCTTTCTTTTAGAAGAAGTATTATAATCACATCATTTCCCATTTCCCATTTCTTTCTCATGCCTGCTTACACACCTCTCCTTGCTACCTTTACATTTTTCTTTTATTTATCTTGATTTTTATTACATACCTTGCTATTGCCTACTCAGTCTGTATAATATCACATATATCTAAATTTTTAGTAAAACCATTGTGTCCAGTTAATGCTCGATGTATATGCATGGGTCAGTCATTCAGTCATTCATGAAGGCATGGACAACCCTGAGAGAGATAAGCCCCAAAGAAGAGTGACTTTCTCCTCTATAGCAGAAAATCAATCACCAACTCTGCCTCATCTAATGGTGTATACTCACTAGCTCCTTCCTCTCCCATGCTTGAATTGGTTAGACCTTTTTTGGATAACTGTAAAGTACTTGCTTTGAAAGAACAAGGAATTGCCAATGACCAATAATCAGAACACATAAAAATTCTGAGCATTTTCAGAATTTTTAGTTCTTTATATATTCTAAATGCTAACCCTTTAGCAGACCTAATTCATAAAGGTATTTTCCAAACCTATACGTTGCAACAGGTATATGAAATCAAAATTGGAAAGCGAAAACATGCAGAATTTTGGGGAAACTGGCCCACATGGAAAGAATACTTGTAAATTTTAAGTTACACACACACACACACACACACACACACACACACACATTACTGAAATGACTTGTGAGGTTGTCCTATTATTTCTTCATGCACACATTTGCACGTGCACACATACACGACTGTATAAACATGCAGGTACACAGTGCCAAAAGTCCTACTTATATTTAGAAGGAAGGTAAATGCAGAGTACCGGGTACTTTTTCATGATTAAAATGGTTCCTTCAGTGTGTTGAGTTTTGCTGATCTTCATGCAAGAGAAGGCACAAGAATTCTAGGGAGACTTCTTTTAATAAGCTCATTTATTTCCATGCAATTATTTTTGTTAATATCAACACATTGAAAACCTCTGCTACTGTATACTTCATATAGAAGAGAGTTCTTTTCATAACATAGTAAGAATATTTTTCCCATTGCTTTGTAATTCAGATGTCTCAGAAGATGCTTAAAGCTGTCTGGCCAAGTAGTTTCTAATGCTTCTTCACAATATACTTGTGCTTCTCTTGAAGTTCCCACAATGTACATTCTGAAACCATCTTTGTCAGTTTAGAATACTAAGGTCCTCTTTCAGACTTCTTCTTGAAACTTAGAATTTTACCTTTTGTTCAATCTTCTCTCTGGTTTCTCTCATAGTCTTTGTAGTTTTCCCAGTTCTTTCTTCCTGAAACTATGTGGAAATTCATGTGTGATTCCTTAACTACTCTCTATTGTGACAGCCATTAAATTGATTTCCCCCACTGGTGGCTATTCATAATGCCAAAGTCCTAATAAAGTTGTATTCTTTGTTCAGGACCAGTTAATGGATTCCTATTGCCTACAGGGTACTTTTCATATCTTTATTTGCATATAATAGTCTTTCATAGTCCTTTCCTAACCAGGCTTTTGAGATTTATCTCTTGATACACTTTCTTAGACGTGCAGAGTATACTGCTACATAATTCTGTACTTTTTGTTGTGCAAAGGTGTCACAGACTCGTCATGCACATGCTTTAGTTCTTGTAACATTACCTCTGGAGATGGTTAGCCAGGAGGACCCTTTCCTACACTGAAATTTGATAATATTTTTATGAGTCTTACAAAGCATTGCTAGACTTCTATACTGTTTTGTCTTTCATTTTTGATGTTCTTTTTCTTGGAGCATGGGGGATTGCCCAGCATTACCTATGACTTCAAGTACAAATTTCTAACAAACCCACATATTTCTAGTTAATTAAAGATTCATCAGGTTATTTTATAACCATTCTTTAGTAAGGACAGACTCAAGCTTATAGCAAATAAATCTGGTATTATGTTTAAACACATGAAAGCAAATATAACTTTAGCATTTTATTTTGTGCCTGCATTCCTTCATATACCAATATTAGAAGTATAATGATGACCATAAATTCAGTGGTAACAGCATGTATGCCAGTAGTTCAACATTACTTATTAGAGTGATTTCATATTATTGTAAAAACAAGTATTTTCTTAGCTTTCCAAAAACACTATAGAACTAGAAATATAAAAGAATATAAAGTTCCTATAACATAATAATCAGCAGCTAGTTAAGCATATCAATATCTAATTTAGGATATCAGTTTACAAAAGAATAAAATGTTTAAAAGTAAACTTGCTCAACTTCTTGAGCAAGTTTATCAGTTTAAATTCCATCAGGAGGAAGAGGGATTGAAAAATAAACAAAATACTCACATGTATCCAAAGATACGTGAAGTAGAGCATGGGGCACCTGTACCTTTAATAATGTAACATGCAGTGAAATATCAATACACAGAAATGTTATGTAATTTACTCCTTTATAAAATTGTAAGTGTCCTCATAAAGTCAGTATGTCTTATATTTTGCAAACTACAGAGCTTCCGATGAAACCTACATGTCTTAGACATTAAAAATTGAAAGTTGTACATAGTTCCCTGAAATGGGATAATTGGAATCTTGTGAAATATCTCAAATATGGGTATAAAAACAAATAGGCTACTGGCAAAGCAAGAGTAATCTGGGTGTTGGGTTTAAAATTTTTTTAACTAATACTTTGGCAGGTTAAAATGTAGAATGCACAGTTGAAAGAACTAAGAGCTTTATTTTGCCAAAGTTATGTAGGATCAGTCAATCACCAGTATATTCATATCGTTTAAAAAGTAAATTGAGCATTACCAAGGAGCTTCACATAGATTCTTCACAGTAGTTAGTCTTTCTTAGGATGCCTGTACACAGCATTGGTTGACATTATATAAGCTTTCATTATGTTGTGGTATAACAGTGCTCTCTTAGTCAGTGCACATAATTAGAACAAGTGATGCTTTCATGAGCCCATCATTTATGCTTGCTGTACAACCAAAGAATGGTTTGTGGTACTCAATTTAAAAAGAAAGAACTGGTAGGCAAATAAGAAAATTTTAAACAGAAAACACCTTTATTTTAATGATACACAAATTCCCTTGTTTACCCTTTAATATGTGGATGTTCTCTAGTAAAGCATTATATCTCTAGTGCTGTACATACTTATATATATATATATATATATATATATATATATATGCATATATATTCTTACAAAAATTTACATATAGCTCAGGAGTTGCCTCTGTTATTTAAGATTCTAAAAGTTTACAAGTTTATAGAAGGTTTTGATATTCAAGCATGAACATAGTAAAACCAACTATTTCTAGTCATGTTGCTACTTATTGATTAATAAGCGCAAGAGAAAACATTAGCAAACTTGAGGTCAGCTTGGCCTACTGAGTAAAATCCTATATCAGAAAACAGGAGACAGAGAATGAGAATAAGGAAGAGAAGGAGGAAGAGAAAAATTGGTTTAGATAAATGTGAATTACTAGCATCATATAAGACAACACTGTGCCATGGACATTGTAATGATAACTCTATATGAAAATAGTGGAGGAACTGCAGTGGTTAAAGTAAATAGAAAGTTAAATGCTTCAGTTGTTCTCAACTTTTATAAAAGTTTAGCATTTCTTTTTAAAGTTTTAAAGAACAGAAATTCTTTGATCTTGAAATTTTTAAATGTTCCTTCCAAAGAGCCAATCTTTCCTGTTTGTTTGTAAAATGGGCCTTTCAGTTATATAGCTTTAGAATGCAACTTCTTTCATAACAATTAGGATAAATGTGTAGATAAGAGAAAGAATGAAATTCAACCTTTTCAAATAGTGACTAACTTCTGAGATCCTGTGCTTTACTAAATTATATATCAGTGAATGATTACATATTCTTAAACCTGTCACTGATTTATGTGGTTAAATACAGGGAAAGGGCAGTCTTTGGACTTTCTGTAGAAGAAGTAAGGGTCAACTAAAACATCTTTGAAGAACTTGTTAAAGTCTTCAGAACAAAATTTTTCAACTTCCACTTGACCACAGTTTTTTTCCACAACAATTATAATTTCCTGAAAAACTTTAACTTAGTTTTTTGACCTCATGGTTTCCAATCAACTTGTGCACCTTGATTCTCCATATAATGGTTTGGAGGAAACTAGAACTTAAGGATCTCCAGGTAGTACATATATTCATTTTCTTTCTATTGCTGTGGTTAAAACAACATGACCAAAGGTAATTTAGGGAGAACGGAGTTTAGGTAATGGTGAAGCTTCTAGTCCTGGATGAAGAAAAGACAAGGAAAAACTCAAGGCAGAAACCTCAGTGTAGAGGAAGTGTACTTATGGCTGTACTTTTCACAGCTTGCTTAGTTTGGTTTTTTATACAAGCCAGCACCATCCATATCAGTTTGGGCCTTCCCACCTGAATCATTAATCAATATTCTGTCCTTACAGGCAATCTGATGGATGTAAGCTGTGTTTCTCTCTTTCCAGATGACTCTAGCTTTGTCAAGCTGCCAAAACAAATCAAAATCACAAACAAACAAACAACAAAACCACTACCTTGCATACCACATGTGTTAGAAATCAGGAATCATTTCTTTAGGGAACCCCAAAGTCTGCTCAAAACACCTCAAGACCATGATCTGAGCACAAAGGATATTTATTTGCCTCATAGGGAGAGAAGCATGGGTAATGGACAAGATAGAGGAAGGAGGAGAACAAAAAGTGAGCAAGGAAGAGAGAAGAAAAGGAGCAAGGAAGAGGGAGAAGTGGTATTTGTTCCAAAGTGACAAAAGACTACCTCTGGATAGTGAAGAGAGAAATGTAGTCCAAAAACAAATGGAAACCCTGTGGTAGCATGACTTGTTTAATTTTGGCTGGATTTCTTCATTGGGTTAGCAAAAGAGATTTATTTATTTATTTATTTATTTATTTAATTTTATTTTATTGGATATATTCTATATTTACATTTCATTTTGCTTTTTCTGGTTCCCTGCCCCCCAAAGGATCCATATGCCCTTTTCCTTCCACCTGCTCCCTCATCCACCCCTTCCCACTTCCCTGTTCTGGTATTCTCCTACACTGATGCTTTGACTGTTTAACTTCAATAATTTGATAGCTGGACCCTGGTAGTCAGTCTCAGGAGGAGGACTTGGTCAATAAGGTGACTACCTTTAGGAATGCAATATGTCAGTTTTTTAGCAAAAGGAATGTAATCAGTGAGGAGGGCTAGTCCTGTGAGAGCTATTTGCTCTAGTGCCTTAGTGTCCCATCCACTTCTCCCTTTATCTTCTTCACCTACACTGAATTCATAGCAACAAAACAATGTTTTCCATCTGTTGACACAAATTTGACTTTCATTCTGTAATGGCACACTGTATGAAAGCCTTCAACAAATGCTTTTTGTTGATTTATTGTGCTATGTTTGACTTTAAAGGCTAATAGGATCTAGAGAAATGAAATCTGTTTTCAGATAGCAAGGTAGACATTACCATAGACTTGACATTGGCATATGTGTTTAGGATGTTTGCCATGAACTTCTTACAAACTTCTACTCATAGATAAATACTCACCCTCCTCAAACGTGTTTAGCATCTTTTCAAAATGAAGTTCAGAAGACTTTTCTTTCCCACATGAGGATGGCTCTGGCAACCTATAGTGTAACATCAAGAATAATCTCACTGGAATATTCTGTACAGTCATCACTCTGCCTATCTTATTGGGTCTTAGAAGATCCTATGTACCTGTTCAATCTTCCAAACCCTGTAACTTATCTTAAAATTTTAAGAGAAGAAACACTTATCTTAAAACTTTCATAAACAACTTACTTTGTTTCTACCGTGTTTATATGTCTATATGTTTGTTGTTGTTGTTGTTTGAAATCAGGATTTTGAGAAATAGCTGCTTCTGATTTTACTAAATAGCCCACATTGGAACTACTGAGGTAAAAAGTATATGTCATGAAGTCTATCTTCATTCTTGCTGGTACATTCAAGATTACTCAGATCTCAATGAAGAGATAGTATTTCTTATGTATGATTAGTATTTGCCAGAAGAAATGGAATAATTATTTTTTTATTTATTTTAATAATTGACCTCAAATATCATCTCAAAATTTTTTAACCTTCAAATAAACTATATTCTTGAATTACATATTTTATAAAGTTGCTATATTTATTCTTTTTTCAAACTTTTTATGTTTATTTTCACTTTTGAAAAGGAAATCTGTCTTCTTATACTCTGGTGAATGGATCACCCTCATAACAACTGTAAGACTTCTAACAGTGTTGCTTATCATGAAAAAAAAAAGTTTCTTTAGCTGTGTCTGAAAAATATTTTCTACATAAATTATTAGGTGAATTCAGAGATGGCAAATGTGTGCTTTAGCATGGATATACTTTAATTAAGAGAAGTTATGGGTTTACCAAAACTGAACTGCACTCCCTAAAAAATTCATATTCTCTTTTTGTCATAATTAAATCATAAAAGTATCATAAGGAAAAATGGTAGTATAACTCATGTCGGTCAAACAGTTTCTGTTCTTTTTTCTGTCTTATTACACCTGAATTGCATTATAGAAAATAAAAATCATTATGATACTATATTTGTTTTCTTTATTCCAATTTTTTGCCACTATACAAATTACACTCTTCAAAAAGCTAGTTTATAACTAATGTTTTCATATTTGTCCAAAGAGAGATTTTCTCAGTTTGTGCACATTAGCTATGATATTCATCTTCTTCCAGCTGAAATTCTTAATGTAGATATATTCTTTTGAGCTACAGCAGTTGTCTCCTTTAGCTAGTACTGGAAAAAAAATGTTATTTTTAAGTTGACTTGGGGAAAGTACTACTTATAAATGCTAAAGTCTGTTTTCAAGGGGATAAACAAAGCTATCTTCTTCCAGGGGAAAGGAGCTGTATAAGATAATAGGGAATTGAGTTTTACTGTTTAACTTTTCAAACATTTGACATCAGTGCATTTTTTAAAAATATGAAAAAATGGCAATTCTTACAATTCCTTCCTCTTTTCTGTTTCCTTCACATAATTTGTATCTCTTTCATATTTGCATTCTGCAGCTTATGTTTGCATGCACTGCAGACTAAGCAATTCTTATCCTTCTCCCAGACAAATCACCTACTATACACTATTATTATTATTATTATTATTATTATTATTATTAGATCAAAATTATATAAACTTCTACTAACTAGAAGCTCCAGAGTGATGAATGACATTTCAGCTTTTAACTTAACAATGACTTCATCACCATTGTCTAGTCTAAGCAATCGAACAGGGGATAGTTCAGAGTTACAAAAAGGGGAAATAAGTCTACCACTATAGCCCTTATTCTGGAAATAAATTATTTTCAAATTCACATATTCTAAACATGATAGGCATTTGTTTCAAGAGAAGACCAAAGAATTTGAAGGAGAAGGAAAGAAAAAAGTGTGATAGAATCTATATCATTAGAATACATATGGCAATACATAGAATTGGGGATCTGTGTAGAGAAAAGACCAGTCACACATAAAGAAGGATACACAGAAGGTAGTGAGGGACATAAAAAATGAACACAATATGTGTCCATATGTTTTAAAATGTCATTATTAAATCTATTTCACTGCATGAAATGAGAAGATTAATTTAAGACTAGTATTGCACATTGACATAAATTGGTTTAAATTCTGTAACATCTTCTGAAATAACAGAAATGAACTTATGTCTCCTATAGAAACAGCACCCAAATAATTTCTGCATCCAACACTGGATTAACTGTAATCCTCTGAGCTGGGCGTTGGTGGTGCACGCCTTTAATCCCAGAACTTGGGAGGCAGAGGCAGGTGGATTTCTGAGTTCGAGGCTAGCCTGGTCTACAGAGTGAGTTCCAGGACAGCCAGGGCTACACAGAGAAACTGTGTCTCAAAAAAACAAAAAAAAATTGTAACCCTCTGTCCTTCTGCTACATATGAGACTACATATTTGTTTATGTAGAATTTAGTGACATAAAATGGTTTGAGTATGGGTAGTAGCATCAAATCAAATTAAGTTAAAATCCAGCCTATCTTATTGATAAAGAAGTCTTCTTGGGGTTTGACTTATCTGAACCCTTGTTTCTCCTTTAAATAAGGAGAATATAGACTTACTGATAATAGACATTCTCTTGTAGGGAAAAATGAGTAAGTATAAACAAAGAGAAAGGGAAGGTGGAAATGAAATTATTATTATTACAATCTCAAAAAATAAAATGAACTAAATAAATAAAACTCATACAATATAAAATAAATGTAGTACACTAATGAGATACTAATAATAAAAGAGCTAATTGGAAGATATAAATGATGGAAGGGAACACCCTCTTTTTTTTTTACCAAAAATTAATATAAGCCATAAACTAATTTGAAAACAAAGCAGAATTTTTGATAAAGTAACAAACCAGCTCTTCAGTAATCAGGATCATTGAATTGTTTAAAATATATCTTTACTTTTACTTGCTTTGTGATTTGAAGAATGCACAGATAATCAATAACACTAAAATTTTGTTTAATTCATTGCATGCATGTTTAGTTTGGGGTAACAGCTTCTTCAGTACCTATAAATTTCTCATGGCCACATGAGAGCACCTCCACTTATAGGAAGAGATTGCGTTTATACTGTTTCAGCAGAGAATTTAAAATAAAAATAGAATTTTATACAATTTGTTGTAATAATGGTTTCCAATTTCCCAACTGCTTCCATAACTAATACAGAATTATTTTACTTCTTAGATATAAAATAACAAAATGAACTACATCACAGGCATATAGTATAACTTACATACTTTCAGAACTTATTACTTAATCTCCATCTTCTGGAAAGGTTATTTAAAATAGAAAAAAGGCATAAAACTGGGAGGTACAGATTCTGATGCAAACTCTTAATTTATACACATAAAACATCAAAAATTCACTTGCTGATTTTGCATTCATTTGTCTAAAATTAGAGAGCAGTAATGATCGCTGCAATTTTCCTTTGAAAATTATAAATCTGAAGCAATAATTGTATCTGCACCTACTCTTTGCCTATTTTTGCAGCATTCAAAAATATTCATGTGGTTAGAAAGCAGCTGTTCCCTATAGCATATGTTTCATGACTGCTTTTCTGTGTGAAATAAGATTTGATAGCATACTATAACTATGCATGGTGCACATGGAAAGGGTTTTCTTTACATGCCCATCCTGTCTTTTTACCAAGCCAGTAGATACTCTAAATATTTATGATGTAGTAGATCAGCAAGTTATCATTTCTTTCATCTCTTTTACAAATATTAATTTTGCATTGAAAATCTTTTTTCTTCTTTCATAGTAGTACTATTAATTTACTTATTTATTTATTTATTCATTCATCCATTTATTTTTTTCTGCAAAATAGTTTCAACCCTGTGATGTCCTGGCAAACACTAAGTTTATATTCCAACTCTATGATGGTGCTGACATTCAGAAATTCTAACATTAATTGCTAAACTGTAAGCTTATAGTAGGAAGAACTGTTGTACAGCAATGAGCTCTGGTCCATGCAAAGAAGTTTTACAAATACCTAAAATAAAATATATTTCAAAACCTGCAAAATGTTTTCACTGATTTAAATAACCAGTCACTGTTATATTGAGAAAATATTAATATTAGGATGAGAAATACCAGAGAAATAAAAACAACATATCTGCATGTTAGAGTGGCTTATAGCATCAAAATAGCATAAAATATCAAAACCTTGTCCAGAAATTTATTATATGAAAAAATGCCACTGACATGTTTGAAGTAAAGTTTCTTTTTAATGAATCATATGTTTGATGTTTTAACTATCTGTCAGTTAGTTAATCAGTAATGAGAGTGAAGGTAAAATGAATATACTGTCAAATAATATACTTCCAAAGCAAGTAACAGTTTCACATTAAAAGTAGATGGGAAGATGATAAATTCAATTATTTTGCATAGCAGGACCTGGAACGCTTGGGAGACATGAGACATCATTGATCTAGTAGCCCAATGGAAGCCTTAGGACTCAATTCTTTGTGATAGAATATTTGTTTCTACATACTGGTTTCACCTTTAGCAAATGTTCAGTGTTTTAGTTGGATGTTACACTAACACAGCTAGAAATGCGGGTACTCCTCTGTTGGAGGAAGGAAGAGATGAGGAGACCTTCTTAGAAAAATGGGGAAAATGACTGCAGAATGTTTGAAAAACACTAGTAAACTTCTCTGGGAACAAAGACTTTTGTCCTTAAAACTCTGTTTTTTAAATATTTAAAATATTTTTTAATATTTTTATTGCTTAATTTATTTAATTCCATTTAAATGTTGTTCCCCTTCCCTGTTTATCCTCCACAAATGTCTTATCCCATTCCCCCTCCCCTGTTTCTATGAGACTGCTCCCCTAGCCACCTACCCACTCCCAACTCACTGCCCTAGCATTCCCTATGCTTGTCATTGAGCCCGCAGAGGACCAAAGTTCTCTTTTCCCATTGATGACAGATAAGGCAATCTTCTGTGTTATATGCAGCTGGAGTCATGTGTACTCTATGGTTGGTGGTTTAGTCCTTGGGAGCTTCTAGGAAATAAGGAACATAAGAGTTGTGTTTTATGTTTGTGTTTGAAACTTAGCTCAAATTACAGCCTTTTCTGCAAAAGATTTCATATGCTATAGTCAACTCACTATGATGCAGATGCTCCTGCTATGATTAAAGTTATGGGTATACTAAGGTATAGTAAGATTTACAGGGTGAATGTGTACACAAATAAATCATGGGTAATTTCATAGTAACATACACAATAATATAGATACAGAGGTATAGAAAAAAATCTCCAAGTAGTGTTTATGAATAAAATCAAAATAAAACTTTGTGTGTTAGCTTCATATATACAGTTGTGATACTAATGTGATGGTCACAGAAGCATCACTATTATATTCAAGGTCTGCATAGGACACATACTGAAACATAGCTTTCAAAAACCAAAAGACAAAAAAAAAGTGGTCTTTTAAGTTTTGAACATAAGAAGAAACTCCTAATATATGTTCTAAAGAAAAATATTAAATTCTGTATTTTTGTTGTAAAAATTAATAGCAAACATTTTTCTAAATATATTGCCCTTAAGGAAAATTACCAGCTTCTGGCTTTTACAAATAATGCTGCTATGACTGCAGAGCATTTATCCTTATTACCTGCTGGAGCATCTTCTGGGTATAAACCCAGGAGTGGTATATCTGGGTCGGCTGGTAATACTATGTCCAATTTTCTGATGTACCACTAAACTGATTTCTAGAGTGGTTTTACCAGCTTTTAATCCCAACCAGCAATGGAGGAGTCTTCCTCTTTTCCAACAGCCTCACCAGCATCTGCCATCACCTTAGTTTTTGATCTTAGCCATTTTAGCTGGTGTGAGGTAGAATCTCAATATGGTATTGATTTGCATTTCCCTGATGACTAAGGATGTTGAACACAGATGACCCTCAACAGAGGAATGGATACTGAAAATTTGGTACATTTATATATTGGAATATTACTCAGCAATTAAAAACAAGGAATTCATGAAATTCCTAGGCAAATGGATAGAAAATATCATCCTGAGGGAGGGAACCCACTCCCAAAAGAACACACACAGTATGTACTCTATGATAAGTGAATATTAGCCCAGAAGCTTGGAAAACCCAAGATACAATTCACAGACCAAAGGAAGCTCAAGACGAAGGAAGAACAAAGTATGGATGGTCTTTCTTAGAAGGCGTAACAAAATACCCGTGGGAGGAGATACAGAGACAAAACGTGAAGCAAAGACTGAGGGAAAGACCATCCAGAGACCAGGGATTCTATCTATATACAGTCACCAAACCCAGACACTATTGTGGATGCCAAAAAACACTTGTTAACAGGAGACTGATAGAGCTAACACCCGAGAGGCTCTGCCAGTGCCTGACAAATACAGAGGTTGATGCTTTCAGGCACTACTGGACTGAACAAAAGGTCCTCAATGGAGGAGCTAGAGAAAGGACCCAATGAGCTAAAGGGGCTTGCAGCCCCCATAGTAGGAACAACAATATGAACCAAACAGTACCCCTAGAGCTCTCAGAGAGAAAACAACCAACAGAAGAGTACTCATGGAGGGACCCATGGCTCTAACTGCATAAGTAGCAGAGGATGGCCTTGTTGTACATCAAAAGGAAGAGAGGCCCTTGGTCCTGAAATTGCTTGATGCCCCAGTATAGGGGAATACCAGGGCAGGGAAATGGGAGTGGGTGTGTTGGTGAGCAGGGATTCGGGGAATAAGATAGGGTATTTTTGGAAGGGAAACCAAAAAAGGGGATAACATTTGAAATGCAAATATACAAAAATATCCAATTTAAAAAGAAAAAAGAAAAAACTACCAAAAAGTCTTTAGAAGTTCCAAGTTTCAGTTGAAAAAAAAATTAAATACAAGAAGAGGAAAATGCTGATTTACATCTTCTATTTCAAATTCTAGGTTCTTGCTCTGGTAATTCAAATATCTCAAAAATGCATATCAGATACAGTTTCCTAGTTTTGAAAAGTTACTCTTGTTTACCAGAATTCATACCCTACTGGCATTTTAGGTATAAATACTGACATGGCAGGGCTAATTTAGGATGCAGCTCACTGAGATTCCCAGGGTTGAATTGTCCAGTATTTGTGTGGTCTTCATGGATATTTAGTTTGTGATCTTTCTATTTTTCAGTATTGTGACTCCATTTAATTACAACTTTTACAACCTCATGTATTCATACAGTCACTTTATTTTTATTTACCTTCCAATCATTATGCTTTTTAAGGAAATTCTTTAGAGGTAAATCTAAAGAAAACTTTCAAAATATCAGTCTTTCACATCCATTTGTTTAAAAATTGACCCACACTTTCTTCCCAAAGCTTTCACTTGTTTATATCCCAGCTACATTTAAGCAACACTTTCCTGTGTTTTATCCACTATCAAATAGATAGGTGCTATAAATTTTATAGAGGTGCTCCTAAACCTGACATTGCAAGCTGTGAAGCACCCTCATAGTTCCCTACTTTATATATTATTTTTATGGTGAGAATTAAAGCTTTATGAGGCTATAATTTCTGACATTACCACTTCTTCCTTGGAACTCGATGTTATCCTATTCTACAAAGAGGCACAGAGGAGAAGGAATACATTTTCAAGGTCAAATGAGTGTTCTGAATCTAGAATTAAGATTCTCTAAGCAAAGTAGAATCAATGTATCTGATTAACGTTATTGGTAAAAATGCATGATAATTTTTTACATGAGTTCTAAAAATGTAGTGTTAATGACTGAAATATTCAAGGCTTTATATTAATAAAGCCAAACAAACAACGTAAGGATGCCTGGACTAGTGATTCAGTGGTTAAGAATGCATGCTGTTCTTTCAGAGGACACACACAATTTTCTAGCTTTCCTAATATGCATCTTATAACTACCTATAACTGAAAGTTTAGAGACCTGACACGCATGTCTTTCCTTCACTAACATGTATGCATGTGTACAATACATAGGTGAATATGAATAAAAATAAATGTTTACATTATAATTTGATAAAGGCTTCTTTTTAAAAAAATAGTAAATATCAATAAAATGTGGTATAGTTTCATGTAAAATGGGTATAGTGCATTTGGGAGAAATTTTAGGAAATATCAATAGGATATTATCCCCTCCTGGAAGCATAAATAAAATAACACAAAATATGAACACTGCCAAATAGAAAAATGCTAGCAAATACAGAAGTAGTGAGATAAAGGCATGTTTGTTGGGAAAACAATACTAAAATAATACCTAGATGATTACATGGTGTTGACCTTTTTAATTCAGCTAATTCAGTCTATAGTATATTCCATGAAGCATATGCTGTGTGACTTATCCATTGTTAATTCACTTAAAATTTTCTTGTGTAAGCCTAGAACATAATAAATTTGAGCATTTTTCTACTAATACATTGATATAACACTCAAAACCTATAATACAGAAGCTAAAATATTTTAACATTTATTATCAGGAATTTCTTTAGTTTATTCCTGGTATTCTGCAATTATTGTAATTATCATATTATTATTTAATAATCCTAAAGTATATATATGTATATATGTACATATATATATATATATATATATATATATAAAATCTGGTACCCTAGATCTGAAATAACTCAACTGTATTCTTTCTGGATTTTGGTTAAAAGTTGCCTTTATTCTTAAATCAATTTTAAACCTTCATTGTTGGATATTAGTATATTGTATTATATATTATTTTATTTTGCTTTGTACAATCATCAGGAAATGATTGGGGATTTAGCACTACCCAATTATTTTATGAAAGGTTAATCAGTAATTATTCAAATTTTTTCTTAAACATATGTGGACTAGACCATGTCAAATTTTCTCATATTTTCTGGCAATATCCACCAATACCAAATAATGATTTGTTTTTTCTTCTCAAGACCTAAGAAAATCTTCAAGACGTTAAAATTGTTGTATTTTCAACTCCTTTGTTTGATGTTTCAGTCCATCTTAGAAGGGGAAACAAGATAGTCCAAAGATGAAATACAGAGACAAAGTGTGGTGCAGAAACTGAAAGATGGGCCATCCAGAGACTGCCACACCTGGGTATCCATCCCACATAATGTCACCAAACCCAGACACTACTGTGGATAATAGGAGGTGCTTACTGGTGGGAGCCTGTTTTAGCTGTCTCCTGAGAGGCTTTGCCAGAGCCTGACAAAGGGACAGGCAGATGATTGCAACCAACCACTGAACTGAGTACTGGTCCATAATGGAGGACCTAGAAAAGGAACTGAAAGAGCTGAAGGGGTTAGCCATAGGAAGAACATAGGAAGAACAATACCAACCAATCAGAGCTCTTAGGGACTAAACTACTAACCAAAGTGTACATATGGAGGGTTCCGTGGGTCCAGCTGCTTATGTAGCAGAGGATGGATATGTGGGGCATCAATGGGATGGGTGGAGAGTCCTTTGGTGCTGTGAAGGATCAATGCTACAGTGTAGGAGAATGCAAGGGTGGGGAGGTGGGAGTAGATAGATAGGTAGGGGAACATACTCATAGAAGCAGGAGGAGGAATTGAGGTAAGGTGTTTCCAGAGGGGAAACCAGGTTAGGAAACAACATTTTAAATGTAAATAAAGAAAATATCCAATAAAAAAAAAGAAAAAAGGGATAAAAAGCATTGATATATTTAGGGAGCACAATGCTGGCTTTGTCAAGTAGAGTTGTCAATATTTAGGAAACAGAAGTTTCAGTATATCTGAAGCAGCCAAAACAGGTGAGCTCTTTCCTAGGGATGCAGTGAAACGGAAGCACAGTGATTCTACTGTTAGATGCATAGAGCTTTGAAAGATGGAAGACAGCTGATGGCTTGGGAATATCTACGCTTTATGGTCAAATCTTAAAACCATATGTCTAAAAATGTTGCCTTATGCTATTTAAATTCTCCCACATGGTTTGCAAATTGAGCTTCTTAGTAATTAGGTCAGTATATTCTTTTATGTTTTTAGAAAATTCATTAGAAGTTTTGTATATTATTTTAAAGCAGAAAAATCTTATAGAATATTTGGTGTTTAATATAGGTAGAGCTTTTGGTGTCCCTTGTTAATAACATCATTTCTGTCTTTGAAATGTCTATTAGACATTAAAATTATCAGCCAATAAAAAAAATTGAAAAATCAAGAAAATGATTTATCATGTAACTTTAAGTATAGAATATTCTTTCTTGTGTATTGAGCTAACCCTCTAATTTTCTTACATCTGTCTCCATTTTCCTTTTCGAAAACAATCATCATATATTTCCACCAGTTTGCTTTTTTTATTATTTGCTTTGTGCCAATTTCTCTAAGATTTTGCCTTTTGTCTTAAAACGTAGTTCATCATTGAGATACACTCAGTGAAATTATAATTGACTTGAACATTGTTTCATAGAGAAGATGCAGAATATTATCTTATAAATCATATTTCAGCAAGAAGCATGGATTTATAGGGTATGATGGGTGGTATAGTCAGGGACATTGTCTTTACATTTATACAGAATCAACTCTAAAGGAAAACATGTTCAATAATGCTTCAGACTTTAATATACTGATATTAAATGCTACCTTATTTCTATATATTGAAAAACTGATGGAAAATTCTACTAGTTGTCAAACTCCCAAAATACTTTTAAAAATTCCATTTATTTACATTGAGCCAACTCATCGCTTATTCTGACCAAGCAAAGAATAAACTAATGTACAGTGATCAGTAATATAGACGCCTCAGACTACAGAATGCAGGCACTGAAAACTAAGACAAGAACACTGTAAAGTGTAGCAGTGTATAGTTATAGCACATTGTGATGTTGTAAGTGAACTTTCCTGGGTGAGCAGTGATAATTCTTATGAAAATTTCACTGGAGCAGAAACAGAGGAATGTTTCCAAGATGATATATTGTCCAAATGCAAGCTCAGTTAGACAGATTGTAAAACAAAGTGACTCACAAAAGTAGAAATAGGGAGGACAGATGTCAATATACTCATTTTGAGGAAGCAATAATTGCAAAGTAAGTTCTGCAAATAAAGACAGGAAGAGAAACAGTGTCTTCTTCAGGTAAAAGGACAATAATTTCAATAGGAAACATGGCACATAGAGCCAAGTTGATATACAGAATCCAAATAAAATATTTGCAAAGTTCCCAGAGAGAAAATTAAATATTCTTAATGAAATATTGAGAAGCCTTAGAGTAGATTTGTTGTTATAAGGACAAATGGTAAAAAAAATTCATGAATTGAGGTTATGTAAGTATAAACAAGACTGAACCATTATTGACACACATAAATCAATATCTTGAAACATTTCTAAATCTCTCTATTTCAAATGTGTCTCAATAATATGATTTTACATTTTGAAGCTAATAAAATATATATTGATGTTTCTCTTACTGAGGGACCAAATTGGATCTGACCTCACACAACCCTGGTAACAGTTAAAAGGGCATTTCAATGGAAGTGCTATGCAAAAGGACAGGGCACAAGGGGCAAAGTGGCATATTCCATTTACACATTTGGTTTTCTTAAAAGTAATTCTAAATAACTTCATTTCTGGCAGTACTTTGTGATAAGATGAATTCCTTTTGGTAAATATTTCTAGTTTACTTCAGATTTGGACACTTGAACTTTACTTGTGTGCCTGCACTTAGCTCTCTGCTATAAAATTATTTACATAAATAAAAATCTTTCTTTCACTACAGTAATACATCAAAATATTGTTCAATTTTTACTGAAAAGAAATAAGCTTGTCTATTGTTTGAAAATAAAGTTATTGGTCACAAAATCTTATGTATGTAAAACGGATTATTGGACTTGTGATGTACCACAGTGATAAGGACCACGTGCCCTGTGTTTAGTCCTCAGCAGTACCAACTACAATGAAAAAACACATACCACACAGACACCAGCGCATGCCTTGAAAAGAATCATTTTTTAATTTATATCTGACTACCCATGTAAAACATTCTCATCTATTCTAGAGACCTGTTTGGCTAAATAGTGATTTTAGAGGTATCTCCCCAGATAATGTCACACAAATGAACAAACTACTTCATAAACTCATTATGAACATTTATTTATAATTCAACACATTCCACATCTTGTAAAGAAAGTATCTTAGAATTCTAGAGTTTATACATTTATTTTATTTCTTTTTATACATACATATACTTTATTTGCATGTGGGGCTGTGTTCTGCCTCTGTGCCTGATACATAAGGAGGCCAGAAAAGGACAGTAAATGCTATGAAACAGTAGTTATAGATAATTGTAAGTGCTAAGAATGAAAATTAAGCTGGGCGTTGGTGGCGCATGCCCTTAATCCCAGCACTTGGGAGGCAGAGGCAGGTAGATGTCTGAGTTTGAGGCCAGCCTGGTCTACAAAGTGAGTCCGAGGACATCCAAGGCTACACAGAGAAACGCTGTTTAAAACAGACAAAAATCAAAAAGCAGTCAAACAAACAAAAAATAATGAAACTCAAGTTTTCAGGAATAACAGCCAATATTTTACTTGCTAAGCTGGTAAACAAATAAAATTATAAGTAAAATTTGATGATTATTATCACAATGTTGTCAATTTATATTAATGCTTCTCTAAGAATATATACTTCATTTCAGGAAAATGGGCCTTAAAATGTCAAAACACTTAATGTCTACTTTAATAAGTTAAATATGATTAAAATTTAATCAACTTTCACATGAATGAACATGTGATGTATTTATTGTTGGTGTTATTAATTTGTAATGAAACAGGAAGAGCATATTATTCTACCCCATAATTTGGCTAGGACATGAGTTGTCATTCAACTTGAAATGTTCATGTCTTCTAATCACATGATGTTTTGTGATGGGAATGCTTGTTTCTCAATGAAGTAAAAGTTTTAGCTTTTTCTGAAGGAGGTGGCAAGTCTTAATCAACTAGACATGACAAGAATTGTTAATCTCTATTGAGGTTGGTCCTTATCTGAAGAGAATCATAGGAATAATGGATAGGAGATTCAAAGAGAAGAGGTGTGTGGAGGGGACATCAAAGAGAACGGAAACTGAAGTTGAAATGTAAAATTATAAAATTAAAATATTAAAAGAAAAAAAGAAATTAGTGTTTCACATTCAGAGCTTAGGCATTTTTTTCTAAATATTATAAGGTAAAAAATAAAATGTACCTATATCTACAATGTTCTCTTCATATGTCCACGATAGTTAAAGACACATAAAGCTTTGATGTGGTACCGTATACTCGGATAAATTCTATTTCAAAGAATTCTATATTTATAACCTGCAAGCCACTTTTATGACTGACTTGACAAGATTTCTCTACTTAAGGCAATAATGGCATGAATGTCATGACTGTAAACACTGACTTTCTAATTGATTTCAGGTTGATTGTTTTCAGGAGAGAATAAGGAATAGTACTGTCAATGTGGTCAATAGCTGGTTGCCAGGAAGCTTATAAGTCATAGGAGGAACCCACTACTATAATTTTTCTAGAAATAGAAACACTAAAACTGCCTATTAAATAATCATGATTATGTCCATAGATAACTTTTGCAACCAACCTTCATCAGAGAAGATTTTGATTGCAATGGACAACAATTAATTAAGAGTCTCATAGATGACTGAAGAGATGGTAAGGAAAAAGCCAATGGCTTGGTTCTAACTTGGTCATCCAAATCATCTTTTCCAAGGCCTGGAGAGCCTCATACAGGATAGGGTAAAAAGCATAGAAGAGGTGAGTCATGCATACCTTTGTTAAAAACCAAAAACGTAACAAAAAGCAAACAAAAATCAAACAAAAAGAAAATAAGCAAAACCAATTAAAAAAGTAGTATAAACTACAACAGCAGCAGCAGCAGCAGCAGCAACAACAACAACAACAACAACAACCAGATACTATATGACTGGTGTGCTAACAAATAAATGAAAACATTTTCATATTCCTGGACCAGGATTTCCAACAGTTCATCATGAGAGGAGGCTTGTCATGAGAGATTTCTTTCTTCCCATTTTTTGATCAAGTCACTTTAATTATTGCTGAAGGAGGAGGTGTTACTTCCTTAGAGAGACGGAAAAGGAGCAGGGACACTTTAGGGAGTAAAGAAATACTTTCTGTGGTTGTTGAGAAAGGTTAGCAGAGGTGAGTGAGATATAATTAATTATATGAGTGTATGAAATGCAGAGAATAGAAACAATTTTAAGGGACTAGAACATCTGAGGCCTTTCACTAACAGTGGTGAGAGGTGGAGACTGGAGCAAGCCATCAACTATTTCTGCATCCCATTAGCACTTCTGTGATTCACCTCATCTGCTTGCAATAAATGCTTTCCTGTGCTCAAAGGTGCTTTATCAATGTTTCAGCACGAGAATGATTTATGGTGTTTTGGGCACAATTTTTTAGTCCTTAATGACCATTAGCAGGTAAAACTAAATTAGTAGGTGCTTAGCATCTGTGAAAACAGAAGGTATTTGTCTTCTAATCAGCATGGTTTCGAGATGTTTTATTTTAGTAAACTGTGTAATAGCAAAGGTTAATGGTAACTTACATTGATATATGATATGTCAAAAATGCTAATTCCAGCCTATCTTTCTGATAGCCAAAAGTGATTTTCTTTTTGGTATGAATGGGCAAATGGCAAATATTTCTCCTCTCTCCTTCTCTAAGAATTCTTCTTGTAATTGTAGAGTCATTGCTCTATATCACACACTGGCCAGTAATAGGAGAGCTCTTTTTACTACATCAGCTGTCCCTGTTAACAATTCATTACAGCAAAGCAGTCAAGAGTTCAACAAGGTAAAACATCAATTCAAGAGGGAAATGGCAAAGTGTGAAAGGTGTGAGCCACTCTGTGTTAAATTGGTTTTCATTGAGGATATTTAGATACATAAATATTTGGGTAGCATCTCTAGCCACAGAATAATATAAAACATAGTATTTATTTTTTAATTAATTAATTATTTTTTACAGTCAATATTTTGTCCCCCCATCCTTGTCCACACTGACTATTCCACATCCCATACCTCCTCCCGAGGCCCCTGTCCCAGTTTTTATAAAATAGAATATTTTCTTGATGACTAAACATTTTCAAAATATTTCAAACATTTCATGCTTGCTGATTAGAATTATTGAAAGCCAAAAAATGAAGAGTTTATTTTATTAGGAGATAAACATTGAAGTGTGCATCATCATCATCATCATATGCCCATGCGTGGTAATTATTACCTATAATTCTAGCTATGCATGACAAATTCTGACTTAATGAGGATACTATTAAAACTGAGTATTTTAAGTAAAGAGTATTAAAACAACTTATGATTTTTCATAAAGTATTTATTTCTGAAATATAATTATGTAAATTAAAATATTCAGATAACACAAATTCCTATATTTTAACACACTTAATCACTAATTTGAAGATGTCATAAATCAAGATCATTTTAAAAGAGATACTACCACCCAGACCTGAAGAACTAAGGTTAGAATTTAGTTAGAAATTGTATATTTACGATGTTGAAATGAATGTAAGAAATGTGAGAGTGAATATACAAACCGGATTTTATCACAGGAATGTTTGTATATTAGAAATATATATCCAATAAAATCATAACAACCACAGGTAAATGAGTGTGCATATAACTATTTACATATATATGATGTAGCATAGAAACCAAAAATAAATATTTAATTGTCTCAATAATTGCAATACTGAACTCTTTTAAACTTTGACATTATGTCATGAATTTTTACCAATTTACTTTGGACTTTAGAATGACTTTAGGTGACTTTCTGGCATATGTCTTCACAGTCTTTCAAAAAGAGTACTGAGATAGAGGTTTCATGGAATATACTGTGCTTCAGAAGGATTTTCTTTCAACCTATCATCATATTAGCATGAGATTTTACAGAGAAACACACACACACACACACACACACACACATGCAAAAGCACACACATGCACATATTCACAGACACATGAGTGCACATAGGCAACTACTCATTTAGAAACTTGAGAATCTATGAGTTAATTGAGTTTGTGAAAAGGCATATAGTTGAAGGGTTAATTAATAAAGCAATGGTGCTTGAAAGAAAGATACATTGTGAAAAAGCCTACCCTTCTTTAAAAGCTACAATCATGGAGGTCTCTGAAGGCATATCCATAGTTCAGATAATATCCAGGGAGTGGTTGGATTTCTTCCAGAAATTCAGAAGTGTCAGTGCATGCTCCCCATGGATTATTTATTAATTTTTACGGTGTTAACTGCACACTGTATCTATCCCTTGGTAGAAGGGTCCTCTTAGTTTATGTGATATTCATATTTTTGGATATAAGCAGTTATTTTCAGTTCCATGTATCATAACAGAATAAAATAAGAAACAACTTACTCTTTATTTCCAATTGAAAAAATGTATCGTCTATATTATTAAGTATGTATGAGGTCATTGGGAAATACCATGAAAAACAGTGTGCTAGTTCGTTTTGTTGCCACCCTTCCCAGAGGATAGAATTACCTGAGAAATAGAAATTGAGCCAATCAATTAGAGAAGCCTATGTTATGTCTTTAGGTCATTATACTGATTCATGATTAATGATGGAGATCTCAGGCCACTGTGGACAGAATTGTATGTGGGAAGGTTGTAATCAGACTGAGAAAGCCAGGATGAGCAACCCATCATGGTCTCTGATATGTACTTAATTTGAGTTTTACCTTTTCTTCCTTGATTATCCATTGTAAGCTGCAAAAGAAGAACAGGAGAAGGAGGAGTAGGAGGAGGAAGAAGATGAAGAGGCAGAAGCAGAAGAAGTAGCAAGAGAAGAAGAAGAAGAAGAAGAAGAAGAAGAAGAAGAAGAACAACAACAACAACAACAACAACAACAACAAGAACAACAACAACAACAGCAACAACAACTTTTCAAAGATACTTTTGGCCCTCCTGTTTTTAATTACAGACAGCAGACTAGGAAAAATAGTATGCATCGAACTCTGAGTTATCTAGTAGAGACTAGATTTCCAAAACAAAGTTTTGAACCATGTATATTGAAAAGTTTTTATGCTTTAAGTTTTAAATATTTTAATAAATAGTATTTATAATTAAATTATTAAATATTTTGATCGAATGGTTGAAAGAAAATATTAAACTATACTTTAATATCCTTAAAATATGTGGGAATGTTTCATTTATACTTCTTAAATTGTTCTTTGTTAATTATTTATGGCGTTATTTGCTATTGACATGGATGTGTATTAAATTCATTAGCAGGTAAGTGACTACAGTAATTTAAAGTTAATAATAAATTTTTATGTCAAATAAGAGCATTAAATCTAGAAGACAGCAAAGTCAAACTTTTTATTTCTGATTTTACAGGTCCTATGCCTTGAAATAAGTGTTATAAATAATTTTTATAGGCTACATACATAAATAATATATTTTCTGGCTCATATCTATAGATATGAATGACCAAAATTCAATTCTGAAGTATTCTATATTTACATTATATGTATTAAATCCATTAAAGGCTAAGAATAAATAATATAAATGTCTATATTTTGAAAATTTATTTACTATGTAATGTAAATATTTAAATACAAATATTTACTGTTAAAGATGTGTATTCACAGCACAGTAAGCATATGTCAGAAGATAAAGTGTAGATCTATCTTATTTTTATGTTGGTTCTAGGTATCCAACTTAGGTTATAAGGCTTGTATTGTAAGCATATTATGTGCAAAGCCATCACATCATTCTAACCACTGGTACTTTCTTCAAGATACCATCAGAATTCCCCTATAAAACTTAGACCATTAAGGGTTTTGGTGGTGGTGGTGGTAGTAGTAGTAGTAGTAGTAGTAGTAGTAGTAGTATGTGTGTGTGTGTGTGTGTGTGTGTGTGTGTGTGAATATACATGTGTATTTTTGGTATTTCACTTCACTACCTTCAAGACACCACTTGAGATGGTGACTGGAGGAGCCCTAGGCTACACTCTATTCTTCGAATTGGGATGCTGAGCTCTTGAGACACCAATGAACTGCTCAGGGAGATGAAACATAGCTTAAAATATGGGTCCCAGTCTGTATTTTTCCGGGTAAGAAAAAGCACTGGCTCGGATTGAGGCTATGGTTCACAAACTCCTGTATATCCAGACACCACTTGGAACCCTGAAGAGTTGAACCTGAGGCATGGGGCAGGGGTATCTGCCTTAGCTCAGAGTTAGTGCCAGAAGTGTGGAAGGGCCTTCTCCTGGAGACCTAGGGTTACCATTAATTGATCAAAGTAAGGGTGCTAATAACATGACTAAAATGTTAACTGATTGAACGAGGAATATAATACACAATTTTAATCATACATACCTCAATATATGATTTAATTCTTAAATTCAAATTCATGTTATAACAAATTTCTAAAAAACAAAAATGCAAAAATACAATTGGCTTTTGTCTTAGGACAATAGGTTGCCTTTGCAACAGCTCATCATACTTTACATCTAATGTTTCTTTAAAAACTTCCTCGGCAATCTGAGAGAAATGACTCAGACTTGGAGGTAATAAATCACTAGAAAATTTAGAGTGCTATTGTCAGTTACACTGGCACCTTCTTGAGGGACTAGTTTATTCACTGAAAGCAGAGTGCGATTCCAAGGCTACACATTTGCTCTGGGTGAGGGATTCACAGCTGTAATGTAGTAAGGCAGTTCTCACACATCCTGCTGAGAGTTTTGCTCTAGATTGATTAGATGACCTTTGTCAAAATGAATGGAGGACATGGCTGTTTAGTTACAATAAGTTGTCCGGAGGAGTACTGCATAGACAAATGAGCAGATCGTCATAAATATGCTCTCCAGCTGACTTCCCTTGGATAAAGATGTGCACAAAATTCAGTGAAGCAGAAGGAAAGTTGCAAAGTAAGAGGGAATGAGAAAGTGAGGCTTTGCTTTTGATTCATGAATCTGTGAGACATAGTACCGCTAGTCCTAAGTTTCTTTTCTGCCAAATCTATGATTGGATTAACTGGAAAGGATCAAAGCATCAGTGTAGGGGAATACCAGAACAGGGAAGTGGGAAGGGGTGGATGAGGGAGCAGGGGGAGGGAAAAGGACATGTGGGACCTTTAGGGGGGTTGGGAACCAAAAAAAGGGAAATGAAATGTAAATATAGAATATATCCAATAAAAAATTTAAAAAAGTTTGCTCTCAATGGCTTTTTATTAAATTTGAAATTGTTTTGAGTATGAAGCTGACAATTTTAAGCTTAGAAACACCCTATATTTTTCAAAATTAGAACTTATTTTAATACTAATAAATAGAATATGCAATCTAGGCCCGTTTTTAAACACTCTCTGCCCTTAGTTTATCAACATTCAAACACTAGCCATAGTCTGAGTGTCAAAATATCTAAAGATATAGATTCCCCCATACTGATAGAAAGTATGCAGATTTATATAAAGCAACAGCAAAGCATTTATAATATAAAAAGATAAAATGCAAGCTTTGGAGTGCAAATCTACTTGTAATCTCATTTGAAAACTAGAGATATCATGAATGTAATAAGAAGCATTTGTTTTATCTTTGGTAGTTTTTCACTAAAAACATATCTGCCACATTTTCTTTGAATGTATTTTAGCAGAACTTAGAAGCAGATGAGTAAACTACATTAGATAACTCTTTACATACTTCCATACTAGTTGAGGCAATATTACCTAACAAAGATAAAAAGGTAATGACATTTTCATTATCCAGTGTTCAAAAACTATGTGATCTTATAGAAAATGTGTACCTAATATAATACTTATGAGAAATATGCAATATGTTTTACAAGTATTAGAATGTGCAAATGTTAAGTTTAGATATATTAGTCTAAAATACAAAAGTAGATTTAATGTCTTTCATTCTTCATACTTTAAAAAAGAAATTAATTTTACAAAGATATAAATCAATAATATACTAAGTATTTCAAATTTAATATGTAGAATAAACACAACAAATTGTAACTAATGAAAGAATGTATATCTAAGAGCTTAACTATGGAAGCAGCAAAATAAAATAGATCACCCAACACTAAAATGTTCTTATAATCTCTTTTTTCCTCTTCTGTTATGTTTCTGGAGACTTAAATGCAGAAGTTATTTTATATGTATAGGATGATTCCATGTCTCTGGTCATATTTTTCTGTAATGGTTTCATTATATTAAAAAGAATAGTTTTCCTAATAAGGGATACAGACTACACTTACCTGTTGGTATACAGACAAATATTTAGAATGCAATGTGAAATTATGCTAGCTTGGTACAGTTTTGTTTATAGATTCTTTCTAGTGATCCAGGATTTCAAGAGTTCTAGGT
Source organism: Apodemus agrarius (assembly GCA_964023405.1). Classification (NCBI taxonomy): domain Eukaryota; kingdom Metazoa; phylum Chordata; class Mammalia; order Rodentia; family Muridae; genus Apodemus; species Apodemus agrarius. The sequence goes on from OZ030017.1 coordinate 81,179,608, forward strand.
GGTTGACTATTTTTCCATTGGCAGATATAATGTCCATGTTGTTGAATAACTTTTAATCTAAATATTTTCAGTGCATGTGTGACACTACTGTCATGCTAGAGTTACCACACAGTTTATCAGATGGGGCAATTTTCAGAGGGGGCAATCTCAAAGCCTCAGTCCTATACAAAAAACTGTAAGTAACTAATGAATGCTTAGAGTGAAAAAATCATCTACCCAAGCAAGAACATATCAATTGGTTATCCAGTCACAAATAGCTAATCTCATAATGCATATACAAATAATACTATAAACACTGAAAATGTTGTTTTAAGTGTTTAGAAATATATTTAGGCATATATAGCAACAAATGGTGAAAAAACATAGACATGAAAGAAAGTTACACAGAATTTACAAGGAGTAAAGGGAAGAATTAAACTATGTAGTTATATTGTAATCTCAAAAGGTAAAAGAATTTTTAACTTAATTAGGAAACTGTGGAAGTACCTTCCTGACGAAAAAGATATGCAGAACTTGCAGAGAAGCCAGGTTCAGTTATACCAACCCTATTAGGTGGCTCACAAGCACCTGTAATTCTACCTTCAGTGCAATGATAGCATTTTCTAGCCTTTGTTGTCACACACACACACACACACACACACACACACACACACACACATATGCACCCACAGTTTTAATAGTCTAATTACATTTAATATTTTTTCTTCGTTAATATTAATGTAAGTTTGAATCTATCAGAAATTATATTGGAAATGATTGAGTTCAAACACTCTAATCCACATAATGTTAAATAATCAAATAATAGCAAATCTATACTTTAAAGGGACAGAAAAGATCAAAATCTAAATAATGAGGTTCTTCTCTGACTTCACTAATTCAGACTGAGCTAAATAGCATTATCATTGATTATCTTTCAAACAAATAAAAAAATCTTTCGAGAATCATAATGTATTTGGTAGTAACAATGAAGAGAAGACAACTGTCAAATGGATTGTCAATGTTTTTCTACTATGTATTGGAAAAATAACATCTCTAAATTCATGTAACACATTGTAACTAACAGCAGAAAGCTAAAATCAGTACATATGATGTTACGGACATGTGTCAAACATTCAACCCAATGAAAAGGCACAATTATTTTGAAGGTATTTAATATATCTTAAAGGAGAGATTTTTTTTGCTAAGATACAGGGTAGGCTCCAATCAGGTCTAAGTACTGATATATTTCAGAATATTTTTCCTAGATTAGTGCAATTTTTTTAGAAAATTACAGTTTTCAGAAGATGAATCATGACCCAGTCATGAATGCCAGAACTTATTATCAAAGAAACTAGTTTATTAATGACAATATAGCAGAGAACAGTTGGAAATTTTGTTGAGCTTAAATGTAGTGTTTACCTAGCATACACAAAACCATGACTTCAATCACTATTACTAAAATGAAAAGAGAGAGAATACAAAGATTAGGAAAAAATGGAAAAAATACATTGAAAAACATTAGGAGGAATTAGTGCAGTTTCTAAACATGTCATATAGATGTATGTCTACATAAAGGTCAAAACATGATGATTTCTAAAGTTTTTATTACAGTTTTTATCTTTTTTTTTTCAGAAAATAACAGCAAATTCATTGAAAGCAGAAGGGAAAATCACCTCAACCTTTTTTCTACTGCCAAGTGGTGAGCCCTAAATCCATGCGCATAAAAACATCAAATAGACTCAGTAGTTTCTTTCTCACTGTCTGGTTGTCTATCTATGCATCTATCTATATACATATTTGTCTATCCATCAGTCTGTCTGTCCTTTTATATATCTATTATATTCTATCATCTATGTATTTTCTCAATTATCTGTGATATATATTTCTCTATCCATATAATAAAATGAATAATCACAAATTTAAGAAGCAGTCAGGGTACATGGGAGAAATTTGAGGGGAAGTGCAGAGAAAATATTAATATGATAGTCATATACAACATTACTAAGAAAATAAAAATTAAATAAACATCAAAAATCCACATAAGACTAATCTTCAGTAAAAAGTTACACAAATGCCCATAGATGAGTAAACATATCCTTATAATGGATGGATTAATAGTACAACTAGACTAAACTAACACCAAAGAAATACTTGTAGATAGAAAAAGTAATTACACAAATTCCTGTAGAATTATTAATGTAGAATATGGCAAACCAGATATATAATATGTACTTAAATTAAATATAAAGGTTAGTAGATGAACCAATGCATGTTAAAAGAAATACATATATTATGATCTCCTTGGATGTTGCTAGAAAACATCTTTGCATACCAGTAAAGGCTTTTGAGCTTTATGGTGGACTTTCCTTTGTTCATAACACTGATAGCACAAATGATATCTTTTTATGAAAGTAATCAGGATGGATTATGTGTAAATAAAGCAAATATCTAATAAAATTGAACATTAATCTATGAAAATATTTATAGCAGTCATTAACAAATAGTCTAGAAGTGGTATAGTGCAGACAATTATACATGTATAAACAACAGGACAAACATGTCACAGTATTAATTCCTTTTCTTAAATGAAAAAATAAAAATACAAGCATTTTTTATTAGTATTTCTTTAGTTTGGATTTGAGAATCCCATTAAAGTTTTCCTCTAAGAAATTATTTCATCTTATCTTTCCCATTTTAGGATATGTACATCAATATTTCTGCTTCGATATATGAATATTATTGGAAAAGAGATGCAGAAAATTTGCCTCTTTGTCACTGAATTTACAAATTTAATTCACATTTAAAGTAAATCAAGGAAACTAACAAAACAACAGTTCTCCAATGATATTGTACATACATTGATGATTGATGCACTGATTTATATATATATATATATATATACATATATATATGTATATACATATATATACATATATATATATTATATATATACATAGGTATATATGATAGAGGCATGATACAATAGGTGATAGATAAAATATTAAATAAAAAGATAAATGGTAGATAGATGAAAGAAGGATGGATAGGTATATGTTTAGGAACATAGTTAGGTGACAGTATAGCTATATAGACAGATAGGTAGATAGATAGATAGACATATAGATCAGATAAATATTTGAAAATTTCAAATGAAAATACAAACAAACTTTTAGGAAAGTTCTAGATGCTGTCAAACATGATGTAGACAGAAAAAAATGAACTTGCATATACAGTTATCAATGGTTTGGGCTCATTGGCTAAGTTATTTCTAAGAACTATCATAGAATTAAAATAGTGGTTTCTCAGCTGTATGGCGTGGCAAAACTTTTAATTGTGGTTCTAAAAACAGAATTTCCTGAAATATTAGTAAGAATTTTTGCTTCCAGATATTAGTAGCATCTCTTGGAAGGTAGATAGGGTCACAGTACAGCTATAGTTATTGCCGTCTTTCAATTTTTTCTGTTTTTGTATTTGTTTTGTTTTCTTTTTGTTTTTTATTAAATACTATTTTATTGAATATATTCTCCATTTAAATTTCAAATGCTACAACCATTTGTGGTTTACCCCCTCCCTGAAAACCCCAAACCCCTTCTCACGTCCCTCCAGTCGACCCACTCCCATCTAACGCCCCTCGATTTCCTCACTCTGGGATATCTATTGAGCCTTCACAGGAGCAAGAACCTCTCCGCCCACTAATGCCTAAAAAGGCATTCCTCTGCCACACTTTTGGCTGGAACCATGCATATCCCTTGGTTGATGGTTTAGTCTCTGGGAGTTCTGGGGTGTCTGGGTGGCCAACATCATTCTTCCCATGGAGTAGCAAAACCCTTCAGCTCCTGCAATCCACCTGCCAACTCCCCACTAGGGAACCTCACCTTCAGTCCAATGGTTGGCAGATACTATCTGCCTCTGTATCCTTAAGGCTCTGGCAGGACCCCTTGGGAGACCACTATAACAGGCTCCTTCTGGTATGCATTTCTTGTAGTCCATAATAGTGTTAGGGTTTGGTGAGTGTTTATAGGATGAATCCCCAGGTAGGGAATTCCACATGTAGCCTTTCCTTCAGTCTCTGCTCCACCCTTTGTCTCCATAATTGCTCCAGTGAGTATTTTGTTCTCTTCCTCAGAGGAACCAAAGCTCCCTCACTTCTGTCTTCCTTCTTCTTTTGCTTCCTACGGTCTGTGAATTGTGACTGGTTTATTTTGTGCTTTTGGGATAATATCCACTTATCATTGATTGCATATCATATGTGTTCTTTTGTGATTGGGTTACCTCACTCAGTATGACACTTTACAGTTGCATCCATTTGCCTAAGAATTTCATGAATTCATTGTTTTTAATAGCTGAATAGTACTCCATTTTGTATATGTACCACAATTTCTGTATCCATTCCTCCATTGAGGGACATCTGAGTTCTTTCCAGCTTCTGGCTATTATTAATAAGGCTGCTATTAACATAGTGAAGCATGTGTCCTTATTACCTGTTGGAGCATCTTCTTGATATATGCCCAAGAGTAGTATAGCTGGGTCTGTGGGTAGTATTATGTCTGATTTTCTGAGTAACTGCCAAACTGATTTACAAAGTGGTTTTACTAGCTTGAAATACCACCAGCAATGGAGAAGTGTTCCTCTTTCTCCACATCCTTTCCAGCATCTGCTGTCCCCTGAGTTTTTCATCTTAGCCATTCTGATTGGTGTGAGGTATAATCTCAGGGTTGTTTTGATTTGCATTTCCCTGATAACTAAGAATGCTGAACATTTCTTTATGTGATTCATAGCCTTTCGAATTTCCTCAGTTGAGAATTCCCTGTTTAGCTCTGTACCCCATTATTTGACTATCCAGAATCTAACTTATTGAGTTCTTTATATATATTGGATACTAGCTCTCTATCAGATATAGGATTGGTAAAGACATTTCCCCAATCTGTTGGTTGCTGTTTTGTCCTATTGCAATTTTATGAGGTCCCATTTGTAGATTCTTGTACTTAGAGCATAAGCCATTGGGGTTCTCAAAGAAATCAGTAGCCTTTCTCATATCAAAGGATAAACAAGCTGAGAAAGAAATTGGGGAAATGACACCCTTCACAATAATCACAAATAATATTTGATACCTTGGTATGACTCTAACCAAGCAAGTGAAAGATCTGTATAAAAAGAGCTTCAAGCCTCTAAGAAAGAAATCGAAGAAGATCTCAGAAGAAGAGAAGATCTCCCATGCTCATGGATTGGCAGGATTAATATAATAAAAATGGCCATCTTGCCAAAAGCAATCTATAGATTCAATGCAATCTCCATCAAAATTCCAAATCAATACTTCATAGAGCTAGAAAGAGAAATCTGTAAATTCATCTGGAATAACAAAAAACTCAGAGAAGCAAAAACTATTCTCCACAACCAAATATCTCCTGGGGGAATCGCCATCCCTGATCTCAAGAATTACTTCAGAGCAATAGTGATAAAATCTGTTTGGTATTGGTACAGAGACAGGCAGACAGATCAATGGAATAGACTTGAAGACCCATAAATTAACCCACACACCTACAGTCAACTGATGTTTGACAAAGGAGCTGAAAACATCCAGAAAAAAAGAAGCATTTTTATTAGATATAATCTTTATTTACATTTCAAATGCTTTTGCCTTTCCTTGTTCCCCTCTCTGAAAATCCCATAAGTCATCTCCCCTCCCTTGTTCCCCAATCAACTCTCTTCCTCTTCCCTGTCCAGGTATTCCTATACACTGTAGCATCAAGCGTTTCCAGGACTGAAGGCCTCTCCTCCCTTTGTTGTCTAACAAGTCCATCCTCTGCTGCCTACCTGTCTAGAGCCATGGGTAACTCCTTGTGTACTCTTTGGTTGATAGTTTTGTCTCTGGGAAACCTGGGAGTACTGGGTGGCTCATATTGTTTTTCCAATGGCTCTGCAAATTCCCTTAGCTTCTTGGGTCCTTTCTCTAGCTCCTCCTTTGGGGACCCTGTGATTAGTTCAATGGCTAGCTCAGAGTGTCCCCCTCTGTATTTGTCATGCACTAGCAGAGCCTTGAGGTGACAGCTATATCCAGCTCTGGTCAGCAAGTACTTGTGGGCATCAATAATAGTGTCTGGGTTTTGTAACTGTATATGGGATGGATCACTAGGTGGGGTAGTCTCTGCATCGTCTTTCCCTCACACTCTGCTCCACCCATTGTCTCTATATCTCCTTCTGTGGGTATTTTGTTCCCCATTCTATGAAGGACCTGCGTATCCATATTTTGTTCTTCATTCTTCTTGGGCATCAGTGGATATGTGAAATGTGTCTTGAGTATTCCAAGCTTCTGGGCTAATATCCACTTATCAGTGAGTGCACATCATATATGTTCTTTTGTGATTGGGAGACATCACTCAGGATGATATTTTCCACGTCCATCAATTTGTCTAAGAACTTCATGAATTCATTGTTTTTAATAGCTGAGTAGTATTTCATTGTGTAAATATACCACATTTTCTGTATCCATTCCACTGTTGAGGGACATCTGGGTTCTTTCTAGTCTCTACTATTATAAATAGGACTGCTATGAGCATAGTGGAGCATGTGTCCTTATTACATGCTGTGGAGGCTTTCAGGTATATGCCCAGGAGTGGTATAATGGGGTACTGGTAGTATTATGCCCAGTATTCTGAGGAACTGCCAACCTGATTTCAAGAGTGGTTGTACCAGCTTGCAATACCACAAACAGTGGAGGAGTGTTCCTCTTTCGCCAAATCCTCACCAGCACCTTCTGTCTTCTGAGTTTTTTGATCTTAGCCATTCTGACCAGTGTGAGGTGAAATCTCAGGGTTGTTTTGATTTGCATTTCCCTGATGAATAATGATGTTGAACATTTCTTTAGTGCTGCTCAGCCATTAGATATTCCTCAGGTGAAATTCTTTGTTTAGCTATGTACCCCATTTTTAATAGGGTGCTTTGGTTCTCTGGAGTCCATCTTCTTGAGTTCTTTGTATATATTGGATATTAGCCCTCTGTTGGATGTAGGGTTGGTGAAGATCTTTTTCCAATTTGTTGGTTACTGGTTTATCCTATTGACAGTGTCCTTTGCCTTACAGAAACTTTGTAATTTTATGATGTCCCATTTGTCAATTCTTGATCTTAGAGCATAGGGTATTTGTCTTCTGTTCAGGAAACTTCCCTGTGCCCCTTTGTTCAAGGTTCTTCCACTTGAACTTGATCCGCTTGGACTTGAGCTTAGCACAATGAGAAAAGGATGGGTCAATTTGCATTCTGCATGCTAGCTGCCAGTTGAGGCAGCACCATTTGTTGAAAAGGCTATCTTTTTCCCACTGGATGGTTTAGCTCCTTTGTCAAAGATCAAGTGACAATAGTTGTGTGCGTTCATTTCTTGGTCTTCAATTCTATTCCATTGATCTACCTGCCTGTCGCTGTATCAATACCATGCAGTTTTTAACACTATTGCTCTGTAGTACTTCTTGAGGTCTGGGATATTGGTTCCCAGAAGTTCTTTTACTGTTCAGAATAGTTTTTGCTGTTCTGAGTTTTTTGTTATTCAAGATGAATTTGAGAATTGCTCTTTCTAACTCTATGACGAATTGAGTTGGAATTTTGATGGGGATTTCATTGAATCTGTAGATTTCTTCTGGTAAGATGTCCCTCCTGCCAATCCATGAGCATGGGTGATCTTTCCATCTCCTAAGGTCTTTTTGATTTCTCAAAAGATAGCATTTTTAACAAATGGTAGTGGATCAACTGGAGGTCACCATGCAGAAAAATGCAAATCAATTCATTCTTATGTCCTTGTACAAAGCTCAAGTCCAAGTGGACCAAGGACCCACACATAAAGCCAGACACACTAAAGCTTATAGAGGAAAAAGTGGGGAAGAACCTTGAACACATGAATACAGGGGAAATTTTCCTGAATAGAACATGCCATTGCCCTCTTTCAAAGATGGACAGGACAAAACTGCCTTGAATTTTGGTCAGCCTTAAGGAAATGATGGCACAAACGAAGGCTACTTCCTGCCTACCACCTTCTGTTACCCAGAAAATTGTGCTGTTTCTGAGGCAAACTCAACATCTAATGGCAATGAGAACACCATCATTGATGTGGACATGTGAAAACTCTGGGAAGTGGTTTTGGCTTTCCACAACATTTATTCTTCCAGAACAATAACCTCTACTATTTTCTCTCCTCAAGAGTCTCTAATTGTATCATATAAGTTGAGAAATGAAACAGTTTAGCTACTCTGCTCAGACCATATCCTTAGGTTTATCATTTCATTTTACTGCTTCTTGGGAAGCAGAGGTGGAATAGAACAGGATATGAAAATAAAAGTAATAATAATAATAATAATAATAATAATAATGATAGTAATAGTCATCATAGTAAAGCACTATAAAGGTAGCACTGAATTTCAAAAGCTGTTTCTTTAATCTTCTCTATAGATTGTTAAAACTTACCTTGTCTAACTGTCCATAATTTTTATTTGCTTACTAATATATTTTTATAATTTAATTCATATTATATTTCACATCATGAGTCTTTAATATTTCTAGTTATTTTAATACTTAAAATATTCTGCTTATCTGCCTACCCTTATCCAATATAGCGAAGAAATGAAAATAATAAAACCTTTCTTTCTCATATCAAAGATATATAAAAAAAGACCATATGTGTACGCTTTACAACCTAGATGAGAAATACTGCTAATGCTCTTGTTTGTGCCAGAGAGGAGTGAAATTTTCCTAGAACTTGTGTTCTTCCTATAAGAACACTGCATTGATATTTACATTTGAATGAAGGCATAATCATAAAGGGTTTATTTAGCTGTAGCTATTTGCTCATCAAGACTATAGGCCCATCAGGACTCATCCTTTTGAAATATTCTGTTTCTTTAGAATAGAATGCAATTGTTTCTTGAAAGATCCTTGTGTATTTCCTTAGCAATTGTGCCTGATAGGCTGTCCCATATGCTTATAATGTTCTAAGTAGAGGGGAAAAATCATGGTAACATCTGCTGTGTATTGGTTTCCTTCCAACCCTCATTTACATTCCTTTCAGTTCTTACATTTCTGGAAACTAGCAAACCAAATTGTACTGACATATTAAAAATATAGTATAATTCAGTCAGAAAATGTTTAAAGTTTAGTCTCTTCTTTGCTCATGATATTTAATACTAAATAATCAAAATTTATAATCACCTTTTAAATTCCACTATTGAAAGAATAAAAACTACACTGTCTTATCTAACAGTTATCTACTAAATGAAAGATTGTACAAGGGAGGCTACATCTTGCCTATCATCTTTTGCCACCTAGAAAATGTGCTGCTTCAAGGGCAAACTGCACTTCTAATGATAATCAGAATACTATCATAAGCATATGAAGAAAGAACCTGTGAAAGCCTTTTACTCTAAACTTTGTGTTGAAAGACACATTAACTGTCCTATTAAGGAAAAATAATACTGAAGAAAAAAAATTGTCTACCTAAGTGTCTTGTCATTAAAGAATAATATAGACTTTGTAATTCTATGGATACATGGTATTAAACAGTAACAAAGCAAAGTATATAAATGTCATATTTCTGTTTCTGTTCTTATTAATTGTATTAATACATGGACATTGGCTTTAATTATATAACAGTCTTCATTTTTGTATAATCAAAATTTGTAAATTTTATTAATATATTTTTGTAAATCATCTCAAACTTTTATAGAAAAGATAATATATGGGAAATTAAAACAATACTGAAAATATCTTCTATAAACTTTGAGTATGTTTCCTACATAATCTGTCATGACTTTAATAATAATGTTCCAAATGAATACACATTACTATTTGGTTTTGCCATTAAATAGGGTAAAACCTATTGTAGTAATTTATAGCATTAAAATTTATCTAATTGGTCTAAATATTTGGGCCACAAAATTATTTCAATAATTAATTTCCCCTATTACTTTTCTCTAAATTTACTTACCAATTTTAATTTTATATATCATGAGCATATGGCTAAGTTCAAATTTGTAGGGCACTTGCTATTACATTTTTAATTAAATTTTATGTGAATGTTGGTGAGTCTGTAAAAGTATAAACATTAGTATTATGAAGTCTGTGGAAGCTTAATATCAAAGAAGAAAGTCAGTCACAGAGAATAGGATCCTTGTTCCTTGATGTCTTTAAAGCACTTCTTTGTGAATATATTCAGGAAACCAGAAGGCTTAACAGTCTGATGAGAGCCCCCTCCTAAAATCAGACAAACTTTGCTCAGTTAATTCAGTTCAAATCTGAGATTTGAGTCTTCTTTACTTTCTCTTTTTTTCCCTTTTGGTAAAGTTTCACTTTTATTTTTCACATACAGATATTTATATAGATTTTGAAAATACATTATGAATTTATATTAATTAACCCTTTGTCCATATCATAGAAATAATATAAAATGTAGCATAAATTTATATTAATTAACCATTTATCCACATCATACAAATTATGTTGTGTACATAAAAATCAATATATGTGGGCATTTATATACAAACTAAATACATAATTCCATAGTTCAATGTTACACAGGGTTTGGGATTAAAAAGAACTTCAAATGAATTAACTCTCTTAATGAAAATATAAAGTACTACCTAAATGATGATGCTAAGATATCTACATGTGTGTTTAAAATATGTATATTTCATATATATATATGTATATATATACATAGTATATATAATATGTACATATATGCTATGAATTGAGCTACAACCACATACATATATACATATGTATACATATTTTATATATTATGTATATATAAAAATTCATTGTGTTATGGTGGTATAATAAGACATGAATTATCATTTTGTTAATTTTACAAATGAACAGATTTACAGTAAACTGTTGAGAAACATGTGACCAGTGATTGTGTGACTATACTGAGAAGATTGAGTTTGACTGGATATTTTAGGAAAGTGTGTTCTCTGTGACTCCAATATTCAGGAAGAATTTCATTCAACATGAACTCTAGTTGGAGACAACCACCATGCCTTCTGTAATTTAGCATGGGGAGTCAACAATAATATCTGAGACTTTAAATGAGATAATGCATTTGAATTACCATCCTCTGAGGTGTCTTGTTCCCTGAGTTGGAACGTCAGAATGGTTGTAGCTCAATTCATAGCATATTATTTTCATTAACCTTAAGTACAAAGAAGGAAAACTGGACTTCTGAGGAAAGCAAGAAACCAATTGTGCATGCTGGCTCTGGACTGTCTTGGCAACCATATGGGTGCCAAGAAATGTTATCTCCAATAATACAAGAGAGCACATATTAAAATAAGTATCAAAAATACAATGTTTCCTCTTTAAAAAGAAGACAAAATTTATCTCAGCATCATCATATTATTTTCTTCTACACCATTATTTTGTCAAACATGGACTAATGCTTTTGTCTTTGAGAAACACTGGGAAAACATTAGCATAGGTTTCAATATAATATTTAGAGTAATCATACAAAAATTATTTATTTAGTTACTCAAAAAATTCTCACTGCATTACACAATGTTTCCATGAGCACTTTAAAACACAGAGCCAGTAGCCAGCATCAAACTTAATGGAGAAAAGCGAAGCAATCCCACTAAAATCAGGGACTAGACAAGGCTGCCCCCTCTCTCCATATCTTTTCAATATAGTACTTGAAGTTCTAGCTAGAGCAATTAGACAACATAAGGATGTCAAAGGGATACAAATTGGAAAGGAAGAAGTCAAACTATCACTATTTGCAGATGATATGAGAGTATACTTAAGTGACCCAAAAACTGTACTAGAGAACTCCTATAGATGATAAACAACTTCAGCAAATGGCTGGTTATAAAATCAACTCAAGCCAATGAGTAGCCTTCCTATACTCAAAGCAAAATCAGGCTGAGAAAGAAATTAGGGAAATGACACCCTTTGCAATAGCCACAAACTATAAAAAGTATCTTGGTGTGACACTAATAAAACAAGTAAAAGATCTGTTTGAGAAGAAATTCAGGTTTCTGAAGAAGTAAATCAAAGAAGACCTCATGCTAGTGGATGAGAAGGATTAATATAGTAAAAATGGCCATCTTGCCGAAAGCAATATATGGATTCAATGCAATCCCCATCAAAATCCCAACTCAGTACTTCATAGAGTTAGAAAAAGCAATTCCCAAGAAGAAGAAAGGAGAGGACCCTGGGCCTGAAAATATTGGATCCAGTTTTGTAGATCCAGAACAGAGAAATGGTGGTGGTGGGTTGATTGGGAAATAGTTTGGGGGGGAGAGGACTTATGGGATGTATGGTGGGGGCGAACTGGGAAAGGGGAAAGCCTTTGGAATGTAAACAATATAGAAAATAAAATTAAAAAGAAAAAAAAGAAAGAGCAATTCTCAAATTCATCTGGAATAACAAAATAATCCCAGGATAGCTAAAACTATTCTCAACAGTAAAAGAACTTCTGGGGGAATCAGTATACTGGATCTCAAGCAGTACTACAAAGCAATTGTATTAAAAATGCATGGTATTGGTACAGTAACAGGCAGGTAGATCAATGGAATAGAATTGAAAACCCAGAAATGGACCCATACATCTATGGCCACTTGATCTTCGACAAAGAGCTGAAAACATGCAGTGGAAAAAAGATAGCATTTTCCACAAATGGTGCTGGTTTTATTGGAGATCAGCTTGCAGAAGAATGAAAATTAATCCATTCTTATCTCCTTGTAGTAATCTCAACTCCAAGTGGATCAAGGACCTCTACATAAAGCCAGACACTCTGAAAGTAGTGGAAAAGAAACTAGGGAAGACCCTTGAGGATCTCAGTACAGGGGGAATGTGCCTGAACAGATCACCAATAGCTTATGCTCTAAGATCAAGAATTGACAAATGGGACCTCATAAAATTACAAAGTTTCTGTAAGGCAAAGGACACTGTCAAAAGTTAAAATGGCAACCAACAAATTGGGAAAAAACCTTCACCAAACCTACATCCAACAGAGGTATAATATCCAATATATACAAAGAACTCATGAAGTTAGACTCCAGAGAGCCAAATAAACCTATTAAAATATGGGTTATAGAGCTAAAAATAAAAGAATTTTCAGTTGAAGAATTTCGAATGGATGAGAAGCACCTTAAGAAAAGCTCAAAATAAACAAGTTACAATTAACCTAGCACAGGAAGCTCAAGAAGAAGGAGAACTTAAGTAAGGGTACTTTGGTTCCTCTAAGAAAGGGAACAAAATATTCACATGAGCAATAAGGGAAACAATGTGTGGATCAGGGGCTGAAATAAAGGCCATCCAGATACTGCCCTACCTGGGGATTCATCCTATAATCAGTCAGCCAACCCGGACAATACTAAGGATGACAAGAAGTGTATACCAAAAGGAGCATGCAATGATTGTCTCCAGAAGGGCCCTGCCAGAGCCTAGAAATACAGAGGCAGATGCTAGCAAGCAACTATTGGACTGGGCATGGGGTCCCCAGTGGAGGAGCTGGAGGGAGGTCCAGAATAGCTGAAGGTGCTTACACCCCCATGGGAAGAACAATGATTTTGGCCATCCAGATGCCCCAAGACTTCCAGGGACTAACCAAGGTTCACATGGTTCCAGCCAAAATGTGGCAGAGGAAGGCCTTTTTGGGCATCAGTGGGAGAAATGGTCCTTGGTCAGATAAAGGCTCAACAGAGGCCCCAACCAAGGGAAAGAAGGGGGGGATGAGGGAGTGTGTCCAGTGAAGGTGATTATACATTGAGGCAGGGGGAGGGAGGACGGGTTGGGAGTCTTTGCAGGTGGGGTGGGCAAAATTGGTAAAGGTTTTACCAGGCCAATGTAAATGAGTATGATAATCAATTAAAAAGAAAGAAAGAAATGTTCAGCATCATTAGTCATCAAGGAAATGCAAATCAAAACAACTCACACCAGTCAGAATGGCTATGATTAAAAACCAGGAGACAACAGGTGTTGGCAAGGATATGGAGAAAGAGGAACACTACTCCACTCCTGATGGGAATGCAAGTTGGTACAACCACTCTGGAAATCAGTCCGGTGGTTCCTCAGAAAACTGGGCACGACTCTTCCAGAAGACACTGCTATACCACTCCTGGGCATATACCCAGAGGATTCCCTGGCCTGCAATAAGGAAATATGCTCCACTATGTTCATAGCAGCCTTATTTATAATAGCAAGAAGCTGGAAAGAACCCAGATGTCCCTTAGTGGAGGAATGGACATAGAAAATGTGGTATATTTACACAATGGAATACTACTCAGCAATTAAAAACAATGAATTCATGAAATTCTTAGGCAAATTGTTGGAATTGGAAAATATGATCCTAAGTAAGGTAACTCATTCACAACACAATTTTGCAGTCACTGATATGTTGATATTAGCCCAGAAGCTCTCAATACCCAAGACACAACTCACATTTCAAATTATTCCCAAGAAGAAGGAAGGAGAGGGCCCTGGTCCTGGAAAGGCTTCATGCAGTATTGTAGGGGATTATGAGGACAGAGAAGTGGGAGGAGGTTGATTGGGGAATAGACAGAGGGAAGAGAGCTTATGAGACTTATGGGGAGGGGGGAACTGGGAAAGGGAAAATTATTTGGAATGTAAACAAGAACATAACAAATACAACAAAATAAAACACATTACTAGAACTAATCATGCTATATGTATTTGCATATAAAACAATATTATTATAAATATGGCTGCTATGAATATAGTGGAGCATGTGCCCTGAGCACATGTTGGAGCATCATCTGGGTACACATACAGGAGTGATATAGCTGGTTCCTCAGGTAGTACTATATCCAATTTTCTGAGGAACTGGCAACCTGATTTCTAGAATTGTTTTACCAGCTTGCAATCCCACCAGCACTGGAAGAGTATTCCTCTTCCTCCACATTCCCTCCAGCATTTGCTCTCCCATTTGTTTTTTTTTTTGTTTTTGTTTTTGTTTTTTTGTTTTTGTTTTTTTTTTTGTTTTTTTTTAATTTTTTTTTATTTTCTATATTCTATGTTTACATTCCAAAGGCTTTCCCCTTTCCCAGTTCCCACCCACCATAGTTCCCATAGTTCCTCTCCCCCCCCCCAACTGTTCCCCAATCATTCCCCCTCCCCCCTCGGTTTCTTTACTAAACTGGATGCAATCTTTACAGGCCCAGGGTCCTCTCCTTTCTTCTTCTTGGGAATCATTTGACTTGCTATTTGTGTCTTGAGTATTTAGGGCTTCTGGGCTCATTAATATCCACTTATCAGTGATTGCATTTCATGTGCATTCTTTTGTGATTGGGTTAATTCACTCAGGATGATATTTTCCAGGTCTAACCATTTACCTACAAATTGCATGAATTCATTATTTTTAATTGCTGAGTAGTATTCCATTGTATAAATATACCACATTTTCTGTATCCATTCCTCCTTTGAGGGATATTTGGGTTCCTTCCGATTTCTGGCTATTATAAACAAGGCTGCTATAAACATAGTGGAGCATGTGTCCTTATTGCATGCAGGGGAATCCTCTGGGTATATGCCCAGGAGTGGTATGCCAGGGTCCTCTGGAAGTGACATGCCCAATTTTCTGAGGAACCGCCAAACTGATTTCCAGAGCAGTTTTACCATTTTGCAATCCCACCAACAGTGGAGGAGTGTTCCTCTTTCTCCACATCCTCGCCAGCACTTGTTGTCTCTTGAGTTTTTCATCTTAGCCATTCTGACTGGTGTGAGGTGGAATCTCAGGGTTGTTTTGATTTGCATTTCCCTGATGACTAATGATGTTGAACATCTCTTAAGGTGTTTCTCGGCCATCCAATTTCTTCTGGTGAAAATTCTTTGTTTAGCTCTGTGCCCCATTTTTTAATAGGGTTATTTGGTTCTTTGGGGTCTAACTTCTTGAGTTCTTTGTATATATTGGATATTAGCCCTCTGTCGGATGTGGAGTTGGTGAAGATCTTTTCCCACTTTGTTGGTTGCCGTTTTGTCCTTCTGACAGTGTCCTTTGCTTTGCAGAAACTTTGTAATTTTATGAGGTCCCATTTGTCGATTCTTGATCTTAGAGCATAAGCTATTGGTGTTCTGTTCAGGAACTTTTCCCCTGTGCCCAAGTCCTCCAGGGTCTTCCCAAGTTTCTTTTCTAATAGTTTCAGTGTGTCTGGTTTTATGTGGAGGTCCTTGATCCACTTGGAGTTGATCTTAGTGTAAAGAGATAAGAGTGGGTCAATTCGCATTCTTCAGGTCCTTGGGTCCTTTCTCTAGGTCTTCCATTGAGGACCCTATGCTCAGTCCATTGGTTGGATGTGATCCATGGGCATTTTGATCCCTCTTGTAAGAAGGACCAAAGTAGCCACACTTTGATCTTCCTTGTTCTTAAGCTTCATGTGATCTGTGATTTGTATCTTGGGTACTGCAAGTTTTTGGGCTAATTTCCACTTATCAACAAGTTCATACCATGTGTGTTCTTTTGTGATTGGGTTACCTCACTCAGGATATTTTCTACTTCTATCTATTTGCCAAAAAATTTCATGAATTCATTGTTTTTAATAGGTGAGTATTATTCCATTGTGTAAATGCACCACATGTTCTGTATCCATTCCTCTGTTAAGGGATATCTGGGTTCTTTCTAGCTTATGGCTATTATATCAAAGACCTCTACATCAAACAAGATACACTGAATCTAATCGAAGAGAAAGTGGGAGTCTGGATGACATGGCCACAGGGGAAATTTTCCTGAACAGAACACCAATAACTTACGCGCTAAGATAAAATACTGACAAATGGGACCTCATAAATTGCAAAGCTTCTATAAGGCAAAGGACACTGTCAATAGGACAAAATGGCAACCAGATTTGGAAAAGATCTCTACCAATTCAACATCTGATAGAGGGTTAATATCCAATATATACTAAGAACTCAAGAAGGTAGACTCCAGAGAAACAAATAACCCTATTAAAAATGGAATACAGAGCTAAATAAAGAATTTTCTTCTGCATGTTGACTTCCAGTTGAACCAGCACCATTTGTTGAAAAAGCTGAAGAGTTTTGCAGCTCCAATTGGAGGAACAATAATATGTACCAACCAGTAATCCCAGAGCTCTCAGAAAATAAATCACCAACCAAAAAGTACACATGGAAAGCCTCATGGCTTCATTTACATATATAGCAGAGGATGGCCTTTTCAGACACCAATTAGAGAAGATGCTCTTGGTCTTGTTATAGCTTGATGCCCCAGTGTAGGGGAATGTCAGGTCAGGAAAGTGGGAGTGGGGTATTGGTGAGCAGGGGGATGGGGCATGGGATATGGGGTTTCCCAAGTGGAAATGTGGAAAGGGAACAATATTTGAAATGTAAATAAAGCAATTATCTAATAAAAATAAAAAATAAAACGTTATTATTGTATATAGTGAAAAATTATAGTTCCAAATACTATCATTTAAGTATCCTTTATCTACCTTTTCTTCCTACAGCCCCAAAGTAGAAACAACAATATGAATCAACCATATTTTCAATATTATTTTGACCCACTGTAAAAGATCGAATTAAGTGAATTCATTAGGACTCAGAAAGGAAAGCATGACATGTTCTCTTGTAATCCAAACTGACCTCATTAGACCAGAAAACAAAATGAGGCCAAAGCAGACATGTGACTGGGAAGTGGTCTAGAGAGTGTGATAACAAGACAGAGGCATAATGAAGAGAGATATTGGAAAAATGAGTTGTTAGTCATTAACTGAGGAGGCACAAGGAGTCAGTGGGAACAGCAATAGAAATAAGGGGAAAAAGTGTTAATAGAAAGCACTAAGGATGGTTGCAAATCACATAGGAAAACATTGTTTTGTAAATGTGTGTATGTGTATACATGTACACATAAGTATATACTTTCAATGTAGTTATACAATTCATGGTCATAATAGTACTCCCAAGGGCCAAAGCCTATTTAATAAAACATCCTGTATCTGACATAGGAAAAGTCTCTTTGAGTTGTTTATCAGGTAGTCCAAAACATTCCCAATTCAATTTAGGATATTACAGTTGGAGTCTGTTACCTTTCAAAACCTAAAGATAAGCCCTTGTTGCTAAAGATACTACATTTTGTAAACAAGATTCAGTAGAGTCAAGCAGAAACTAAGTTTGAAGCCTCCTCCTGAAATTGTCTCCCAACTACTTAAAGGTGCTATGCAAGCTACCAAGGGACAAAATGCAAATGACAGTCATACTCTACTGCAAAATCCATGAACCACAGCAATAACAGACACATCCAGATATCTGTAATGGCCAAATATTGGTACTTTTTATCTTGGGGCTAAACAAGATCTATCTATTTTGACATAATCTGCTCAATAGAAAGGAATTATTCCTGGGATTGCAAGTCTAGACAATAGTTCATGGATGAAGTTATATATAAGTTATTATTTTCCTAAACCATTATAATATCTAATTATATTTTCAATAATTATTCTTCTATCCCCTGGAAAGGTTCCTTTAGCTGATGACTAGTTGATGAGAGTTGATGAATAGTACAGTTCTACAATTGATGAAAATACAATGTACAAGGGACTTTGTTGTGAATTATTTCAATTTCTACATCTATAATGAACAACCTATACTTTATGGTCAGAGAACATTGCAAGAAGATGGGTTGAAATATTTTAAACATCATAGGATATATGATTTATATATGATTTATATGAATCATAGGATACATAGATCAAATGTATCTTCTATACACAAATAGTGTCATTTAGACACATCAGTGAAAATGCATGTGTGAAATACTCACAAGATGTTACCTAAGGAATACCTGCCAAATGAGAACACTAACTAGCTGACATACCAAAATAAATGGAAGTAATTTTGCAATGTCACATTCCTATATGAAGGAGAATGAACAGTCAAGGATGTTAAGAGAAATACATTCAGTTTTCCCCAGAGATATGTCTTGTGATTGATTATCCAATCACCAATGATCATCTCTAAACACATTTATATACATGTAACAAAAAATGTGCTCAGGCATTTGTATATAAATATATTACGTGTTATACACTAATATTATAATGTAAATATGTATACATATATGTGTACATGAATATGCTACATACGTGACAGGTAAATAGGATGGAAAGCAAAAGAGATGGACAAAATAAAAATGTTTAAATTAAAAAAGAAATTCCCATTACAGGTGAGACAAGACAATTAGCCTTTTCATTATGTAGGTCACTATTTACTTTTAGATATCCTCTGTGTTTTACACAGCCACATCATCTACCCTATCAACCTTGGACAGTAAATGGATGGAACTAAAAAATATCATCCGGAGTGAGGTAACCCAATCATAAAAGAACACACATGGTATGCACTCACTGATACGTGGATATTTGCCCAGAAGCTTCAAATACCCAAGAATATACTTATCAAATGATGACTAAGAAGAAGGAAAAACAAAGTATGGATACTCTGATCCCTCATAGAAGGGGTAGCAAAATACCCACAGAAGGAGATAGAGAGACATGGTGTGGAGTAGAGTCTGAGGGAAAGACCATCCAGAGACTACACCACATAGTCATCCATCCCATATTCAATTACAAAACCTAGACACTATTATCAATGCCCACAAGTACTTGCTGACTTGAGCAGGATACAGATGTTATCTTGGAGGCTATGCTAGTGCTTGACAAATACAGAGGGGAACACTCACAACCAGCCATTGAACTGAGCACAGGGTCCCCAATGGGGGAGCTAGAGAAATGTCCCAAGGAGATTTCCCTTCTTATTTTCTTTGCATGTCTATTATTTTTATGTTTTTTTTGTTAGAAACAGAGACCCTGTGTTCCCTGACATATCTCCACAGTTAAATGCTAATGAGAATGAGAAGATTTAAGCCTTAGACTGTCCTAACATCATTTTCAAGTAAACTGTAGTTTGTGGCATTTGCTACTTCACCTAAACTCCCCAGGAATGGGCCTCACTACCAGCCTCCACCCAGCTTCCCTTGAATCCAGGGATAAAAGACACACATGCAATTGTTCAATTTCATTTTTCCTTTGTCAAAATTGCTTTGCGCTGTCATTGTCCACCTGGAAAAGTATGACCTTATCAATATTCTCATCTCTGTACCTCTTGAGTTACCCTAAACTTTAGTTGCTGAGTTACATCTAATCTCAAGTAAATACTTCCAACCTTCTGACTGTGGTCACCACTATTACTCTTAAAAACACAATGATAGCTTGTTTTTTCTCTCTCTGAAGCATGGCAAACTATCTTCTTCTCCCTTGCATTTGTCTCTTGCCTTCTGGGAACTGGAAGTCCTCCCTATACCTTCCACCCTGCGATTGGCCCATGACTTCTTCATGTACAGAATAAGGAGCAATTGGGGAATAATACCTTAGCATCAGAACTACCCCTACATATAACCATTTGTCTAGTTTCAAATGTGTGATCATAATAAAATCATTCTACTTTAGCACTTATTCTTCTTATACTCCAAATCAAAGCAACAATTTAATTTTATTAGTATATGATCAGAGATATAAGTATGGAAAACCTACAAAAGTAAAATAAAATATCTTGACTCCATGCCACTTTAAAATAATTAATTTGAAGATCAAATATATATTATTGCCTGAAGATGCATGAAAAAATAACCTTGTATTTGAGAAATCCTGAACTTATTAACTGGAGTGTAGATTCAACATAGATATGGGCATAACTATGTCTTCAATAGCAGAAGGATTCTCTTAAAAATATGAATTCATCCTACACATTCACTGATGTGTTGAATCTACTAGGATTTAACTTAAATGTGTGATACTAATGTTTCTCTTCAAAATGTAGGTTCTACTACATATTTTGGAAAGTTTCCTGTTCAGATATTATAATCATCTCACTTTCTTTTCTGAGGTATTTTTTGAAAGCCTAATGCATATCAGTATATATCCCACAATATGGAAGATCATAACTCACTTATAATTTATGTTTTTCATCCTTTATATTTGTATAAAATTAAAACAGGGCAATTAGTAGAATGATATACTTCCATGAGATGAGTGATAGGCTGCTGGATGACTTAGCCTGGCAGCCCTTGGCACAGAAGACTGTTATTATACCAAATGGACTCCATGATAGACAAACACAGCTGGACACAATGCACAGATCATCTGGTCACAGAGCCTAGTCTCAGTTGATGAGTCTACGTCACAGCTCTTGCATCTATGGCTTAGGGAATACCATGGAAATGGACACAGAATAACTGTATGTGTCAGAATACCAGTACATCTGCTCTGGAACAGTCTCTCCAAGAAATGGCTGTATAAACAAACATAAATAAAGGCAATAAATGTAATTTGTAATGTGTAAAGAGCACATTTTTGTGGGTTTTCATTCCAAGATTAATAAGTACAGACAAATACTGATCACTGGCAGAAGCAATATTACTCTTTCTGAGGTATAGACTCATTTATTGCTTGTCAGCTGCAGCAGCAGCAGCAGCCTTGAGACCATACATAAGCAAACAACAATAAATTATTAGTGGAATAATCAAATAATAACAGTTAAATCGGAAGAGAAAAGAATTTGTATGTAGGTAGAACATGGAAAGTGTTTGTGGAGGGCATCAGGAGGATGTGGATAGAAGAAAGGTATGGAACAAATGGCATCATTCTATTGCAATTAAGATATACTAAACACAAGTAAACTACAATTAATGTGGTTCAAAACTTGTCACCTTCTTTTTTATGCATCTATCTTTTTATTTAAATCAATCAAACAATTATTACTACATAGAGTTCTGTGGATTTCTGTCCATTAGCAATATAGACTTTTCAAAGAAAAATTATAGGTGCCAAAAGAACAAGCAATCATTAATAACAACACCAAGTATTAGATCTACTTCAGTCTTATGTTCATGATCAAATTTCTTAGGCTCAAACTCTATTTATAGTGCACTTACTGTTACTTAATGTTATCACTCATTGGTCCATTATATACAATGAAAGTTCATATACTACGTAGCCTAGTACATGCACTTAGTGAGAAAATTGTGTCAGCAATCATTAGTCTTTCCTTGATCTGATTTGGAGCTCACAGTAGAACAGTAATGTCATTGGGTTCCATGGCACTACTAATTTATCACATTTTTAATCATTTATACAGTATAAAATTGGTAATTATGCACAAAGTTCTCATTAAAATTAAGAATAAAAACAAGACTCACATTAGCTAAAATCAAGATGTATGCTTTCCTGTTAGCTTCTTGCTTCACAAAGAAGTCTTTTGCATTGAAGCATATATACTGTGATTATTGTCAATGTTTATGGAATCCAAAAGTTTTTGCACAGAACTAAAAATTTCTGTATAGACTTTGTTTTTGCCTTCTATCTCTTTTTCTTCCATGTTTCTACATTATTTCCTTTGACTTTCATTTTACGTGATACTTTCTCTAAAATTATTGATATTATAAATTGAGATAGGAGAAAAGTACCAGAAAAAGAATAATACTTTGTATAAGTGAAAAGGGAAGAGGTAGCTTGTAATTTGAATACATTTGGCCCCATAAACCCATGTGTTTGAACACTTGGCCCAAGGGGGGGGGCACTTTTAGGAGATACATCCTTGCTAGAAGAAATGTGTCACTGTGAGCATGTGCTTTGAAATTTCATTCTCTGCTGAGGTTCATCCCAGTATAAAAGAAAGCAACCCAGTATAAAAGACAGAATCCTCCTGCTTTCCTTCAGATCAAGATGTAGAACTCTCAACTCCTTCTACACAACCAGATCTGCCTGTTTGCTTCCATGGTTTACACCATAATGTTAATAGACTAAGCCTCTGAACTGTAAGCCATACCCAACTAAGTGTTTTCCTTGCCTTGGTAATGGTGTCTCTTCACTGCAATAAAACCCTAACTAGGACACAAGACAAAAAATAGAAACGAAGGCCTTCTTTTGTGATTGGGTTACCTCACTTAGGATGATATTTTCCAGATCCAACCATTTGCCTAAGAATTTCATGAATTCATTGTTTTTAATTGCTGAGTAGTATTCCATTGTGTAAATATATCACATTTTCCATATCCATTCCTCCACTGAGGTGCATTTGAGTTCTTTCCAACCTTTGGCTATTATAAATAAGGCTGCTATGAACATAGTGGAGCATGTGTCCTCATTGTATGCTGGGGAATCCTCTGGGTATGCAATCACTGATAAGTGGATATTAGCTCAGAAGCTCTGAACACCCAAGATGCACTATCAAATCATTCCCAAGAAGAAGGAAGGAGAGGGCCCTGGTCCTGGAATGGCTTGATGCAGCATTGTAGGGGATTACCAGGACAGAGAAGTGGGAGTTGGTTGATTGGAGAACAAGCGGAGGGAAGAGGGCTTATGGGACTTATGGTGAGGGGTGGAACCGAGAAAGGGAAAATCAATAGGAATGTAAAAAAGAAATATAGAAAATAAGAAAATAAATAAATAAAAAACAAGGACTTGTTGGGCATCCTAAAGAGAGATCACAGAATGACAGTTTAAACTGTGTGTAGTAGTACATACCTTTTATCCTAGCACTCAGGAGACTGGGGAAAACATGTATCTGTGAGATTAAATCTGGCCACCTGGTCTACCATTGTGTATTTAGCCATTTCCAGGTCATGTAGCATGATACACTGAGACCATCACTCACCCACCATGTAAAAAGCAGAGGTAGAGGAGGGTTGGACAAAGAAGGAAGAGTGGAGAGTGTAAGAGAGAAAAAATAACAACAGAGTGAAAGACAACATGATTGCCTGTAGAGTCCTTCAGGCACACCAAGCTGTACTAAGTTGCCTGCTATCCCTTTTGGACCTTCACTGTCCCACTGCCTTTATGCCTATCTTCATCAGACCTGGGGATATTGAACCATATATTTTACTTTCTCTCCCCCACCCATCTTCATTGTTCATGGAGTCTTCTGGAGCAATCCAACCTACCCTTAACAGCTTGCTATGCTATCTAGGAGGATTTAAAAACTAGCAGTTGATTTTCCTGAGATGTTTCTGCTAATTAAAACATAAAATGCATAAAACAAAGAAATATTATTAAATGCAGCAAGAGAAACTGACAGATGGAAACCTACAAAATTACACATGAATTTTCAACACAGACTGTAAAAGCTTGAAAGGACTAAACCAATATGATGCAACTTCTAAAAAAAAAAAAACCAAAAAGCAACAAACAAACAAACAAAAAAACATAGATGCCAACCTAGATTGCTATACCAAACAAAACTCTCAATAACTATAGATGGAGACTACAAGATATTTCAGGAAAAATACAAATTCAAACAATATTTAATCCACCAATCCAGCTGTACAGAAAATTCTACAAGGAAAACTCCAACCCAAAGAGGAAAACTACATTCAAGAAAACACAGAAAATAAATAAATCCATAACATCAAAATCAAGAAAAGCACACAAACACACACACACTGACACCAAAACAACAGGAACAACCACTTGTCATTAAGATTAATCAGTATCAGTGACTAACAGAATTGATGTGAAAACAGGATCCATTACTCTACTGCACACAAGAAACACATCATAGTAGTGATTGACATTACCTCAGAGTAAAGGACTGGAAAAAAGTTTTCCAAGAAAAAAGTACCCAAGAAACAAGATGGGGTAGCCATTTTAATATCTAATAAATTAGAATTTCAACTAAACTTAATCAAGATACAGGGAAGAACAATTTCTTACTTACCAAAGAAAAATATATTTTCAATGATATCTCAATACTGAATATCTATTCCCTCCAAACAAAAGCATACACATTTGTGAAAGATACATTGCTTAAAGATAAATCACACATTGAAACACACACATTAATTGTGGGAGACATCAACACACTACTCTCACCAACTGACAGGTTAACATGAAAAAACTAAGATATTGAAATTAACAGATTATAAATCAAATGGACCTAATAAATGTATATGGAATATTTTACCCAAACACAACAGTGTATACATTTTTGTCAGCACCTCATAGATCCTTTCCAATAATTGACCATATACTAAGTCACAAGGCCAGCCTCTGTAGATAACAAAAATTGAAATAATGCGTTCTGTCATCTCAGACCACCATGGATTAAAGTTGGACTTTAACAACTACAGAAACACCAGAAAGACTACACACTTGTGGGAATTGAAAAAATCTCTACTCAGTGATCTCTAAATCAGAGAAAAAAATAAATTCAAGACTTTCTAAAATTCAATGAAAATTGGGGCACAACATATCCAAATATGGAACACAATTAAAATAGTTCTAAGAGGAAACTTCATAGCACTAACTGCCTCCATAAAAAATTTAGAAAGTACTCATACCAGCAATTTAAAAGTAAACATCCTAACTCTAGAAAAAAGAGGAATCAATCATGCATACCAAAGAGCAGTTGAAGCAAGCAATAAATAATACTAATAAAAAAATCAGGGCTAAAATCAGTCAGTTAGAAACACAACAAAACAAACAAGCAAGAAATCAAACAATGACATCAAAACAATATAAAGAATAAACAAATCCATGAGCTGGTTCATTGAAAAAAAATCAGGAAGACAAATCCTTAGCCAAACAAATGAAAAGACAGAGAGATAGTATTTAAATAAGCAAATTAACAATAGGGAGATATAACAACATTGGGAAAATTCAAAGATTCATTAGGTCTTACTTTAGAAGCCTGTGCTCCAAAAAATTGGAAAATCTTTCCTGAAATGAATGGTTTTCTAGGCATTTACCACTTAAAGTTAAATCAAGATGATGTAAACTATTCAACTGTCCTATATCTCCTAAATAATTTGATGCAGTCATTAAAAGTCTCCCAACTAGAATCATGTTTTTTTTGTGTAGAATTCAACCAGACATTCAAAGAAAAGCTAATAATAATATTCCTCAAATTATTTCAAAAAATTAGAGAAAAACTGGAACAGTGAAAAACTCATTCTATGAAACCATTGTCAGTCTGATTTTAGTTTTTTTGATTAGATATTTTCATTAATATTTCAAATATTATCCTTTCCTGGTTTCCCTTCCAAAAACCCCTTATCTAATCCCCCATCTCCCTGCTCACCAACCTACAAGTCTTGCTTCCCTGTCCTGACATTCTCCTATACTGGGGCATCTACCCTTCTCAGGACCAAGGGCCTTTCTTTGATTTGATGTCCATCAATGCCAATCCTCTGTAATACATACAGCTGGAGCAGAAGCATCTGACCCCTGTTGTTGAGTTGGGGAAGACTGAAAGAAGCTGAGGAGAAGGCAGACCTTGTAGAAGAACCAGTAGACTCAATTAATTTGGATCCCAGATATCTCTCTAGCACTGGACCATCAAACAGGCAGAGTACCCCAGCTGATATGAGGCCCTAAAACACATATAGTAGAGGACTGCTGGGTCTGTGTTCATTGGGGATGATACACTTAACCCTTGGGAGACTTGAGGCCCCAGGGTGTTTAGAGGTCAGATGGTGTGTGGGTTGGGGACATCCACATGGATACAGAGGGTTGGGGAGGAGGTATGGATATAGAAGAGTCAGAGAAGGTAGACAAGGGAGGGATGAAATAAATTAATTAATTAATCAATTAATTAATTAAAAAACTAAAAACAAACAGAAGTCTCAGTTAAACCACTTATGGGAATATTCCAATAAAGATGCTGCATTATCTCCCAAAGACATTGTATAAACTATGTTTATAGCAGCTTTATTCATAATAGGTAGGAACTGAAAATAACATAGATATCCCTCAACTGAAGAATAAATAAATAAAATGTGATAGATCTATACAATGGGATACTTATTCAGCTATTAAAAACAATATCATCAATTTTGCATGCACATGGATGGAACTTGGTAATATGATCCTGAGTGAAGTAAACTAGTCCCAAAGGGACACATGCATGATATGTACTAACTTATAAAAGTGTATTAGCCATAAAATAGAGTATACCCACATTATACTCCACAGGCAGGAAGAAGCTAAACAAGAACAAGACGCAAGTGAATATGCTTAAATCTTACATAGAAGAATAAAATAGTCATAGGAGGCAGATGGAAGGAGGAACCTGAGTGGGAGAGTGGGTGGAGAAGAGAATGGGGCATGTTTCAGGATATAGTGTGAAAAAAGACAAGGAGATGTCCAGATGACTTTGAGAATGAAGGGAAAACAGCAACTGAAAGGGATAGGAAGGTAGAGGGAGGATTCTCCAGGATAACACTTAGAACTGGGATTAGGAAGGTGCTCAAGAATCAATGGGGATGACCATAAATGTGATTCAAAGCACTGGGGATATGGAAAATGAAGATACCACCTACTGTATCAAGTCAGGAACCACAATGGAGCAATAGGGACACAAACCCACCCACAAAACTTTCGACCCAAATTTATCTGTGTACAAGAAATGCAGGGATAGGGAATAGAGTATAGACTGAATAGTCACTAAAAACTGGTCCAACTTAAGAACTATCCCATTAGCAAGCACCAATCCTTGGAAGTATAAATCTTACTCTGTTATGCTTACAGACTGGAGCATAGAGTGGCTGTACCCTGAGAGGCTCCAACCAGCAGGCGACAAACACAGATAGAGATACACATCAGTCGATGTAGCTCTGGGACTCATAGAAGAACAGGAAGAGTGAGGCCCCAATGGAATAGAAACTCCACAGGAAGATCAACAGTGTCAACTAACTTGGACACTTGGTATTCTCAGAGATGGAACCTCCAAAAAAGTACACATATGGCCTGGACATAAGCCTTCCCACACATACATAGCAAGTAGCTACATGGGGGTCCTGAAAAACTGGACCCAGATTTGGGTGAGGGTTACCTAAAAGCCTTTGTCTGTATGTGGGATGTATTCTTCTATCTGGGCTACCTTGTCTGGCCTTAGTGGGAGATGATATTCCTAGCCTCACAGAGACTTGATGTACCAGGGTGGGAGGATATCCTGAGGGCTACCACCCACTTAGATGAGAAAAGGAGGGGGAGGAGGGAAATATCATGGGAGGGTGAGACCCGAGCAGAGGAGTGAGCAGGATGTAAAATGAATAAGTAAAAAAGGCAGGGAGCTATTGAGTGTAGGGAACCATCAATAGTATACAAAACTCTCAAAGACAGCAAATTTTATTTACATCAAAAATCTGGGATTTTGATGGAGATTGCATTGAATCTATAGATTGCTTTTGGCAAGATGGATATTTTTACTATATTGATCGTGCCAATCCAGGAGCAAGAAACAATTTTCCATCTTCTGAGGTCTTCTTCGATTTCTTTCTTCAAGGATTTGAATTTCCTGTCATATAGATCTTTCGCCTGTTTGGTTAGTCACACCAAGGTACTTTATGTTGTTTGTGGCTATTGTGAAGGGTGTTATTTCCCTAACTTCTTTCTCAGCCTGCTTGTCCATTGAGTACAAGAAGGCTACTGATTTGCCTGAGTTAATTTTATAACCAGCCACCTTGCTGAAGTTGTTTATCAGCTGTAGAAGTTCTCTGGTGGAGTTTTTTGGGTCGCTTAAGTAAACTATCATATTGTCTGCAAATAATGATAGTTTGACTTCTTCTTTCCAATTTGTATCCATTTCACTTCCTTATGTTGTCTAATTGCTCTCACTAGAACTTCAAGTACTATATTGAAAAGATATGGAGAGAGATGGCAGCCTTGTCTAGTCCCTGATTTTAGTGGAATTGTTCAAGTTTCTCTCCATTTATTTTGATTCATCTGCAGCAATAAAAAACCCAGGATAGCTAAAACTATTCTCAACAATAAAAGGACTTCTGGGGGAATCAATATCTCTGGCCTCAAGCAGTACTATAGAGCAATTGTGTTAAAAACTGCATGGTATTGGTACAGCAACAGGCAAGCAGATCAATGGAATAGGATTGAAGACCCAGAAATGAATCCACAGACTTATGGTCTCTTGATCTTTGATAAAGGACCTACAACCATCCAGTGGAAAAAAGATAGGCTTTTCAACAAATGGTGCTGGTTCAACTGGAGGTCAACATGCAGAAGAATGCTAATTGACCCACTCTTATCTCCTTGCACTAAGATCAACTCCAAGTGTATCAAGGACCTCCACATAAAACAAGACGCAATGAAACTATTAGAAAAAAATTGGGGAGACCCTTAAGGACATGGGCACAGGGGGAAAGTTCCTGAACAGAACACTAATAGCTTATGCTCTAAGATCAAGAATTGACAAATGGGACCTCATAAAATTACAAAGTTTCTATAAGGCAAAGGACACTGTCAGAAGGACAAAACAGCAACCAACAAAGTGAGAAAAGATATTCCCCAACCCCACATCCGACAGAGGGCTAATATCCAATATATATAAAGAACACAAGATGGTAGACCCCAAAGAAACAAATAACTCTATCAAAAATGGGGTACACTGCTAAACAAAGAATTTTCACCAGAAGAAATTCGGATGGCCGAGAAACACCTTTTGAGATGTTCAAAATCATTAGTCATCAGGGAAATGCAAAGCAAAACAACCCTGAGATTCCACCTCACACCAGTCAGAATGGCTAAGATTAAAAACTCAAGAGACAACAAGTACTGGCGAGGATGTGGAGAAAGAGAAACACTCCTCCACTGTTGGTGGGATTGCAAAATGGTAAAACCACTCTGGAAATCAGTTTGACGGTTCCTCAGAAAATTGGGCATGCCACTTCCAGAGGACCTTGGCATACCACTCCTGGGCATATACCCAGAAGATTCCCCTGCATACAATAAAGACACATGCTCCACTATGTTCATAGCAGCCTTGTTTATAATAGCCAGAAATTGAAAGGAGCCCAGATATCCCTCAAAGGAGGAATGGATACAGAAAATGTGGTATATTTATACAATGGAATACTACTCAGCAATCAAAAATAATGAATTCATGCAATTTGTAGGTAAATAGTTAGATCTGGAAATATCATCCTAAACGAGTTAACCCAATCACAAAAGAATACACATGAAATGCAATCACTGATAAGTGGATATTAATGAGCCCAGAAGCCCTAAATACTCAATGCACAATTAGCAATTCAAATGATTCCCAAGAAGAAGAAAGGAGAGGATCCTGGGACTGAAAAGATGGGATCCAGTTTTGTAGATCCAGAACAGAGAAATGGTGGGGGGGGATGATTGGGGAATCGTTGGGGGGGAAAGGACTTATGGAATGTATGGTGGGGGGGGACTGGGAAAGGGGAAAGCCTTTGGAATGTAAACAAAGAATATAGAAAATAAAAAAAATTGACTGTTCATAGCTTGGGAGATAAGCAGCACTGCTTCTATATTGTTACAGTTTGAAAGCATGATGTTAAAATCATTTTTTCTATTTACAGAACAAATTCTTTGATTTACGTTTGCTTTTAATGATTAAGCTAATAAATATGATTATTATTAATGGGGGTCACTAAAGTACCATATTACTTGTCTTAGTAAGCTTAACTAGATATATTTTTAACAAAAAAAACATTATTAGCTTGACATTTCTTTTCCATTATTATAGAAGAAAGCAAAACTTCTTGGAAAACTTATCCAGTAACATCTAAGTAAGAAATTGGAGAGATGTATTTAACTTCTGAGTGCAGGGAAATACACAATAAGCTTTTCGTGCTCCACTTCTTTTTTTTTTAATCAGAAAACAAAATATCAGAGAATTTAATTAGATATTCTATAGTAATATCAAGATTATCAGTTTAAAAGAGGAAACATAAAATAATGTTTTAGCAAGTTAACATATATCCTAACATGAATAATCAATCAATATAGTAGAATCAATATAGTAAAAATGGCCATCTTGCAGAAAGCAATCTACAGATTCAATTCAATTCCAAATCAAAATCCCAAATCAATTCTTCATAGAAATAGCAATTCTCAAATTCATCTAGAATAAAAAAAAAAACCCAGGTTAGCAAAAATTATTCTTCACAACAACAACAACAACAAAATCTTCTGGGGAAATCAAAATCCCTGACCTCAAAATCTACTACAGAGAAGTAGTGAAAAAAAACTGTTTGGTATTGGTATGCAGACAGGCAAGAAAATCAATGGATTAGAATTGAAGACCCAGAAATGAACCCACACACGTATGGTTAATTGATATTTGACAAAGAAGCTAAAAACATCCAGTGGAAAAAAGATAGCATTTTTAACAAATGTTGCCAGATCAATTGGAGATCTGCCTGCAGAAAAATTCATATCAACCCATTCTTATCTCCTTGTACAAAGCTCAAGTCCAAGTGGATC
Organism: Apodemus agrarius; assembly: GCA_964023405.1. NCBI lineage: Eukaryota > Metazoa > Chordata > Mammalia > Rodentia > Muridae > Apodemus > Apodemus agrarius. The sequence goes on from OZ030017.1 coordinate 81,210,837, forward strand.
AAGGATCTACAAATAAAACCAGAAACACTGACGCTTACAGAGGAGAAAGAAGGTACTAATCTTGAATACGTGGGCAAAGGGTAAAGTTCCCAAACAGAATACCAATGTCTTATGTCCTAAGAACAAGAATCAACAAATGGGGCCTATTAAAACTGCAAAGCTTCTGTTAAGCAAAGGACATGGTCGATAGGACAAAACAGCAACCAACAAATTGGGAAAAGATTTTTACCAACCCTATATCTGAGAGAGGGCTAATATCCAATGTATACAAAGAACTCAAAAAGTTAGTTTTCAGAGAGTCAGTTAACCCTATTAAAATGGGGTACAGGGATAAACAGTGAATTCTCAATTGAGTAAACTCAAATGGCTCTAAATCACCTACAGAAATCTTTAGCATACTTAGTTATCAAGGAAATGCAATTCAAAACAACACTGAGATTTTACCTTACAACAGTCAGAATGGCTAAGATGAAAAACACATGGGGCAGCAGTTGCTAGAGTGGATGTGGGGAAAAAGGAATACTTCTCCATTCTTGGTGAGATTGCAAGCTGGTAAAACCACTCTGGAAATCAGTTTGGCAATTCCTCAGAAAATTAGACATAGTACTACCAGTGGACCCAGCTAAACCACTCCTGGGCATATACCAAGAAAATGCTCCTACATGTAATAAGGATACATGCTTCACTATGTTCATAGCTGCCTTATTTATAATATCCAGAAGATAGAATGAACTCAGATGTCCCTCAACAGTGGAATGGATACAGAAACTCTTGTATATATACACAATGGAGTACTATTCAGCTATTAAAAAGAATGAATTCATTAAATTTTTAGGCAAATGGATGGAACTAGAATGTCATCCTGAACAAGGCAACCCAATCACAAAAGAACACACATGGTATGTACTCACTAATAAGTGAATGGTAGTCCAAAAGCTCAAAATAAAGAAGTTACAATTCACCAAGCTCAAGACGAAGGAGGACTCAAGTCAGGGTGCTTTTGTTCCTCTAAGAAGGGGAACAAAATAGCCACAGAAGCAATAAGGGAGACAATGTGTGGAACAGAGACTGAAGTAAAGGCCACCCAGAGGCTGCCCTACCTGGGAATTCACCTATAAACAGCAAACCCTGACACTACTGTGGACAACAAGAAGTGTATACCAAAATGTGCATGCCATGGTTGTCTCTGGAGGGGCCCTACCAGAGCCTTACAAATACAGAGGCAGATGCTAACAACCAACTATTGCACTAGGCATGAGGTCCCCAATGGAGGAGCTGGAGGATGGTCCAGAGGAGCTGAAAGGGTTTATAGCCCTATAGGAAGAACAATGATTTCAGCCACCCAGATGCCCCAAGACTACCAGGGACTGAACCATCAACCAAGGAGCACACATGATTCGAGCCAAAAATGTGGCAGAGGAAGACTTTGTTGGGCATCACTGGGAGGAATGTTCCTTGGTCAGTTAAAGGCTTAACAGAGGCCCGAACAAAGGGAAACCGAGGGGCGGGGAAGAGGGAGTGTATTGGGTAGAGACATATATGTGGAGGCAGGGGGAAGGAGGAAGGGGAGTGGTTGAGGGTCTTAGGGGAAGGGGGATATCAGGATAGTTTTTACCATTGGCAATGTAAATGAAAATGATATTCAAGAAAAAAATAAATGAAAAAAGCATAATATATTGTGTGTGTATATATATATATGTGACTATATATATATATGTATATATATATATATATATATGACTGGTGTGTATATATATATATGTGTATATATATATATATATATATATATATATATATATACATATATATATACACATTATTAGTGGACAAACATACATGTTCAGTTATTTTTTTATTTTTTTATTGGATATATTCTATATTTACAATTCATTTTCCTTTTTCTGGTTCCCCACCCCCAAAGGTCCCTCATGCCCTTTTCTCTCCCCCTGCTCCCTCATCCACACCCTACCACCTCCCTGTTCTTTTACTCACCCACAATGATTCTTTGGTTCATTCTATCACCAGTGTCCACTCCTTTCTTCTTGTCAGACATCACTTGGTATGTGATTTGTGTCTTTGGTGTTCCAATATTCTAGGCTAATATCCACTTATCAGTGACTGCATACCATGGGTATTCTTTTGAGACTGGGTCACCTCACTTAGTATGATGTTCTCCAGCTCCATCCATTTCTCTAAGAATTTCATGAATTCATTGTTTCTAATAGCTGAATAGTACTCCATTGTGTATATATACCACATTTTTTGTATCCTTTCCTCCGTCGAGGGACATCTGGGTTCTTTCCAGCTTCTGGCTATTATAAATAAGGCTGCTATGAACATAGTGGAGCATGTATCCTTATTGTATTCTGAGGAATCTTCTGGGTATATTCCCAGAAGTGGTATGTCTGGGTCCTCCGGAAGTGTCACGTCCAGTTTTCTGAGGAACCACCAGACTGATTTCCAGAGTGGTTGTACCAGCTTGCATTCCCACCAGCAGTGGAGGAGTGTTCCTCTTTTTCCACATCCTTGCCAACACCTGATGTCTTCTGAGTTTTTAATCTTAGCCATTCTGACTGGTGTGAGGTGAAATCTCAGGAGTAAATCAGTAGCCTTCCTATACGCAAAGGATAAGCAGGCCGAGAAAGAAATTAGGGAAATGACACCCTTCACAATAGCCACAAATGATATAAAGTATCTTGGAGTGACTCTAACCAAACATGTGAAAGATTTATATGACAAAAACTTCAGGTCTCTGAAGAGGGAAATTGAAGAAGACATCAGAAAATGGGAAAATCTTCCATGCTTGTGGGTTGGCAGGATTAATATAGCCAAAATGGCAATCTTGCCAAAAGCAATATACAGATTCAACGCAATCCCCATCAAAATCCCAACTCAGTTCTTCATAGAGTAAGAAAGAGCAATTCTCAAATTCATCTGGAATAACAAAAAAACCAGGATAGCTAAAACTATCATCAACAGCAAAAGAACTTCTGTGGGAATCAATATCCCGGACCTCAAGCAATACTACAGAGCAGTAGTGTTAAAAACTGCATGGTATTGGTTCAGTGACAGGGAGGGGGATCAATGGAATAGTATCGAAGACCCAGAATTGAACCCACACATCTATGGCATGTTCAGTTTTATGTTGAGAGAATAATATTAGGTATTTTATGAAAATCCATAATAATAAGCCATAATCAAAAACACAAAATATACTTATCTAAGAGGTACACAATGAGAACAAGCATTAGGTTATACAATGAACTCACTAGAGATGAAATAAGATACATGTAAAAGAAAAAAAGGGGATGAAATTATCTATATGGATTACATTAGCATAAGTTCAAGGCTTGGGAAAAACAGATGAATTATGTCAATAATAAAAATATAAATATTTTAGAAAATATCTACATGATGCACAAACTCTAATGAAATAAAAGTCATGAAAAAATAATTATTTTATAACAGTTACCTCTGAAATATTGTCATCATAAGCACATGCACTAATTCCTGGCTATAAAATTGAGATTTAAAACAATTCAAATTAAATATACAAATTCAAATTAAAGATCAAAGTTGAATAAATTCTATAGTAATAAATTGACAAACATATTGAAAATGTCTAGTAAACCATTGTGAGTATTGTTAGAACTCAGCCTCATTTTCTTTTCTGATATAGTTATCTCAAATTTTGTTCGATGCCCTTACTGTTTCATAAGAATATTTAGTTTAGTTTTGTTTAGTTTTGTTTAAATAAGAGAAGGAATCCCTTCTTTTTTCATAGTGATAGAAGTATGCCTTATTAATATTTAAATGGAAAAAGAATGCACAAACATACCTAGACAGAGGCCTGAGAACATATTTTCTTACAATGCAATGACCTAGAGTTTAATGTTTTCATAAGGAACCATTCACTGATACTCTGTTTCACATTTAGAAAGAAAATTGTCTTAATTAGGAGACCTAAAACTAAAGAATTTGAAGAGCAAAGGGGACGTAAATGGTGCGTTTCTTCATTGCAAAGAAGAAGAGGTTCCTTGGAAATAATGGGTGAGGAAGAAGGATGATTCACATGGGAACTCTTTTTTTTTTAATAACATGACTCCAGCTAGTGCTGAGCCTGCCTCACTTTTATCGCATTTCATTTTTCTGAGAATGATTCTGGTAGCTATCAAGAGGGAGTGAACAGGCGTACTCAGTGATACATGCTTAAATTAGATTTGCTTTTATTGCTTTATTTATCCTGTCACAATAAATCATAACATTTCCATTGTCTGCTTTAGCACATATTAAAATGTCATGGGATGGCAAGATGTTAGTGGGCCAAAAACTAAAAATTTTTTTCCCCGATGTGAAAGGTTTAGCTTTCAGCTCTATTCCTTCTGTATACGTGTGAGTGTCATTTTAAAGTAGCTAAATTTTTAGACTCAAATTCAAGAGCCATTGTCAAGTAAAGAAATCAGTATGAGTTACAATGACCCAGGAAAACAAAATGTCTGGCCAGTCATGGAAACCAAAAACAGGGATCTATTTTAGGCAGTGTTTACTGGTGAGATGTGCTTCATGAGCCTAGAAAATATATAACAAATTATTTTAGCTTTATACGTCAGAACTTTCTACATAACCTGTAATCTAGTAGTTTTTAGGTGTGCTAATGATGTGCCAGTTATTACATATTCATAGAATATTTCTAGACACAGAGGCTTCAGGAAGGTCCTGAGCTTCATAATCCCTTAAACATCTGGCCACTGAAAACAAGACAAATATTTGGGAGTCTGGATGGAAAAGGTCACTGTCTTGGTGTTTCTATTGCTACAACAAAATTCCTTAACTAAACAAAGCAAACTGGAGAGAAAAGAGTTTATTTGGCTTATAATTCCATATTGCTGAAGGCAGGCAGGGCGGGATCTCAAAAAGGATAGCATCCTGGAGGCAAGAACTGAAGTGAAGGCCATGGAGGCCTACTGCTTACTGGGTCACTTCACACAACTTGCTCAGGCTGCTCTTTTATAGAACCCAGGAGTGATATACCAACGATGGGGCCATCACAATGGCCTGTGCCCTCCTCTACTGAGCAGTAAATCAGAAAACACCTTACAAGTGAATCATATGGAGGAATTTACTCAACTGAGGGTTTTTCCTCTCTGATGACTCTAGTCTGTGTCACTCACCATTTTTGGATTGTGTCTTCATTGTTGATATTTCTGCCATTTAATTAAAGTAGCACAATCAAGACGCAAGACAAAATTGCTAACATGTCTGTTTGTTTATTAAAAACCATCATTTGCAGCTGTACTAGTTTGAGCAAAGCAGAATAATATTTGACAATGTTTCCTTTAGATAATGTAACGGGTTCTCTCAGTGGTTTTACACTCAGCCTTATGTTTTTTAGGAGGATTCAGCCATTTCCTGATCAGAAGATAATTGACTCTATGTTTGATCTTATTAGGGGAATTGTGTCACAATGATAACTACTTCCAGACTTCAGAGACTGGCATAAATCTGTGATGTGCTTTCACATCAGGAAATGTACAATAGCTTGGGAAATCTTCTTTCCTTGTATGTATATAAGTATTTACCTTTATGGATAGGGTACCTGGTACATTCGGAGACTAAACAGCTGTCAGTAATTCCTTGCTCTAGAATTACTGATGGTTGTAAGTCACTATGTGGGTGCTGAAAAATAAACTCAGGTCCTCTAAACATCAAGTGTTATAAACTCCTGTGTCATTTATTCAGCACTTATAAAATAATCTAAGCATATTATTTTAAATTTAAAAAACCTATTACTGTTTGTGATTTATGCTATATCTTTTCTTTTCTATTATACATAGCATAGAACGTGGTACATAGTGTGCAATTAATTAAGGTGAACTGTGGTATTGAAGTGATGTGTTGGGACAATTTTGGAGTCTATTATAGAATGTTTTATCTTTGATCTGAATGAATGATATAAAAGTTACTGTCATTTTCCCACTTTGTTTTTCTCGAATTTATTTTATGACCCATATAAAATCAGATATTAAATGATTAGTTCACTTCTCTGTTAGGAATTGCAATATCACACATAGTTATATGCATACTGCATCAGGTAAATGACAGCTAAACTTATCAGCAGGTAAGAGCATAAGATTTACAAGCTAAAATATAATGATAAGGGAACAAAGCTCAGACATGTATCTTTTTCGCAGGGCTTTTATCATTTAGCAGGAGAGAAGTATCACATAAATATGTAGCATGATTCTTTCAGCATAGGGTTTTGCCTGACATATAACAAAGTAGAAAGGAATGCATGAAAGGGAATGATGAGTAGAGAATGTTTATATACAAATTAGTATAAAACTTGTTAAAATAACAGACTTATTATGTGAAGAAGGAAACATACCTGGGATCACACAACCTAATCAGTGATTTGTATGTATATATCACCACATACTTCCTCTGGCAGTCACATGCATAATTCCTAGTGGCTTTGTAGCATATATTCCTAAAACTTTAAGTAGTTTATCTTTTTAAACATATCCACAACTTTGTAGGAAATGGCACCTTACATAAACCTCTCAGAAGGATGTTTCTGTAGTTATTTATTTTTAGTACATATTTTTAAATTAGAACACATCACTTTCCCCTTTTCCTTTTCTGCCTTCAGCACTCTAAGATAACCTACCTCCAACCTTTGTTATTACCTACTTAAATTGATAGCTTCTTTATCTTTGGTTATTACTGTTAAAAGAGTTTTTTTTTTAATGTGTTAAGTCATTTTTGTCATTGTGTGCATGAGAATTGAAAGTTGACCACATTGTATTGGACAATCAATCAGGGGACTTGCCTCAGGAAATGGTTAATTTTCTCTTTCCTAGCAGTTGCTCTTTACCTAAAATGCTTTGTCTAGAAGCAGGAACCACTTACAATTTTCAGCTTCCACATTACCACATATATTCATATCTATGATTTCATATGGAGGTATTTTTCAGAGACAGTCTTTCATAGCTGATTTCCTAGTATTCTGGAAGCACTCTTTTTTGTAATTTTTTTCTGAGCCATATGTATAGTGGTTTGATGTAGATGTATTCAAAGTGGCTGGGTTCCCATGTATGTTTTTCTTTTTTTATTCTCTTTTTCTTTCTTATTTTTTCTTTTTTTCCTGAGACAGGGTCTCTCTGTATAGCCTTGACTGTCCTGGAACTCACTCTGTAGACCAGGCTTGCCTTGAACTCAGAAATCCACCTGTCTCTGTCTCCCCAGTGCTAGGATTAAAAGCATGAACCACCCCTGCCCAGTCCAAGTATGTTTCTCATCTGCAGTATCTGCTATTGATTTTCTGTGATTATAACAAACTGCTATAAAAAGAATGGTTTTGTTTGATTTGGTATGGTTTGTTTTTATTTTCTTTTTTTATGAATGGTGGTAGCTACACCTATTTGTGGACATAAGCATACAATTTAGAATGAAGTAAGGAATAATTTTGATCTATCCAAATAAGGCAACTAGATTACTTTCTAAATTATATGACCTAACTTGCCCTGGAATTTGGCTAGACTTCTACATGAAAGCATAATTTCCCTTCTGTTGAATAGGCTTTAGGATCTTTTGATGTGCCATTGGTTATCCTGACCCCCAATACAGTACCCCTTGTTGCACCTCTATGGATATCTTGCCATGCTTGTGATTGCTGTGGTTCAAGTGCATTACAGCTGACTAAAATTATAAATGCTTTCCTCTCTGTGCAGCTTATAAAGTATTTTCTTGGACCATGGAGCCGCACCACAGGAAGGAATCTTTCTGCTTAGATCTGACTCAAATCAGATATGTCCTGTGTCCTAAATGTATGGCGCCTGCATCAGAGGCTTGACTTCAACCTTTGAGAGGCCACAATGATGTACATTAATAGTATATACTATTTGGGAGTCACATAGACTTCTCTAATTTACCATTCAGACGTGTATTTCTAATAACTAGTCCTGGGATTTCTGTTAGTTTATGGTGCTTGTGTCAAGCATTGCTTTTCAAATGTAGATGCACATAGGAAGTCACAGAATCTTTAGCTATATGTTCAAGGCCTGCACAGGCTGGATTCACATTGGGTCCCAGCTGTAAGGAGGGGATGATCTCCTGTCCCTAAGCAAGAAACTAGCTCCTAGTGGCATCATCTGGCAAAGAGAAATACAGTTTTCTCCAATGGAGTATCACTGGATTTATTAAACACATTTAGAGACTAAGGCCAACACAAAATGAGCTCATGAATTACATGTCATTTTTTGTGGATTTATTTATTTATTGTATAATATTTGTTTAGCATTTTTTAGTTTTTTTCTTGATCTTATTCATCTTATAGGACATATATATTGACATGCATATTTATTTTTTGATTCTGTGTTTTTATGGAATGCATATATGTGCCTGTGTGTGCATGCCTGTGTATATATGTATGTATAGGTTTCTTATTACTTTTATTTGTTATTTTGAATTTTATTCTTTGTGGTTTGTTGATATTTTGATTTTCTAAATAAAAAGCAAAGAAAGGAATGAAGGAAGAAAGAAAGAAAGAAAGAAAGAAAGGAAGAAAGAAAGAAAGAAAGAAGAGTATTGAGTTCTGTAGGTGAGTAGGTGAAGAAGATCTGATTCTAGAACTTGAAAATAGGTGAATGAATATAGTCTATTTTTTTTTGTTTTTTTGAGACAGAGTTTATCTGTGTGATCCTGGCTAGCCTCGAACTCAGAAATCCACCTGCCTCTGCCTCCCAAGTGCTGGGATTACAGGCATGAGCCACCACGCCCGGCTCTGGTCTATACTTTTATACTATACCTTTTACTATACTGTTTTCTTTCACACTGTCTGAATTGTGTAATTATTTTTTAAATCCATATCAAAGGTATACTGGAATTGTAACATAATTATTTAGTGTTGTAAAACACTAAGATTTTATTTTGTATTGTCAACAAAACAATTATTTATGAAATAATTTGTATATTCACATTTCTACAATATATTTTAATGATAATCTATGTCCATGATTTTAGAAATCAAGTATTGAAGAACAAGGAGAACATTTTTTATTTATGAAACAATGAGAATAAACAGAATAGCAAACAGAGCAAATGCATAAACTCTTATAAACAGAATGTGTAGAAAGAAAGGAAGATAGTAGTTGGGTTCTGATATTACATAATATATAAGAAAAGGAAAATTTTCTTTTAAATTTCCTTTGGTTTACCTACACTAAACCAAAGCACTTATTGCAAAATTTTCTATTGTAATAATATACCATTTTATCTTGTTTTATAATTATCTTTTGGAATCCATTTTTATGCTTGTTTCTTTTGCATTGTTTCATAATGAGAGACAGAAAGGGAGTGGTTCTGGAAGAAACAGTTGGTCTAAAGGAGAATGGAGGGGCAGTATGAAGAGAAAATGTAGTCAGAATGCATTATGTATCTATTATATGAGGAAAATCTTTTCAATAATAAGAAAAATAGATTTAAATATTAAATTATAAATATGAAAAGGAAAAGCCCACTAAACAGTAGGTAGTCTCATTTTACTTAGTGATGAAGAAAGGTAAAATAATAATTTTACACAGCATATGGTCCAAAAATTTAACATCTGATAATAATGAATATTTTCAGGAATGGAATTCTATGGGCTATTTTATACAAATTTCAAAGTTGTATAAAATGACACAAACATATTAAAAGGCAATTGAGCATTTTCTATTAAAATTACACACATACATACATGTATATATATACATACATATACATATACATATATATATATATATATATATATATATCTAGACTCCCTACATAGCTGGCTGTTTCCGAGCCATGGTGTGCACGGTAGCCCAATTCATAACCCCTTACTGTATAGACCAGATATACTTTACACAGTATACTTTATACTAAAATTATTAATCAAATTTAGTTTTCTCAATGCAGCACAGATATGCAGCACAGATTCTTTAGACTGCTTAGGTGAAATTAGTCAAAAAATGTACATTTCATTTAAAAGTTCGAACAGGAAAGGAAGATATTTCTCATGTGGTAACATTTGATAATAGTAGGACATGTCAAACAGCCATCTGCAAACTAAATAAATATTAGACCGACTTTGAACTGAATATTCCTCTCATCACCAAATATGGAAGATTCATAATAATTTTTCAAATTTACATATTAACTTTAAATGTTGTATGTATTCTATTTTATGTTTAAGAGTAAAAATCATTTTAGTATATATTGGATATGTTAATGTAGTGTTTTGAATGGAAATAAACACTATTTAACAATAATTTAAATATGTTTTATCCAATTGATGGCACTGCTGAGGAATGATTAGGAGACCAAGATATTTTGGAAAATGTCTGTCACTGAAGGTCTCATAAGAGTAACTACTTTTAGACTACTGCAAAGAAAAATATGCTAATTCAACAGAAAAGCAATAAAAAGTTAACAAAATTATGAAGAAGTTGAAGAATCTCTCATACTATATGATCAAAAGGAGACAATGGAATTTTGTCTATTTTTGATTATCTTTTCACTTATCTCTATGCTTTAGATACTCTCTTCTCCTAATATAGAGGGTAGACTTCCATCACTATATTGAGCATTAGGCATGCAGCAGCCTGAAATAGAAATTCCATTCATCCAATAAAATAGTTCATGACTGTTTAATTCAACCTTACTGATGTGCTTAGGAATTTGGAAGAAGATAGGCTGGTTATTTTTGAGTAACAGGCACGCTCTAGTGTAAATATTGAAACATACTATTTTTATTTCATACCCTCAAAGTTGGCTTCAGCTTTCTAGTGATTCTCTGGCCAGCAACTCCAATGTCTTCCATAATACCCTAGAAAATCAGTCCCAAGACCTAACATTTATATGATAATATTTTCCAATGCAATTAAAATATTTCATAATACAAATTTTATTTATTAGTTAATGTTTTGTATTATTATAATAAAAATGTCAAAAAACACAATGTCCTTACAAGGGTTTTTTGCCTAATATTTTTTTTCATGTTTGTTTTTTTTTTTAATTAGATATATTCTTTACTTATATTTCAAGTGCTGTCCCATTTTCTGGTTCTCCCCTCCCCGCAAAATCCCATAAGCCATCTCCCCTTCCCCAATCAACCCTCCCCCAATTTTCTGTCCTGGAATTCCTCTAATCTACCGCATCAAGTCTTTCCAGGACCAAGGGCCTATCCTCTCATTGGTGTCTAACAAGGCCATCCTCTGCTGTCGATGTGTCTGGAGCCATGAGTAACTCCATGTGTGCTCTTTGGGTGATGGTTTTGTCCTTGGGAGTTTTGATAGTACTGGGTGACTCATATTGTTGTTCCTCCTATGGTGCAACAAACCCCTTCAGCTCCTTGGGTCCTTTCTCTAGCTCCTCCACTGGGGAGCATGTGCTCAGTTCAATGGCTGACTGAGAGTGTCCCCCTCTGTATTTATCATACACTAGCAGAGCCTCCCAGCTAAAATATATATCCAGTTCTAGTCAGCCAGCAATTGTGGGCATCCACAATAGTGTCTGGGCTTTCTAACTGAGTATGGAATGGATCCCTGGGTAAAGTAGTCTCTGTATCGTCTTTCCCTCAGACTCTTCTCCACCCTGTTTCTCTATATCTCCTTCTGTGTGTATTTTGTTCCCCTTTGAACAAAAGACTCAAGTATCCATACTTAAGTTTTTCCTCCTTCTTGGGCATCCTTTGATATGTGATATGGGTATTATACGCATTGGTGCTAATATCCATTTATCAGTGAGTGCATACCATATGTGTTCTTTTCTGACTGGGTTACCTCACTCAGGATGATATTTTCCAGTTCCATCCATTTGTCTAAGAATTTCATGAGTATTTAGGGCTTCTGGGCTCATAAAAGCCAGGCATACCATCCCCATGCTGGACAGACACAGAGAGGTACAGACAGCTACATCTCTGGGACTTGCTGACCAACCAGCCTAGCCTAGCCTACTTGACAGCTTCCAGACCAGTGAGAGACCTTGTCTCAGAAAAAGAAAAAAAAGATGGATTCTATAGGAAAAACAATATCTGAGTATGACATCCGGACTCCACATTCATGCACACATATGTATACCCATCACAAGTGCACTTGCATGCACATGATTATCTATGTACATGAATACTCTTAGACATGCAAATGATAAGGCTCATTAAAAAGTAAGCTTATTCCAGAAAAATTAAAGAAGCAAATAGGAACAAGTAATGTTGCTCCTTTCCCAGGTGTAAGTTAGTTATACTAATGACCTGTTACAGTAGTTCCCCTTCCTCTGCTTTAATGGAGTGCTTAAACATTATAATATTATATTAATTTCTAAAAAAAAAGAATTTCATGAATTCATTTTCTGTTCCTGAACAGAACACCAATAACTTATGCTCTAAGATCAAGAAGTTTCCTCACCTTATTATCCTCTGCATTCAATGGAGTTCTCAGTTACAGTAAAGTTTTCAATCAGGGATATGCCTTCAATGTAGGGTGGTCTTCTTTCATAGTATAGCCAGCATGACTCAGTTAAATTAGATCTGGTGGCATTGGTGATATGGAAAGACTGGGCCATCATGTTCTAGGCTACTTCACCAAACTGTCAGGTGTGTCAGCAGTGAGTAAGCGGTAAGTAACCCTAACTCAGGTTTCTAATAAAGAGACCCTAATGTGATTGCGTTGGAGTCAGTTCCTGGTTGGTCTTTTGGGTTCTTCAAACAAGGCACAACACCAGAACCAGAAAGTAACTTTACCAACAAGCAAGTATGAAAGTAAAAAGAGAAATTAAAAAAGTGCTCATCTGACTTTCTCATTTTCTCCAAGTCTAGGACCCAGTGTATGAAATGGTACCAAAATTATAGTTTGGTTTTCTTCTTTTTAAGATATGTGTCCAGAGGTCTTTCTGTGACATTGCTTTTAATTGCCTCAGCAGGCCCAGACACCAATTCTACCCCAGGGCCCACAAACATATTTCCCTAGTAAAACAACAACCAAAGAAAGCACCAGGACAACCCAAAGACTGAGTAATGAGTCCTCACCCCCTCTAGAACATGATGAACCAGTCTTTTCATATTATCAATGCTTCCAGATCTAATTTAACTGAGTCATGCTGGCTGTTCTATGAAAGAAGACCCCACATACTTACATATATATATATATATATATATATATATATATATATATAGTAATTTTCTTATTGAATTCTTAGATTGTTGGGCTAAAATTATTGTCTCAACTTTTCAGAAATGATGTGCAGTCAGTTATATTTGGAACAGTGGAAGCACTTATTTCTAGTCAGTGGATGACTCTAACTGAATCATTTCAGAAAACACAATTTTCTTTATTAACCTCTTCACATAAGGTCTTCTGAAGCAATGACAACAGGGAGATAGAAAGGAATAAATTGTAAGTTTTGTGGAAGTAAGAGAATTGTGAATTCACGTGTACTGTCAAGCAAGCTGAGTGACTGCACTCACTGCCCTCTCTTTTCTATCAGTTCCCGGAGGTCATTTCTCCAACTCTGAAATGGCAAGCAGGGTGTAGGCTTCTTATCTTTGTCTGAGAATAACAGTTAATGAGTGAGGTCCTCTTTGCTTTAAGAAATATCTGTTAATACATGAGTTTTATTTTAAAAGGCATATATTTGTATATGTCTGTGTATGTGTTTGCATGTGTGGGGGGATGTACTCTATACATTTATATAACAGTTATCATTTAATTATGTTATAAAAGATAAGAAATTTTATTGATAATCACAGTACTTCAAACATTTTAAAATGTCGATTACTCATATTTATCAATTTGAATACAGCTTACCTATTCTCCAGTCTATGAGCATAGAAGACTGAAAAACCTTAGTAACTCTGGCTGTAAGGAATTGAAAGCTCTTTTTGGCCTCCAGGGGTACCAGTTATACCATAGTATACACTCATACATAAAGACTAATAGTCCCATACATAAAAATTCATCATTTATGAACATTTAAATGACTTTTTCCTGCAGAGATTGTTCAGTATATCAAATTTGCTATCATACCTTAAGTTTTGAGATATTGTCCCCATTGTGCCATAGAAAAAAATCTAGCTGTGCTTATGTTTATCAATAATCCTAGAAATATGGAGTAGGGAATTGAGAGACCCTGTTAATTTCAGTCTTGTCAGCATAAAAATAGCCAAAGAGCTGTACCAGAAACAAATAGTGGTTCATGAACATGAAACCACTTAAATAGGAGAAAAAAAGGAGAGGACCCTGGGCCTGTAAAGATTGGATCCAGTATTGTAGACCCAGAACAGAGAAATCGTGGGGGGGGGGGCGTGGAGAGTGAGGAATAGCATGGGGGGAGAGGAATTATGGGACATATGGTGGGGGGTAACTGGGAAAGGGGAAAGCCTTTGGAATGTAAACAAAGAATATAGAAAATAAAAAAAAATTGTTAAAAAAAGTATCATTCACTATATAAAATATTGCTGAAAGGAGCAAATGTCGACCTATAGTAGTCTTTAATGGTTTCTGAAAACTACAGTAAGAAATTTCCCACTATAATTTTTCTATATAAACCCCTTTATTATCGCTATAATTCTTTTAATAACTGAAAAATGAAAACCATCATAATTCTGTACCTAGTGTATATTGGTGTGTTTGTGGCCATAGCCATGATTCTCATTTTGTCTTGCTCCCACTTTCCAGTAAATGATGAGAAAACTAATTGTCCTATTATCAGTAAATTACATCCAAAAAGATTATTGGCTATGCATGAACTTGGAATTGTGAAGAGTGAATTTCAATTATTATGAATCTTATTAATATATAATATACTTACAATTAAAGTTCTTGTAATTGTCAAGGTAATTATATTTCTCCATATTGTTCTTAATTTCCTTGATGTTTCTAACAGTCACATTCTGAAATATCTTTCCGTGTTTGTCAGTGTTAATTTTTTTCATTTGTGAAGTATTCTTTTGCCATTTCTAGTTTGTTTCTAAGTCCCCTTAATTCTCTGTACATAACAGCAAAAGAACATTAAGAATATGAAAGAACTTTGCCAGATAGCATTATTCCTAAATTTTCACAAGCTGATAAAGATGTTTAACTCTGAAATTGTGATTTCTCCTTACCACAATATATTCTTCTTTATAAAGACCCTGGCTTCAATCCATGGGCATTTTTTTCTGTCTTTAATTTCATACTTTTATTCAAATCTTCAAAAATGTCCATTATCTTAGGAACTCAGTAGGCAAAGACCGATCTTCCTTTCTTAACTTCATGTTGCCTTTTTTTCCTTTTGGTCACATGTAGCTCTCTTAAAGTCTTTTAATTACTGTAGGTGTGGCTCCCAATCCTTTTCTTTCCATTCATTGTGTCCTCTGAGTATCTGGAAAGCTTCCATATTTATTAAAATTTACTATTGTTGCTCTGAAAACTCTCTTTCTATACAACAATAAGATGATTGTTGATGGCTACTTCAAAGAGCTAACATATATTGTACTTTTAAATCTGTTAGAGGAAAATATATTAAAAATGTTTTTAAGTACTTCTCTACTCTTGAAAATATAATGAAAATAATTGTTCTGAAACATTGCTCTTGCTAAAATGTAATGCTTCACATTCTTAGTTACAAGCTACTTCTCCATATATAAGCCCAATTATGAGATCTATATTTGAAGAGCTCTTAACTGTATATTGTAATGAAAATGGATGATGCTCTTTTCATAGTAATGAACAATTTACATGAAAATCTCTGCCTGTTTTAAATGTGACTTCTTTTCTATTACTTCTTATAGAAAATATTCTTCTATCATCCTATACAAACAAGCCACAGCCCCCCCCCACTTTTCCAAGCCCCTCTCCACCATCAATTATTGCTAAGATAATTAAAATACAAACATTTTTATTCAGTTGTTTTCTGATGTGGTCATCACATATGGTGATATTTAAAGATTTGTTTCTTAGTACTTTGGTACACTCTCCATAATTTTCTATAAATTTTATGCATAGAATCCAATTTAAAATTACTAGTAAGACAGACTTATGACCTAATGCAATATGTGTCAAAAAAAAATAGTTAAGCAACTGGAGCTTTATTTTCATGGATCACAGATTTTATCTAGATAAGAATATCAGTTTTTTACTATATTGGTAGCTTATATAGCAACTTCATATACAAATTTCACATGTTCATTCTCCTCAAAGGGTCTTACTCTGGGTCTTTAGATATAAGTGTAGGTAGGCTTCATGCTAAGTAATAAAGAAGATTTTCGCCGGGCGGTGGTGGCGCACACCTTTAATCCCAGCACTTGGGAGGCAGAGGCAGGCGGATTTCTGAGTTCGAGACCAGCCTGCTCTACAGTGTGAGTTCCAGGACAGCCAGGGCTACACAGAGAAACCCTGTCTCAAACAACAACAACAAAAAAAAACAAACAAACAAACAAAAACAAAAACAAAAAAACAAAACAAAAAAAGATTTTGCAGTACTTGATGACCATTATAAAAAAGCATAGCCATTCAAAATGCAGAGTACATACACTCAATGATTCTATCTACAATACAACTCCCTTATTTAAGGGTCTTGGAATATTGTGGGAGAGGGAGAAGAAAGAAGGTAAGAGACAGCAAACCGTAAGTTTGCTGTGAAATTGTTTCTCCCAGAAAGGTCATAATCTACCTCAGTGAAATATCATCTTCCTAACTGCGTAAATTTGAGCTGAACAGGATGTCATAAATAGGCACTACAAAATAAACAAGGGAAACACTGTGAAGCTATGCCCAGAGGAAAAGTTATAGACAATAAAAAGGAAATACCATTTGAATTAGTCTTATCCAGGGAAGACCATGCCAATTGATACCAAAAGGTCAGCCCTGAAACAGGTTATATTTATACATGTATAATATAGGTATATTGGTGTACATATTTATATACACATATAATATATTTATGTGTCTGTTTATGTACATATGTAGGTATTTTTTGTATAAACAATTAATGAAAAAGGAAGTCACAATGATACAACTCATACAAATATATAAAATAAGGTTTTCTAAGAATCCAGGAGGAGTACTTGGGATTTTTGAAGGGAAGAAAGGAAAGGGTATAATGATGAAATTATGTTAAAATCCCCAATATTAAAACATTTTAGAAAATATATTGAATGAAATATTAAATGAATATAATGAATAACTCCATGAATACACATATTTGTTTTATTCAATAAGTTATAGTATGTACTTGCTACTCATAATTTGGTGTGCAGTAGAAAAATATTCAGATAATTGACACATGTTCAATTGTACCTTTTTAAAACGAAATATTTTACTTATTTACATTTTAAATATGGACCCTCTTCTTGGTCCCCCCACGAGTTCATCACCCCATTCCCCTGCCCCTTTGTTTCAGAGAGGGTGCTCACCCACCTACCTCCTCCTAACTCACCCCCTAGGATCCTCCTTCCCTAGGCCATCAAGTTTCTACAGGAGTCTTTCCGACTCAGTCCAGAAAGGGTGGTTGTGTGCTACGATGTAGTGAGGATCACAGATCAGCCCATGTATGCTCTTTGGTCGGCAGCTAGCCTCTTTGAGCTCGGAGGGGTCCAGGATCATTGCTACTGTTATTCTTCCTATGAGGTGTGATCTGCTTTAGGTCCCTCAGTCCTTCTAACTTTCCAAAGGGTTCCCAGACCCCAGTCCAATGTTTAGCTAAAGGTATGTGCATTGGCCCCAGTCAGCTGCTGGTAAAGCCTCTCAGAGGACAGCCATGCTAGGTTCCTGTCTGCAAGCACAACATGGCTTCAGTAAAAGCGTAAGGGTTTGATGCCTGTGCATGGGATGGATCTGAAATTGAGCCTTTCTCTGTATGGCCTTTCTTTCAGTCTCTGTTCCACTTTTCTCCCTGTCTTTCCTTTAGACAGAAACAATTCTGGGACAACAGTTTTGAAGATGGGTGGGTGGCCCCATGTTTCAAATGGGGCCCATGTCTATTTGCTATTTCAAATATTACTGAATAGTTAAAATCCTAGCTCAGTTTGATCACCCAAGATTTCCAGATAAATTAATACTTTTAATGACTCATATCTATTATCATAATGTCACATGCACTTAAGGTGAAAAGTAAAATGAGATTAGCAATTACCTCAAAAAGTAGACCTACATTACCAATAACCTCAAAAAAATGTCACCTAAGAAACTATTTATTTAAGGATAGAACTCCAACAAACATACAAAATAAGTTTTAGGTAGAATATTTATTATAAAGATATAACAGAAAAAAGACATCTAAAGTTTTTGTTAATTTTTGTTATACTGAAAATTATTATTTGCAAGTATTTTAAAAATAAATTAATAAGTTGCACTTAATTTTAGAGTTTTTGTTTCAATGACTGTATTCCTTTGACATCCTTATTTATGCAAATATTTATGATTTCTCTCTGTAGATTTATTAATCAAGCAGTGTTTTATCTAAAATTATTTTTAAATTTTATAAAAGGTGTGATGATATTAAATTAATTGTTATTTCTTCTTCTAAGCAGTGTTTATGGTCATTTATTTTCTTCTTTGAGGCTACATCTTTATTAGGTTAAGATGAGCATTTCACACACTCTGTTTCATGTTCTACATTTTCACCTATGCAACTTACACATGAAAATGTTTAATGTTTAGTGCTTTATAGTATCAATAGTTTTCAAAAACTGAAAATTCTCTGTATATATTCTTACTCCAATATTTGTTATTTTATAAGTTCTATATGCTATAGACAACTTCAACTTTGATTCTAAATTGTCAAGAAAATTATGCATGTTATTTAAGGTTACAGTCATAAACATGGTATTTTTGTCTGACCAGAACTCAAATTCAATTTATCTTTTATTTTAATTAATTAACTAATTATCATAAATCTCTGTTTCTGCCCCTTCATCATCCCTGCTCATTCCCTCCCTTCCTCCACCTGTGTGTGTGTGTGTGTGTGTGTGTGTGTGTGTGCGTGTGTATGCTTGTTTGTGTGTTTGATACAGAAGGGGCTTAACACTCAGGTTATAGTCTGTTCCACCCAGCATAAGCTTTTAGTGCTTTTACTACATGTTTCTCTATTCAGTCATCAATCTATTTGCCTTCTTTGTTGATCTGGCTACAGTTTCATATGCAATAAGCTAATTGACTCATTTAAGTGTTGGTAACCTCCAAAAGTCAGTTTATTTGATGACCACATCCCTGCAAATTCAGGGATAAGCCAATTACTTTTATTTTAAATGCAATGTAGCAGATCACTTGCATTTTTATCTTAGTCCATTCACGTTTGTTTAACTCTGCTTACACTATTTTTTTCCTTATATAGAATACAGCAAAAAGACAGGTTTTTAGTTACAGTATTCTATAGGGGCAGAACATTTTAAAAAATTAGTTTTAATATTCAGCTTACTAAGAAATATATTTTATAAATACATCGTAAAAGTAATATTCAGGAATATAACATTTTTCAATTTAGCATATATATGAAAAACATAGATTTTGCATTACTTATATTAATTGTGGAGGGCAAATGAATCAGAAATATAAAATTAATTCAAAAACTATGCTTTTTATAATATCCAGCTCCACAAGCCTTGCTGTAACTAAGGTTGAATATATGAATAGCACAGTCAAAAAATGTAAGGAGGAAGATTAATTTTAGCTATGAATTTGGTGACTATCTTTTAGAATGGGAGTTTGTTGGCGTTTTTATACACTTTATATATTTATCATTATTCTCCCTCCTGGTATCCCCCACATTCCCTTCCCCCATTGCACTCCCTTTCTCCTCTCAGAAAGTAGAGGCCCACTTCTTGATATTCCTGCCATGTTGGCATATCAAGTTTCTGCAGACCTAGTTGCTTCTTCTCTCACCTGTTTTGACAAGATAGCCCAACTTAAGGGAACAGATTCCATAGATAGCCAACAGCTTTATGAATAACCCCAGTTGTTCAGGACCCACCTAAAATCCAAGTTTCCTATCTGCTACACATGCACAGGATTTAGGTCGAGGTTGGTGGTTGGATTTTTAGAGTCCCCAAAGGTCCAGGTTAGTTAACTCTGTTGATCTTCCTATGAAACTCCTATCCCTTTGGGCCCTTAATCCTTCTATAAAATCTGCCATAAGAGTCTCCAAGCTCCAGCCAATGTTTATTGTAGGTATCTGCCTCTGTCTGAGTCAGCTGTTGGTTAGAGTAACTCAGAGGATACCCATGTTATACTCTTGTCTACAAGTATTACAAAGAATCATTAATAATGTCAGGAATTGGTGCTTGATCATTGGAGGTATCTCTAATTGGGCTAGATATTACTTGTGCATTCCCTCAGTCTCTGCTCCATCCCTGGTTCATGCATTCCTTATAGGCATAATAAATTGTTGAGTCAAATCTGTTGTGCATGAGTTATTGTCTATCTATTGTGTATGCTTACCACAATGTCTTTATTCATTCTTCAATTAAGGCATATTTATGTTATTTCCTTTATCCGGCTATTATGAGTAAAGTTTCTATTAATAGAACTAAGCAAGTGTCCTGTAGTGTGGAGGGGCATCTTTTGGGTTTATTAAGAGGAGTGCTATAGCTGTATCATGGTGAAAAACCAATGCCAGTTTTCTGAGAAACCACCAAATTGATTTGCAAAGAGGTTGTCCTGTCTAGCACTCAAAAGCTATCACTTGAGTTTTTAGTCTAAGCTTTTCTGATGGGTTTGAAGTCAATTCTCAGACTCATTTGATTTGCATTTCCCTGATGAATAAGGCATATATATATATATATATATATATATGTGTGTGTGTGTGTGTGTGCTTCTTAGTCATTCAAGATTTCTCTGCTGATAATTTTCAGTTTAGCTCTGTACATCATTTTTTAAGTGGGATATTTGGGTTGTTGGTGTCAAACTTCTTAAGTTCTTTATGAATGTTGGATTAACCTGTGTCAAATGTACTACTTGTAAAGCTCCTTTCACAATCTGTAGGCTACCATTTTGTCCAACTGAAAAAAAGTCCTTTGTCTTACAGAGGCTTTTTTAGTTTCCTGAGGTCCCATTTACCAATTGTTGATGTTGGAGTCTGGAGTCTGAGCCATTCATGTTATATATATAAATTTTCATAAATGTATATATAATTATATATACAAATTTTTATAAATGTTTATACACACACACACACACACATATATATATATATATATATATTTATGTATGTATGTATGTATGTATGTAAATTTTACTGTTGCAATTTAGTACAGCTTGAGGCCAAGAAAGTTGATACCTCTATAAGTCCTTTAACTGTTCAGGATTATTTTAGCTATCCTGAGTTGTTTTTCTTTCTTTCTTTTTTGTTTGGTTTTTTGATTTATTTCATTTTTTCCATATGAAGCTGAGAACTGATTTCTCAAGTTCTCTAAAGTATAGACTTACATTATTTAGGAATGGCATTGAATCTGTACATTGCTTTCTATAAGATGGTCATTTTTGCTATGTTAATCCTACTGATCCATGAGCATGGAAGATCTTTCCATATTCTGATATATTTCTCAATGTTTTCTTTAGCAACTTGAACATCTTGTCCCATAGGTGTTTATGTTGTTTGAGTAGAGATTTTAATGGACTTGAATTAGGTTTCTTTGTATTTTCCATTCTAAGATTGCTACACTTGATCTTACTTCATAAGAGTAAACTATAGGATACAGTGTAAACTAGGTTGTTTTGAGACATCCTTTGGTAATGCAATTGATCAAAATCCCTTCACATTAGCCTCAGGTAGAATAATTAGACAAGGGCAAGAGACAGACATAATCTTCACTAAAATATTATAAGAATAATATCTAGGCCACATACTAACATTTTTCTCTGAAACCACTTGAAACAAGATCCAAAATTTCAAATCACCCTCAGCATCACTCTCTTCCATGCTTCTACTAGTATGAACCATTAAACTCCATATAAAGTATTCCACTGCTTTCCTAATCTAAAATCTCAAAATCTACATTCTTTAAACAAACTAAAAGTCAGGCCTATCACAACAATAACTGAGTCAGTGCATACTAATTTCTGTATTGGGGTTATATTGCTATGAATAGACAACCTAGCCAAGGTAACTCATATAAATGCAAACATTTAATTGGGACTGGCTTACAGTTTCAGAAGTTTAATGTGTTATCATCATAACAGGTAACATGAAGCATGGCAGCATGAAGGCAAAATTCTACCACTTGATCAGAAGGTAGTCAGGAGAATTCTGTTACATACTGGGTGGAACTTGAGTATTAGCAGACCTCTAAGCCCACTCCCACGATGATACACTTTCTTTAACAAGTCCACACATATTCCAACCAGGCCATACCTCTTTATAGTGTAGATACTCATGTGCCAAACATTTAAAAACACGAGTCTAGGGGGACCAAGCATATTCTAATCACCAAAATTAGATTTGAATAGTTAATATTTCATCAAGTTATGAATTCATCCTTTTACATATAATTAATTTTAGCTGCAATTTGAAAACAGAAAAAATAGATCCATAGTGCCATAACGGGATCATGGAAAAATATATGTTAAATTGATACACAATTAAATTAGTGAAATTATAAGATAATCTATAATGTATAACTTGTTAATCCCATTGTGTTTATTTCCTCATTCAGAAACTATCAAATCATTTTCTCAGATCATGTATGAAGTCAGGTATGAAGTCACCATTATCAAGGAGTCTCCTTTCAAAGTCAACTCACAAAATAGTATTAAATTTGTGGGACATTTTCTCCCATAAACAGAATCTCCTAATGAATACCTGTCAAACATAGGGGTCTATCAGATGCCTTATATCTAACATATTAGTGACTTTATCAGGTCTCACTGACTTCATTGTCAGTTAGACCTATCAAACACATATTTATTTTTCTATGTTATATAGGTTATTTATTTCTCCTCTTCTTGCCACTTCAATTTTATTGAATAAATCTGTACACAATTTCAGAGTGCAGCAATCATTAGAAAATAGAAGAAAGTGGAGGCAACATTTACTATAACTAACATTATTCACAAAGCAGAGGAAATAGCAATAGTGCCCAGTTTGTAATACTTAAAGAATCTATAAGGCTACTTACTCTTGGTGAATAGGAGGCTGTGATAAGGTACATTAAAATTATACTCTTTGTCAGGATATCTATCTTCCTATCTCAGAATGTAAATTCTTTGGGCTATGCATGTAAACTACCACATTTCACCTTGTAATGTATAGTTTATTAATTGAATTAAATATTGACTGAAAAAATGAAGTTTTTAAACACCAAGTAAATAATGACATTGTTTCCTTAATCATTTTTATAAGAAAATTTCATGAGGTTATTCACAAACAGTATGCTGATTTCTGATCATTATTTTGTAAAGGGCAACTCCCAGATCTTAGCTTTTAGGTCTCTTAGGAGAAGCCTATGTTACTTCGACTTTCTTGGAGTCAGCAAATTCCTGAGTCAAGGACTGTTTTTAATAAGTTGTCCAGATCCTGAATCTATGTGAGAATCTCTCAAAGCTGCTAGGTATTAAACCTATCACTGACATAATGGGTTTCAATACCTTCTTAAGCAGCCCTGGTGATTTTCAGTAAAATCTCTTAACTGAGTTTATGTGAAACATTTGTTCACACCTAATTTGTCGGAACCAGGCCATGTTTGTGTTCTCTTGGTGTGACAAAAGGTTGATTGTGGGAGCATAAAGGCTGCCTTGAGTGAACACATTTCTCTGTGAATTACTGTAATTACTGAGGGTTGCATTCACTTGGCACTATGCACATCAATCCTCCACTACAAGGTTAATAAGCAGAAAGTAGACAAACATGAGAATAAAAGGGGCTTATCCTGCACAGAAATTGTAGGCAAGGTGATTTTCCCTCTCTGGTGATTGTGATAGTGTTCCACCAATGATGCAGTTGGGATGATATGTTTCAGGAATTAAAGTGTAATCCATAATTTATGGATAATAACATTCCAACATTTTTAGCATTTTTCAGCAAAATTCTTCTTGTTGTTTTTAAAATTTTAATATTCTTCTTGTTTTTAAAATGTTAAGCCATCCCACATTTATGGACTGATAAACTTCCCTTTACTGTTATTTTATTTAAGACGTAAATCATGTACTTCCTATTGAATTAGTGTTATGAAAGTGAAAAGAGAACGTTCTTTGGTTATAAATCAACTTACAGAATAACTCTTAACCATGTTCTTCTACTCACGTGGGACATAAAAATCTTAACTTTGTTCTTTACTTATCACTAGAAATATAATTCACTTCATTTTGATTTACATTTATATACTTTTTAATGTGGTTCCTTTCTTTATCTTTGCTTTGTGTCAGTTAAGCCTAACTCACAGTTTGTTTTTCAATTATGTATAATTATTTTGACCTTAGGTTTAAAACTGTAAAACTATTATCAAACTTGCCTTTATGTAATTTTTCAACAACTGTCATCTGCCTAATAATCATGCCAATATTTTATTTTTCACATAATTTTCCTTTGGAAGATTGCTTTAGACTGGTACTTATTTATTGTTACATATAACTTAATGAAATATTTAAAATATTCTTCTATGGCAGGAAATTAACACATTTTTGGCATGTTATTTATGCATCTGCTAGATACATATGGAAGAAATAGCATAATTTATTTATATTGCTATATGTATGTACGCACATTGACTGATTTTTTTTTTTAGAAACAAAATCTGAATCTGTGCTGTTTTGAGTAAATTCCAATAGTAAATGTCCTATAATTATGTTTACTCTCATGGCAACTTATGGATTACTTAAAAAGGAAAATTTGATTTTTCAATATATCTTAATCTGCAAGATCACAGATTCTGCAAGAATTAAATTTTGTGAATTATAAAAGTATAATATAATTAAAGTTGTTTCTAATCTGCTGAGAAAAGAAAATGGAGAAAAATGGAGAAAGAGATGGAAAAGGAAGACAGAGACAGCAAACATATTAGACGATTATAAAACAGTATAAGAGCATCTATTACATTTATTTTTGAGCGTTTCTTACAAATTTCTAGACAAAACTTTTTATAGGAATTCTATTATGCCAAAAGCTGATGAGCACATTGAGTTTCCATGCATAATACTAATGAATAGAATGAAAAGAAGTAGAATAACAGGGTAAAGAAAGCATCATAGGAGCTGAAGTTGCAGGTAGGCTAACATGATTTTTACCACACCCTCTGTTCCTGTAACTCCAATGCACCAATATAAACCCCCAAATATCTAGTGCAACACTTGGTACATCTTCTTTAAACTCTCTCCATCTTCAGTGAGACAAAAGGTTCTCCTCCTCCAACTTTCCTTTCTCTCAATCTTGCTTTATGTCTGTCACTAACTCCAGCATTCATTCCTTGGGAAACGTCAGGCTAACCATGCAGAGTCAGGCAGTTCGGATGTGGATCTTCTCTGCTCCTTCTTTTCCTCCCAAACCAATCCTGAAATTTTATATCCACCTCTGTAACATATGACCTACTCAGGCTGCCAAGCCAGCTTCTGCCCAAATATGAGAAGGATTAATCATCTTCTCATCTTACCTTCCCCCTACTCGCCTTGGTATCATGGAGGCTATTTCCTGCATCCCTTCTGTGGAAACCAGAAATCTAGCCTGCAGAGAAACAAGAAGGTCTGAAAAGCGGGTATGCTAGTCCCAGATTTTCACTCTCCCTCTTTACTCCATATCCAGTCTCCCAGTCATGTGTCCATATATGTGGCAGACTATCTGTTGTGGCTTAGCCATTATTCTCAGGTCTATTTCCAGCAAAATAATAAGAGCATGGTAGAAAACCACAGTTTCCTTCATTATGTTTACAGTAACCATCCTTTCAGTCTATCCCCATTCCCAATTTTCAGCTCCTTATATTTAGGAATATATATTTTACTCAGATCCTCATGTGACTAAATCTATTAGGATCAGAAGAAGCTTTCTGCCAGGCAACATATGGCAACAACACTCTCCTAAGAAAAAAAGGGCAACAAAAAACAAGGAACAAAATACCTGTCCAACAAGTTAAGAACAAATATAAACATGTAGAAATAAAGTTTTCCTCAAACCATATACCTAGATCCCAGTGCAAAAATACAAACAATAAAAGTCATGATATGTCTCTAATAGGGCCAAGTAACCCTGACACTACAAGACCTTTGTATATCAAAACATCTGAAGCACAATAAAATATCCTCTATGAATATGTTGTAGTTCCTTAGAAAGAAAATTAATATGGAAGGGGATGAGTTAAGTATTTTAAGACCTGCAGGTGGAAAGGGACCGAATAAAGAAAACCCAGAATGAGAGAAACCTTAAAATAAAAAAAAAAAAATTAGGAGCATAAACTGGAAACTCAGAGGAAAAAAGTCTGAGCACAAAACATCCAGACAATCTATAACATTAAAAAAAATCAAAGAATAAAAGAAATAATGGAAAAGGAAGAGGCACAGGTGAATGACAAAAAAAAAATTGATTTTCAACAATATTTCCTAAGCAAAAGAAGGATATGCCTGTCAAGGTACAAGAAGCACCTTCAACCCTTGATTATAACAAAAAAAAAAAAAAGAAAAGAAAAGAAAAGCAAAATAGCCCTCAGCACATAAAAACCAGCACATAAATATGCAGAACAAAAGAAAATAGATAAAGAAACATAAAGGATAAATTCAAGTAACATAAAGGCTCAATTATTACAATGTAACCTGACTTATCAGTGGAGTCTCTAAAAGCCAGAAGAAGGTTTTAATAGGTGTTCTAGGGACTCTGTTGCCAGCCCAGGCAACTATATCAGCAAAATTTCAACAATTGATAGAGAAAATAAGACATCCCATGGTAGAACCAAATATAAGTAAATTCTTTCTAAAAACCCAGCCCAGAAAGGGCAGTAAAAAGAAAGTTTCAGTTTAAAGAGGTTAATTATCACCAAGGAAACACAAACAATATATAATCTCAAATGAGCAAATCCCAAACTGCGAAGCACACAGATACACATACATACACCCAAACACACACACATGCATACCACCACCACATCATTACTATGACCACCACCACAAATAACAAGAACATTAAAAACAACAACAACAACAACAACAACAACAACAACAGCAGCAGCAGCAGCAGCAGCAGCAGCAGCAGCAGCAGCAATACTCCCACTCCAAAAAAAAAAAAAACCCATTAATTAACAAATAATCATTGGTCATTGCTGTCTGTGAACAATGGATTCTTTTTTATCTGTCTTTTTGTTTTGTTTTGTTTTGTTTTTTGTTTTTTATAGTCTTTGTTAAATGAATTTCTCTTTCCTGGTACCCCCCTTTCCATAAGTCCCATAAGCCCTCTTCCCTCTGCCCATTCCCCAGTCAATTCCCCACCCACTTCTCTGTCCTGGTAATCCTCTACAGTGCTCGATCAAACCTTTACAGGACTAAGGCCCTCTTCTTCCTTCTTCTTGGAAATGATTTGATATGTGAGTTGGGTCTAAGGTATTCACAGCTTCTGGGCTAATATCCACTTATCAGTGACTGCATTCCACGTGTGTTCTTTTGTGAATAAGTTAGCACACATAGGATGATATTTTCCAGTTCCAACCATTTGCCTTAGAATTTCATGAATTCATTGTTTTTAATTGCTGAGTAGTAGTCCATTGTGTAAATATGCCACATTTTCTGTATCCATTCATCCATTGAGGGACATCTGGATTCTTTCCAGCTTTTAGCTATTATAAATAAGGCTGCTATGAACATAATGGAGCATGTGTTCTTATTGCATGCCGGGAAAACCTCTGGGTATATTCCCAGGAGTGGTATAGCAGGGTCCTCCAGAAGCGTCATGCCCAGTTTTCTGAGGAACCTCAAGACTGATTTCCAGAGTGGTTGTACCAGCTTGCATCCCACCAGCAGTGGAGGAGTGTTCCTCTTTCTCCACATCCTCTCCAACACCTGCTGTCTCCTGAGTTTTTAATCTTAGCCCTTCTGACTGGTGTGAGGTGAAATTTCAGGGTCATTTGATTTGCATTTCCCTAATGATTAATGATGTTAAACATTTCTTAAGGTACTTCTCAGCCATTCGAAATTCTTCACCTGAAAATTCTTTGTTTAGCTTTGTACCCCATTTTTTAATAGGGTTATTTGGCTCTCTGGAGTCTACCTTCTTGAGTACTTTGTATATATTGGATATTAGCCCTCTTTTGGATATAAGGTTGGTGAAGATCTTTTCCCAATTTTTTGGTTTCCATTTCTTCCTTTTGACAATGTCTTTTGCCTTATGGAAACTTTGTAATTTTATGAGGTCCCATTTGTCAATTCTTGATCTTAGAGCATAAACTATTGGTTTTCTGTTCAGGAACTAAAAGAGCATAACATTTTGAAGACAGGAACCCTCCTTCTACTGTATTCAGAAACTACACCTCTAACATCAGAAATAGCCAACACTACATAGTACTGAGCTAAAAGAAGATGTAAAAGAACAAGGGCATAAAAAAGAAATTGTTGCAGCCATTTATATACCTGAAAAGTAAACTTTAAACCAAAGCAAACTGAAAGGATAGAGTAGGACACCAAATACTCATCAAATAAGCAATCCATCAGGGACATTGAAATTATTAGCAGTGTTGCACCAAACAGAAGAAAGCAAGCACATTTTTAAAGAAAACTAAAGTATAAATCAAACATTCACCATCACACCCTGTGGAAGATTTCAAAAATCTAGAGTAATTGATAGACACCATAATCCAGAAAAAAAGCTAAACATAAAATTACAGGAGCTGTTATGTCTGTCACACCT
Organism: Apodemus agrarius; assembly: GCA_964023405.1. NCBI lineage: Eukaryota > Metazoa > Chordata > Mammalia > Rodentia > Muridae > Apodemus > Apodemus agrarius. The sequence continues at coordinate 81,239,640 of OZ030017.1, forward strand.
AGTGAACCTAAAAGATATTTACAGAGCATTTCAACAAAACACAAAAAAGTACATTCTTCTCAGAACTCATGGAATTTTTTTCATTATTAACCATGAATTCAGACAAAAGATAAGTCTCAAGTGATACAAGAAAATTGAAATAACACCCTACAACCTATCTGACTACCAATATTAAAGCTGGTTATCATCAACAACAGAAAGCTTAGAATCTCATGGTAACTGAACAACTTACTACTAAAAAAAAATAGAACCAGGTAGAAATTAAAAAAGAATGCAAAGACATTCTAAAATTGAAAATGAAAACACAATATATCCAAATGAGACACAAGAAGGCAGTTCAAAGAGGCAACTTCATAGAAACAACTGATTATATAAAGTAACAGAAATGCAGAGAACAAAGATCCAAATTACCAAAATTAGAAACAAATGGGGGTGGGAAATAACAAAAGACAAAGTAAATCCACAGAATCATAAAGACAGAACTTAAAATCCTATACTCCACTAAATTAAAAATCTAAGTACAAATGGGTACCTTCCATATACATACAGTTATTAAATCAAGATTAAGATCATATAAGCAGTTCAAACACAGTGATAGTACCTGGTGAAATAGAAGCAGTCATTAAAAAAAAATTACAACATACCCAAATCTATGGGACACAATGAAAGCAGTGCTAAGAGGAAAACTCACAGCCCTGAGTGTCTCCAAAAAGAAACAGGAGAGAGCATACACTAGCAACTTAATGGCGCACCTGAAAGCCCTAGAACAAAAAGAAGCTATTTCACCCAGGAGGAGTAAAAGACAGGAAATCATCAAACTCAGGGCTGAAATCAATCAGGTTGAAACAAGGAGAACCATACAAAGAATCAACAAAACCAGGAGCTGGTTCTTTGAGAAAATCAACAAGATAGATAAACCCCTAGCCAGACTTACCAAAGGGCACAGAGACAGTATTCAAATTAACAAAATTAGAAATGAAAAGAGGGATATAACAAGAGAAACTGAGGAAATTCAAAAAATCATCAGATCCTACTACAAAAGCCTATACTTAACACAACTGGAGAATCTGGAGGAAATGGACAATTTCCTAGACAGATACCAAATACCAAAATTAAATCAGGATCAAATAGATCATCTAAACAGACCCATAAACCCCAAAGAAATAGACAGGGTCATAGAGAGTCTTCCAACCAGAAAAAGCACAGGACCAGATGGTTTTAGTGCAGAATTCTGTAAGACCTTCAAAGAAGTCCTAATACCAATATTCTTCAAACTACTCCACAAAATAGAAACAGAAGGAACACTACCAAACTCATTCTATGAAGCCACAATTACCCTGATACCAAAACCACAGAAAGATCCAACTAAGAAAGAGAACTACAGGCCAATCTCCCTTATGAATATTGATGCAAAAATACTAAATAAAATACTTGCCAACCGAATCCAAGAACACATCAAAATAATCATTCACCATGATCAAGTTGGCTTCATCCCAGGGATGCAGGGATGGTTCAATATACGGAAATCCATCAACGTAATCCACTACATAAACAAACTAAAAGAAAAAAACCACATGGTCATCTCATTGGATGCTGAAAAAGCATTTGACAAAGTTCAGCATCCTTTCATGATAAAAGTCTTAGAAAGAACAGGAATTCAAGGCCCATATCTAAACATAGTAAAAGCAATTTACAGCAGACCTTTAGCCAACATCAAAGTAAAAGGAGAGAAACTTGAAGCAATCCCACTGAAATCAGGGACTAGACAAGCTTCCCCTCTCACCATATCTCTTCAATATAGTACTTGAGGTACTAGCTAGAGCAATTCGACAACATAAGAAAGTCAAAGGGGTAAAAATTGGACAGGAAGAAGTCAAACTATCACTATTCACAGATGATGTGATAGTATACTTAAGTGACCCAAAAAACTCCACCAGAGAACTCCTATAGCTGATAAACAACTTCAGCAAAGTGGTTATAAAGTCAACTTAAGCAAATGAGTAGCCTTCCTATACGCAAAGGATAAGCAGGCTGAGAAAGAAATTATGGAAATGACAACCTTCACAATAGCCACAAACAATATAAAGTATCTTGGTGTGACTCTAACCAAACAAGTGAAAGATTTATATGACAAAAACTTCAGGTCTCTGAAGAAGGAAATTGAAGACCTCAGAAAATGGAAAAATATTCCATGCTCATTGATTGGCAGGATTAATATAGTTAAAATGGAAATCTTGCCAAAAGCAATATACAGTTTCAACGCAATCCCCATCAAAATTCCAACTCAGTTCTTCACAGAGTTAGAAAGAGCAATTCTCAAATTCATCTGGAATAACAAAAAACCCAGGATAGCTAAAACTATCATCAACAGTAAAAGAACTTCTGGGGCAATCAATATCCCGGACCTCAAGCAATACTACAGAGCAGTAGTGTTAAAAACTGCATGGTACTGGTACAGTGACAGGGAAGTGGATCAATGGAATAGGATTGAAGACCCAGAATTGAACCCACACATATATGGCCAATTGATCTTTCAACAGAGATGCTGAAAACATCCAGTGGAAAAAAGATAGCCTTTTCAATAAATGGTGCTGGCTCAACTGGAGGTCAACATGCAGAAGAATGAGAATTGATCCACTCTTATCTCCTTGCACTAAGCTCAACTCCAAGTGGATCAAGGACCTCCACATAAAACCAGACACACTAAAACTAATAGAAAAGAAACTGGGGAAGACCCTTGAGGACATTGGCTCAGGGGGAAAATTCCTGAACCGAACACCAATCGCTTATGCTCTAAGATCAAGAATAGACAAATGGGACCTCATAAAATTACAAAGTTTCTGTAAGGCAAAAGACACAGTCAAAAGGACAAATCTGCAGCCAATATCAATTTAAATGGAAAGTCAAAGCAATTCCCCTAAAAAAAGGGAAAAAACAGGGACACTCTTTACATATCCAGTACCTGTTCGTTAGAGTTAGTGATGTCTTACCAGATCAACAAGACAGCAGAAGGAGACCAAGGGATACAGATTTCCCTTGGAAAACTTCAAAGTATCTTCATTTGCAGATGGTGTTTTGTTATGAATAAGTGTCCCCTTAAATTTAACAAGGAAACTTCTATGGAAGATAAACACTTCATGCAAAGGAGTTTGATAAATGTTAGCAAAAATAACGAGCCTTCATATAGACAGACTGAAAAAAGTAATCAGGAAAGCAACACTTGCCACAATACCTTTAAATAGCATATTTTATCTTGGGGTTATTCTACACAGTGAATGAAAATCATAGTTGGCAAAAAACTGTAAACACATTGAAGAATTGCAAGCAATATCCCCACACTCGTGGATCAATAGAATTAATACAAAAAAGTGGTTATCCTCCAAAAACAATGTAAAGATTAAATTCAATCCACATCAAAGACAACTCTTTACAGATATAGAAAGTACAATCTTCGGTGTCATATAGAAACAGACAAAAGTACTTTCTGAATAGTAAAAAGCAAGCAAACAAGAAAAGAAAGGAAGAGAGAAAGAAAGAGAGAGAGACAGAGAGAGGAGGCAAAGAAAGAAAGAATGAAAGAAAGAAAGGAAGAAAGAAAGAAAGCTATCATATTAAAAATAGTTCTGTAATACAAAGCATCACAGTATTAATACAAAAAACAGGTACAATATTCAATGGAATAGAATTGAAAGCACAGACATAGAACCACACCTAAGAACATCTCTTTTCTTATTAAGAAGCAGAAATACACACTAAAAAAGAAACAACATCTTTAATTAATGGTGCTGATCAAATTGAGCAACTGCTTATAGAAGAATTCAAATATTGTTCTGCACAGAATTAACTACAAGTGGCTAAAGGATCTCAAAATAAAGCCAGATACACTCAGTCTGATAGAAGAGAAAGTGAGAAATTTTGTATACATTGCTATAGGTGAAGAATTTTTGATCAGACCACCATTAGCACAGACACTAAGAACAACAATAAACAGGAAACTCTTGAAACTGAAAAGCTTCTGTATGGCAAAGGAAACACTCATGTAGACAAAGCAGCAGCCTACAGAAAAATAAAATGAATTATCTACTACATTCACTTTTAAGGACTAATATCTGAAATATACAAATAAATAAAAACATATCCATATTCAAGAAAACTAATAACCCAATTAAAAATGGAGTCTATATCTAAATAGAATTTCCAAAAGAGAAAACTGAAATGTCTGAAAAACACTTAATGAAATTTTCAGCATCCTTAATCATCAAGGGAATCCAACTAATAACTACCCAGAGATTTAATCTGATAACACACAGAATCGATTCATTCAACAAAATAAGTAGCAGCCCATGCTGGTGAAGTTGTGAAGTTAACGGAACACTCCTCCATCATGACAATTTATAGAAAGGATCAAAAGAAATTCACAAATTTCAAAGAGTAATTTCTATGAGTATTTCACTTAATGTCATTTAAGGAGTGAATGTATTAGATTATCATCATAGATAACATAATCAAAATAACAAAATTACTAAACATGGTATGTGCGACATCTATTACTTTATTATGTTCATGACAACAGGTAATAATCCTATACTAGTTAATTGTGACAAGGATGAAGATATTAATTTTGTTGTTCCCAGGTAGAATTGTCAATTCAGTATGTTGTATTTGAAAAGTATTAATTCGATCTTGCCCCAGACCCCCGCGCACAAACAGCAGGCACACTGGACGCAGTGAGCGGCTGGAATCAGGTGCGTGGCCAGAGTTATAGCTTAGCTTAGCTCTGCAGGTGATCCGGGCACAGAAAGCTCAGCTACCGTGCAGACTACCGGCCGGGACCAGCTCTCTGAGCGGACTAGCAGCGAGGGGCCACCGGGCCGCCTCTGGGCACAGCTCAGAACTCTAGCAGCTGGAGTCAGGGGCCTGGACTCAGAGCGAGCATAGTCCAGCACAGACAACGCAGCCAGAAGGGAGCAGCAGAGCCAGGTACCAGCAGCTCAGCCAAGGCCATGCGGTGCTTTCAGCTGGGGCACCCATCTTATCCCAGACCCCCGCGGGAACACTGGACACAGTGAGCGGCTGGAATCAGTCAAAGCAAATGCAAAATCCAAAAGGCTTGTAACCCAAAACATCCAGGAAATCCAGGACACAATGAGAAGACCAAACCTAAGGATTATAGGGATAGATGAGAGTGAAGATCTACAACTTAAAGGACCAGCAAATATCTTTAACAAAATTATGGAAGAAAACTTTCCTAACTTAAAGAGAGAGATGCCCATGAATATACAAGAAGCCTACAGAACTCCAAACAGACTGGACCAGAACAGAAACACCTCCCGTCACATAATAATCAAAACCCCAAATGTACTAAACAAAGAAAGAATATTAAAGGCAGTAAGAGAAAAGGGCCAAGTAACATATAAAGGAAGACCTATCAGAATCACACCAGACTTCTCTCCAGAAACCATGAAAGCTAGAAGATCCTGGGCAGACCTCATGCAGACCCTAAGAGAAAACAAATGTCAGCCAAGACTACTATACCCAGCAAAACTCTCAATCAATATAGATGGAGAAATCAAAATATTCCATGACAGGACCAAATTTACACAATATCTTTCCACTAACCCAGCTCTACAAAGGATAATAGGAGGAAAACTCCAACACAAGGAAGGAAATGGCACCCAAGAAAAAGCAAGACAGTAAACTTCTTCCATCAAACTCAAAGGAAGATAACTACTCAAAAACAAAAATAACATCAAAAATGTCAGGAAGTAATAATCTCTATTCCTTAATATCTCTTAACATCAATGGACTCAACTCCCCAATAAAAAGACATAGACTAACAGACTGGATACGGAAACAGGACCCTACATTTTGCTGCTTACAGGAAACACACCTCAGAGTCAAAGACAAACACTACCTTAGAGTAAAAGGATGGAAGACAATTTTGCAAGCAAATGGTCACAGGAAGCAAGCTGGAGTAGCCATTTTAATATCAGATAAAATTGACTTTCAACCCAAAGTCATCAAAAGAGACACAGAAGGTCACTTCCTGCTAGTCAAAGGAAGAATCCACCAAGAGGAACTCACAATTCTAAACATCTACGCTCCAAATGTAAGGGCACCCTCATTTGTAAAAGAAACCTTACTAAAGCTCAAAGCACACATTGCACCTAACACAATGATTGTGGGGGACCTCAATACTCCACTATCTACAGTGGACCGACCAGGAAAACAGAAACTAAACAGAGACACGGAGAAACTCATCGAAACTTTGGAGCAATTGGATTTAACAGATATATATAGAACATTTCACCCTAAAGCAAAAGACTATACCTTTTTCTCAGCCCCTCATGGTACCTTCTCCAAAATCGACCATATAATTGGACACAAGACAGATCTCAACAAATATAAAAAGATCGAACTAATCCCATGCCACTTATCAGATCACCATGGAGTAAGAGTGTTCTTCAATAGCAACAAAAACAACAGAAAATCCCCATACGCTTGGAGGCTGAACAATATTCTACTCAATGATACTTTAGTCCAGAAAGAAATAAAGAAAGAAATCAAAGAATTCTTAGAACTTAATGAAAATGAAGGCACAACATACCCAAATCTATGGGACACAATGAAAGCAGTGCTTAGAGGAAAACTCATAGCCCTGAGTGTCTCCAAAAAGAAACAGGAGAGAGCATATACTAGCAACTTAATGGCGCACTTGAAAGCTCTGGAACAAAAAGAAGCAATTTCACCCAGGAGGAGTAGAAGACAGGAAATCATCAAACTCAGGGCTGAAATCAATCAAGTTGAAACAAAGAGAACCATACAAAGAATCAACAAAACCAGGAGCTGGTTCTTTGAGAAGATCAACAAGATAGATAAACCCCTAGCCAGACTTACTAAAGGGCACAGAGACAGTATTCAAATTAACAAAATTAGAAATGAAAAGGGAGATATAACAACAGAAACTGAGGAAATTCAAAAAATCATCAGATCCTACTACAAAAACCTATACTCAACACAACTGGAGAATCTGGAGGAAATGGACAATTTCCTCGACAGTTACCAAATACCAAAATTAAACCAGGATGAAATAGATCGTCTAAACAGACCCATAACCCCCAAAGAAATAGAAGGGGTCATAGACAGTCTTCCAACCAAAAAGAGCACAGGACCAGATGGTTTTAGTGCAGAATTTAGTCCTGATACCGATACTCTTCAAATTATTCCACAAAATAGAAACAGTAGGAACACTACCCAACTCATTCTATAAACCACAATTACCCTGATACCGAAACCACACAAAGATCCAACTAAGAAAGAGAACTACAGGCCAATTTCTCTTATGAATATTGATGCAAAAATAATAAACAAAATACTTGCCAACCGAATCCAAGAACACATCAAAACGATCATTCACCATGATCAAGTTGGCTTCATCCCAGGGATGCAGGGATGGTTCAATATACGGAAATCCATCAACGTAATCCACTACATAAACAAACTCAAAGAAAAAAACCACATGGTCATCTCATTGGATGCTGAAAAAGCATTTGACAAAATTCAGCATCCTTTCATGCTAAAGGTCCTAGAAAGAACAGGAATTCAAGGCCCATATCTAAACATAGTAAAAGCAATATACAGCAGACCAGTAGCCAACATCAAGGTAAACGGAGAAAAACTCGAAGCATTCCCTCTAAAATCAGGGACTAGACAAGGCTTTCCCCTCTCACCATATCTCTTCAATATAGTACTTGAGGTACTAGCTAGAGCAATTCGACAACAGAGGGAACTCAAAGGGATACAAATCGGAAAGGAAGAAGTCAAACTATCACTATTTGCAGATGATATGATAGTTTACTTAAGTGACCCAAAAACCTCCACCAGAGAACTCCTGCAACTGATAAACAACTTCAGCAAAGTGGCTGGCTATAAAATCAACTCAAGTAAATCAGTAGCCTTCCTATACGCGAAGGATAAGCAGGCTGAGAAAGAAAGTAGGGAAATGACACCCTTCACAATAGCCACAAATGATATAAAGTATCTTGGAGTGACGCTAACCAAACATGTGAAAGATTTATACTACAAAAACTTCAGGTCTCTGAAGAGGGAAACTGAAGAAGACATCAGAAAATGGGAAAATCTTCCATGCTCGTGGGTTGGCAGGACTAATATAGTCAAAATGGCAATCTTGCCCAAAGCAATATACAGATTCAATGCAATCCCCATCAAAATCCCAACTCAGTTCTTCATAGAGCTAGAAAGAGCAATTCTCAAATTCATCTGGAATAACAAAAAACCCAGGATAGCTAAAACTATCATCAACAGCAAAAGAACTTCTGGGGGAATCAATATCCCGGACCTCAAGCAATATTACAGAGCAGTGGTATTAAAAACTGCATGGTATTGGTTCAATGACAGGGAAGCGGATCAATGGAATAGGATCGAAGACCCAGAATTGAACCCACACATCTATGGCCAATTGATCTTCGACAAAGGAGCTGAAAACATCCAGTGGAAAAAAGATAGCCTTTTCAACAAATGGTGCTGGCTCAACTGGAAGTCAACATGCAGAAGAATGAGAATTGATCCACTCTTATCTCCTTGCGCTAAACTCAACTCCAAGTGGATCAAGGATCTCCACATAAAACCAGACACACTAAAACTAATAGAAAAGAAACTGGGGAAGACCCTTGAAGACATCGGCTCAGGGTAAAAATTCCTGAACAGAACACCAATTGCTTATACTCTAAGAACAAGAATAGACAAATGGGACCTCATAAAACTACAAAGTTTCTGTAAGGCAAAAGACACTGTCAAAAGGATAAATCGGCAACCAACAAATTGGGAAAAAATCTTCACCAACCCCACATCCGACAGAGGGCTAATCTCCAATGTATACAAAGAACTCAAGAGGTTAGACCCCAGAAAACCAAATAACCCTATCCAAAAATGGGGTACAGAGCTAAACAGAGACTTTTCACCTTAAGAAATTCGGATGGCTGAGAAACACCTTAAAAAATGTTCAACATCACTAGTCATTAGGGAAATGCAAATTAAAACAACCCTGAGATTTCACCTCACACCAGTCAGAATGGCTAAGATTAAAAACTCAGAAGACATCAGGTGTTGGCGAGGATGTGGAGAAAGAGGAACACTCCTCCACTGCTGGTGGGAATGCAAGCTGGTACAACCACTCTGGAAATCAGTATGGCGGTTCCTCAGAAAACTGGGCGTGATACTCCCAGAGGACCCAGCCATACCACTCCTGGGAATATACCCAGAAGATTCACCAGCATGCAATAAGGATACATGCTCCACTATGTTCATAGCAGCCTTATATATAATAGCCAGAAGCTGGAAAGAACCCAGATGTCCCTCAACAGAGGAATGGATACAAAAAATGTGGTATATATACACAATGGAGTGCTACTCAGCCATTAGAAACAATGAATTCATGAAATTCTTAGAGAAATGGATGGAGCTGGAGAATGTCATACTAAGTGAGGTGACCCAGTCTCAAAAGAATACCCATGGTATACAGTCACTGATAAGTGGATATTAGCCTAAAAGCTTGGAACACCAAAGACACAAATCACATATCAAGTGATGTCTCACAAGAAGAAAGGAGTGGACACTGGTGCTAGAATGGACCAAAACATCATTGTGGGAGAGTACAAGAACAGTAAAGTGGGAGGGGTGGATGCGGGAGCAGGGGGAGGGAAAAGGACATGTGGGACCTTTGGGGGTGGGGAACCAGAAAAAGGGAAATGAATTGTAAATATAGAATATATACAATAAAAAAAAACAGAAAGAAAGAAAAGTATTAATTCATCAGCTTCTTTGTTCTTTAAAAGTGCTCCTTTAGAAATATATGTATACCTAAGCGACAAACATTACTATCAGGCTTGGAACTTACATAGCATAAACTATTTCCACTCTACTGTAATTGGAAACAGAGGTATCAGCCAATTCCATGCTAACTAGTATCAGGATTTTCTTCCACTCTACCTCTTTTATATTTAGCAACACATCTCATCTCTGAGTGATATATGCTTATTATAGCTAAAAAAAAGGCTGCAAGTCAGAATGCTGCTGAATGATATAGGATAAAAATGACCACACCTTTTATATTCCTATGTGCATACTGCTCAACTGTACATAGCAGAGATTTCTTAGATACAAAATTCTGTCAGTGGGCTTCTCTTGTCCAGGGCAAGAATGTGTAAGAACTTATTAATGAAAAAGGACTCTCTGGAGGGGACATAGAAATGGTTTTGACTGGACTGTGTTGGTATTTGCTTAACAGTGATATTCAACATTTCACTCTTATATGGTTAATTTTACCTTGCATGCATTTTATCCTAACCAAATTTACTTATTTTTAAAGTAGAAAATGCAGTTGTACTTTCACGGAACATGAAATTCAGGTCTGCCATTTTGATAGTCAATTCTCTCAAATAAGCACAACACTCACCTCCCATTAGATACACAGCTGGAAAGGCCCAGGTAAACACCCCTTCCAGGGCTACACTCGCGGGGGTATCTGCTAGGGTCTCGGAGTCAAGCAGGCGGAGTCCCCCCTAGGCTCTGTGAGACATCCCCGAGCCCTCTGGTGAGCACCAAGGCTGCTTCTGCAACCAGCTCGCCGGCCCCTGGACCAGCGGTGTAGCGGCGGGCCTCCATATTGCAACCAGGACACAGCTGGAAAGGCCCAGGCTCTGTGGGACATCCCCGCCCTCTGGTGAGCACCTAGGCTGCGTTCTGCAACCAGCTCGCCGGCCCCTAGACCAGCAGTGTAGCGGCGGGCCTCCATATTGCAACCAGGACACAGCTGGAAAGGCCCAGGTAAACACCCCTTCCAGGGCTACCCTCACGGGGGATCTGCTAGGCTCTCGGAGTTCCTTGCAACCAGGACACAGCTGGAGAAGCCCAGGTAGACAGACTCCAACAGGGGCTACAATCGCATGGGTGGCAGCCAGCTTATGATCCCTTAAAGCAGCAGTCACACATATTCACCAATAGAGAAACAACAGGTGAGCCCAGCCTCACAGGAGATTCAAACACCAGCCACTGACAACAAGGCCAACTAAAACCAGAAATAACCAGATGGCAAAAGGAAAACAAAGGAACGTTACTAACAAAAATCAAGGCAACATGACAGCATCTGAACCCAGTTCTCCAACAACAGGAATCCCTGGATACCCTAAAACACCAGAAAAACAAGACTTGGATATAAAATCACTGGTCAGGATGCTGGTAGCTGAACACATAGAAAAATCTCGTAAAGAAATAGAGGAGAAAATGGATCAAAAGTTAGAAGCCTTTACGAGGCAAATACAAAAATCACTTCAAGAAATGCAGGAGAAGATGGATCAAAGAGAAGAAGACAATAAGGAAGAAAGACAAAAGTCACTTAAAGAACTACAGAAGAACGTGGGCCAACAAGTAGAAGCTATGAAAGAGGAAGCACAAAAATCTATTAAAGAAATACATGAAAACACAATCAAGCAAGCGAAAGATCTGAGCACATCCATCCAGATACTAAAAACAGAAGTAGAAACAACTAAGAAATCACAGAGGGAGACAACATTGGAGATAGAAAACCTGGGGAAGAAATCAGGGGCCATAGACGCAAGTATCAACAATAGAATACAAGAGATAGAAGACAGAATCTCAGAAGCCGAAGATAACATAGGAACCATTGATTCAACAGTCAAAGAAAATACTAAATGCAAAAAGGTGGTAACCCAAAACATCCAGGAAATCCAAGACACTATGAGAAGACCAAACCTAAGGATTATAGGTATAGACGAGCGTGAAGATTTACAAGTTAAAGGGCCAGCTAATATCTTCTATAAAATTATGGAAGAAAACTTTCCCAACCTAAGGAGAGAGATGCCCATGAATATACAAGAAGCCTATAGAACCCCAAACAGACTGGACCAGAACAGAAATACATCCCATCACATAATAATCAAAACTCCAAATGTAATAAACAAAGAAAGAATACTAAAGGCAGCAAGAGAAAAAGGCCAAGTAACATATAAAGGAAAACCTATCAGAATAACACCAGACTTCTCACCTGAGACCATGAAAGCTAGAAGATCCTGGGCAGATATCATGCAAACTCTAAGAGAACACAAACTTCAGCCAAAACTACTTTACCCAGCAAAACTCTCAATTGCCATTGATGGAGACATCAAGGTATTCCATGACAAAACCAAATTTGCAAGATATCTCTCCACAAATCCAGCCCTACAAAGGATAATAGGGGGAAAACACCAAGACAAGGACGGAAACTACACCCGGGAAGAAGCAAGATAGAAACCTCCTCTCATCAAACCCAAAAGAAGATAACCTCTCGAATATAAAAAATAAATAAGATAAATAAATATAATTTCAAAAATGTCTGGAGGTAATAATTACTAATCCTTAATATCTCTTAACGTCAATGGACTCAATTCCCCAATAAAAAGACATAGATTAACAGACTGGATACGGAAACAGGACCCTACATTTTGCTGCATACAGGAAACACATCTCAGTGTTAAAGACAAACACTACCTTAGAGTAAAAGGCTGGAGGACAATTTTACAAGCAAATGGTCTCAGGAAACAAGCTGGAGTAGCCATTCTAATATCAGATAAAATTGACTTTCAACCTAAAATCATCCAAAGAGACTCAGAAGGTCACTTCTTGCTGGCCAAAGGGAAAATCCACCAGGAAGAGCTCTCAATACTGAACATCTATGCTCCAAATGCAAGGGCACCCTCCTTCGTAAAAGAAACCTTACTAAAGCTTAAAGCACACATTACACCTAACACAATAATTGTGGGTGACTTCAACACCCCACTCTCCCCAATGGACCGATCAGGAAAGCAGAAACTAAACAGGGACACAGTGAAACTAATTGAAACTCTGGACCAATTGGATTTAACAGATATATATAGAACATTTCATCCTAAAGCTAAAGAATATACCTTTTTCTCAGCACCGCATGGTACCTTCTCCAAAATAGACCATATAATCGGTCACAAGACAGATGTCAACAAATACAAGAAGATCGAGCTAATCCCATGCCTCTTATCAGATCACCATGGAGTAAGAGTGGTCTTCAATAGCAACAAAAACAACAGAAAGCCCACATACACATGGAAACTGAACAATACTCTACTCAATGACACCTTGGTCAAGGAAGAAATAAAAAAAGAAATCAAAGACTTTTTCGAATTCAATGAAAATGAAGGTACAACCTACCCAAATCTATGGGACACAATGAAAGCAGTGCTAAGAGGAAAACTCATAACTCTAAGTGCATCCAAAAAGAAACTGGAGAGAGCATACACTAGCAGCTTAATGGCACACCTTAAAGCCCTGGAAGAAAAACAAGTTAATTCACCCAGGAGGAGTAGAAGACAAGAAATCATCAAACTCAGGGCTGAAATCAATCAAATAGAAACAAAGAGAACCACACAAAGAATCAACAAGACCAGGAGCTGGTTCTTTGAGAAAATCAACAAGATAGATAAACCCTTAGCCAGACTAACCAAAGGACACAGAGACAGTATACAAATTAACAAAATTAGAAATGAAAAGGGAGACATAACAACAGAAACCGAGGAAATTCAAAAGATCATCAGATCCTACTACAAAGGTCTATACTCAAAACAACTGGAGAATCTGGAGGAAATGGACGATTTCCTAGACAGATATCAAATACCAAAATTAAATCAGCATCAAGTAGACCAGCTAAATAGTCCCATAACCCCTAAAGAAATAGAAGGGTTTATAGAAAGCCTCCCAACCAAAAAAAGTAAGGGACCAGATGGTTTTAGTGCAGAATTCTACCAGACCTTCAAAGAAGACTTAACACCAATACTCTCCAAACTATTCCACAAAATAGAGACAGAAGGGACACTGCCCAACTCATTCTTCGAAGCCACAATTACGCTAATACCTAAACCACAAAAAGATCCAACAAAGAAAGAGAACTTCAGGCCAATTTCTCTGATGAATATAGATGCAAAAATACTAAATAAAATTCTTGCTAACCGAATCCAAGAGCACATCAAAACGATCATCCACCATGATCAAGTAGGCTTCATCCCAGGGATGCAGGGATGGTTCAATATACGGAAATCCATCAATGTAATCCACTACATAAACAAACTGAAAGAAAAAAACCACATGGTCATCTCATTAGATGCTGAAAAAGCATTCGACAAAATTCAGCATCCTTTCATGCTAAAAGTCTTGGAAAGAGCAGGAATTCAAGGCCCATACCTAAACATAGTAAAAGCAATCTACAGCAAACCAGTAGCCAACATCAAAATAAATGGAGAGAAACTTGAAGCATTCCCACTAAAATCAGGGACTAGACAAGGCTGCCCTCTCTCTCCATATCTTTTCAATATAGTACTTGAAGTTCTAGCAAGAGCAATTAGACAACATAAGGAAGTCAAAGGGATACAAATTGGAAAGGAAGAAGTGAAACTATCATTATTTGCAGACGATATGATAGTTTACCTAAGCGACCCAAAAAACTCCACCAGAGAACTTCTACAGCTGATAAACAACTTCAGCAAAGTGGCAGGTTATAAAATTAACTCAAGCAAGTCAGTGGCCTTCTTGTACTCAAAGGACAAGCAGGCTGAGAAAGAAATTAGGGAAATAACACCCTTCACAATAGCCACAAACAACATAAAGTATCTTGGCGTAACTCTAACCAAACAAGCGAAAGATCTGTACAACAGGAACTTCAAGTCCTTGAAGAAAGAAATCGAAGAAGACCTCAGAAGATGGAAAAATATTTCTTGCTCCTGGATTGGCAGGATCAATATAGTAAAAATGGCCATCTTGCCAAAAGCAATATACAGATTCAATGCAATACCCATCAAAATCCCAACTCAATTCTTCATAGATCTAGAAAGAGCAATTCTCAAATTCATCTGGAGCAACAAAAAACCCAGGATAGCTAAAACTATTCTCAACAATAAAAGGACTTCTGGGGGAATCAATATCCCTGACTTCAAGCAGTACTACAGAGCAATTGTGTTAAAAACTGCATGGTATTGGTATAGCAACAGGCAAACAGATCAATGGAACAGGATTGAAGACCCTGAAATTAACCCACAGACTTATGGTCACTTGATCTTTGATAAAGGAGCCACAACCATCCGATGGAATAAAGATAGCCTTTTCAACAAATGGTGCTGGTTCAACTGGAGGTCAACATGCAGAAGAATGCGAATTGACCCACTCTTATCTCTTTGCTCTAAGATCAACTCCAAGTGGATCAAGGACCTCCACATAAAACCAGACACACTGAAACTATTAGAAAAGAAACTTGGGAAGACCCTGGAGGACTTGGGCACAGGGGAAAAGTTCCTGAACAGAACACCAATAGCTTATGCACTAAGATCAAGAATCGACAAATGGGACCTCATAAAATTATAAAGTTTCTGCAAAGCAAAGGACACTGTCCGAAGGACAAAACGGCAACCAACAAAGTGGGAAAAGATCTTTACCAACCCCACATCCGACAGAGGGCTAATATCCAATATATACAAAGAACTCAAGAAGTTAGACCGCAAAGAACCAAATAACCCTATCAAAAAATGGGGCACAGAGCTAAACAAAGAATTTTCACCAGAAGAAATTCGGATGGCCGAGAAACACCTTAAGAGATGTTCAACATCATTAGTCATCAGGGAAATGCAAATCAAAACAACCCTGAGATTCCACCTCACACCAGTCAGAATGGCTAAGATTAAAAACTCAAGAGACAACAAGTGCTGGCGAGAATGTGGAGAAAGAGGAACACTCCTCCACTGTTGGTGGAATTGCAAAATGGTAAAACCACTCTGGAAATCAGTTTGGCGGTTCCTCAGAAAATTGGGCATGGCACTTCCAGAGGACCCTGGCATACCACTCCTGGGCATATACCCAGAGGATTCCCCTACATGCAATAAAGACACATGCTCCACTATGTTTATAGCAGCCTTGTTTATAATAGCCAGAAATTGGAAGGAGCCCAAATATCCCTCAAAGGAGGAATGGATACAGAAAATGTGGTATATTTATACAATGGAATACTACTCAGCAATTAAAAATAATGAATTCATGCAATTTGTAGGTAAATGGTTAGACCTGGAAAATATCATCCTGAGTGAGCTAACCCAATCACAAAAGAATGCACATGAAATGCAATCACTGATAAGTGGATATTAATGAGCCCAGAAGCACTAAATACTCAAGACACAAATAGCAAGTCAAATGATTCCCAAGAAGAAGAAAGGAGAGGACCCTGGGCATGTAAAGATTGCATCCAGTTTAGTAAAGAAACCGAGGGGGGAGGGGGAATGATTGGGGAATAGTTGGGGGGGAGAAGAACTATGGGAACTATGGTGGGTGGGAACTGGGAAAGGGGAAAGCCTTTGAAATGTAAACATAGAATATAGAAAATAAAAATAACTAAAAAAAAAAATCACTCTTAGATTAGAACATTTTGGGCTGATTATCACTGGCTCCAAGAAGCCTGCAGAATGGAATTAAAGTAAATTTCTTACAGTGATCTATCTCTGTGTCTTCCTAAAGAACCAGAGGCTAGATAATATTCTGAATAGTTTAGACAAAATAATTAAACCACAAATGAATATTAATAAATGGTTACAAAATTCTATGAGCCTATAGCACACACACACACACACACACACACACACTCACACACTGGCACACACATACACACACATATACACACACAGAGTGAAAATATTTTAAGTGACTGTTCAATGTCTTGTTTATGAGCTTACCTAAAGATATATTCCCCATAATTCAAGAGAAGAAGAGGGAAAATGATAAGTTGCATTAAAATTTAAATATAACCATTTGTAAGAACTTGAATTCTTTGGAATCATATATCACTTAATGGGAATCTATAGATGCACACAGATTATTTACATGCCAGTTTATCTCAGTCAATGGATTCTTTTTGCTTCAAATAGCACTATAAACATGAAGCCATTGAGTTACAGGTAATCAACCACACTTTGTTGCTTGATTGAAAGAGGGATTTTATCATCCACCAGATGACACTTTAATGAAGACAAATAGAACACCATTTTCCATTAGAAAACACAAGTCACTAATGGTTTTCTTCTAGTTGGCAATGCCATACCAAAATAGAAGCCTTCAGAAACATATTCAAATGGAACAGATTTAATGAACATTGTGCACAATTTCTCTGAATTTAGCAATTTGTTTCAGGGAGTGGCTTTATTTTTGCATGGCAATAAAAGACTTATGTTTTCCTTTATGTTTTTGTTTGTTTTTGTTTTGTTACTACATGAGTTATCATAAAAGGCTTAAAATAGAAATGAGTTAGTGGTCACAACCACAATCTTGATGGTCCTTCAGATATAATTGAAGAAAGTTAAATTTATGAGATTAAATCAGAACACAAGTAGGCATACAAATAGAAAAGCAAGCAGAAAAAAAGCCTAGTTTTCAAGGTGGGGAGGTGGCTCTGCCAGCAAATTACATACAATATAAGTATTTAGGACAAAATTTGCTCTTCAGAAACTGTAAAAAGCCAGGCATGGTGGTGTTCATTTTTAATATCGGCACTCAGGAACCAGAACAGGAATATCCCTGAACCTTATTAGGCTGACTACAAACAGGCTGGCTAGCTTTGCAAGTTCCAGATTAGGTGAAAACTGTACATGGTGGCTCCCAAATATTCACACACTCCTAAAAACAAATACATCACATCGATTATCTATCTATCTATCTATCTATCTATCTATCTATCTATCTATCTATGTCTCACATTCCCCATATACACAAATATGTTCAGAAAACTTTTGACAAAAAAGAGCATTTATTCACTATTTTCTATTTCTTCAGTTACAGAGCATTTCCAAAGGCGATAGCCATCACAAGTATTTGAATGATCTCTCTCCTGTGCCATGTCTTGCATGCTTCACACCTTTTCTCTCTGCCCTCCATTTTCCAAGGCACCCCTCCAGTGTTGTCCAATCCCTTGTAAAGTTACAGGATATTCTTACATCTCAGGGTTGGGGGGTAGTTTTAAAGAGGACTTTCAAATCTTAGCCATAGTCTAACTTTAAAGGTCAATGTAAAAATAATTTAAGGGATGAAATTTGAAAAGGAGCAAAAAAATTATCCAATTCTGCACAGTCATCTCTGTAAAAGTTAAAAAAAATAGCTAATAAATAGCAAACCTGGGAAAGGTCAAAATGGAAATTACTAATAAATGCTAAAAACCCAGAGCTAGTGCCAGCAATACAGAAAATGATGAAATGCCATTTTCGAACTACCTTGTGAAGCCAAAATTTTTACATTTAATTCAAAATGTTCATGAGAAATAAAACAAATTTCTATGCTACAGCTTTGCATGTCCTGATTACTAGACTGCTGACAGAAAAATACTGTTTCTGCTTAGGATGCAATGATGTATAAAAACTCTTATCTTTCATAGATTGCTATGTCAATTTGATTGAAATAAATTAACTAATTCATGAAATGACCCAGGGATCCTTCCTGCTTAAGCAAGTGACTAAGTGACAAAAGGACAAATAATTTAGGAGGAAGTTTTATAAATCGTAGCCTTTAAAGACAATCTGTTATACTTTAATTATTCTTAAACTAACGGCTTTTAATTCTATAACAGTATCCTTTATTTTTATTCACTATGTGTAATATGCATCTCTCTGTGTCTACACACACCCATGTGTGGGTGACTCAGATGCCAGATGATGATGCCAGATCTCTAGAAGCAACAGCTATAGGTGCTTCGGAAATTCTTATTGTGTGTATTGGGAATTCAACTCTAATGTTTTCGACCATCAAGCCATCTTAAGGAACAAGCCATTACTTCAGGCCTCAACGTTATGTTTCGTAACATTATTTTGTAGGCCCAGAGCAATAAAATGCTGTAGATGTATGTAACAGGCAAATAATTTCCATTTCTAACTGATTATTTATGAAATTATTAGATTTATATCATGTTATGTGTTGTTAAACAATAATGAAACATAGTTTACATGTTGCTTAGTCACATCAACCTGCAGATTTAACAATTAAGGCTACCTATGTTTTGGTATGACTATGTGAAACGTGCAGCATTTGTAAACATAATATACCCAGAAAATGTCCACTTTTATATTCAAAGTACATGTTCATGTGGTATCCTTACTTTACACCAATGTTTAGAAACTTGATTAGTCATTATCTTATTCATATATCTGTGCTTACATTTTAAAATTAGTTTATTAGAGAAAATAGGACTTTAATATCAAATTCAGGTTTTTATTTTTAAAAATACATGAACTTTTCAGGCTTAGTTCCTCTCACCTGGAATCTTACCACGTGGGAGCAGGAAGCAGAAAATGTACAAAATCAAACCAACCTGTACTATGTCACAAAGTGTTGGATCAAAAGAATAAAAATATTAAGATCAATGACAAATTGACTCATGTTTATGCCATCAGTTCCTATAACCAAATAATGTTCTGATTTGTTAACATTTTAAGCTCACCTTCATTTCTATTCATTTTTTGTCCTTTCTGAAATGCTTTAAATCCATGAAACTAGCACATTTAAGCTCAAGACTAAATAAACATTTTATGTTATAAACCAAATATTAGATAAGGAAATGTATAAGAAGGCTTAAAGAGACAATAATAACTTGCAACATATTAAATTATAGCATTTAAACCCATTTCCTAGAACTTTCTAGTATTATTCATTTTATCATGTAGTATTCTAAAATGAGATGGAAAAGGAAGAAAATTTGCAGAAAACCCCGACAAAGTCTAATGACAGCTCTCTTATATAATATGGCTGAGATTTATTTCAACTGAAGTTTACCATTTTCACAATGTATGCCCTTAGGGAAATTTATGTCTGGCATGCTAATTACAATTATTCATAGGACACAGAAAATAGTAAAATATAAAGATAATCTTTGCCTATACTGTATAGCATCTGTGTTATGGAGTACACATGTCTGTGAAAAGGGTAGGTAACATGAATAATTCTCAAATTGTTCAGGATACCATGAAACAAACGTCAAAGAAAACAGGGCACTATAAAATTTCAACACCCAGTTCTTAAGAGAAGAAACTAGAAAGTCAGGCAACTTAGAGAGCAGCACATAAACACACACACACACACACACACACACACACACACACACACACAGAGAGAGAGAGAGAGAGAGAGAGAGAGAGAGAGAGAGAGAGAGGTTGCAGGTGAAGACAGAATGAGCAAGAGTATACTAAGGCAGATTAGAACAGATTGCCCAAGTTAGTTTAAACAGACCAATTCAGTCATAAGTTGAGAGTTGCTCATTTGAATCAGTCAGTTTGAAGAAGAATCAAAACTGCAGAGTTGGACCAGTTAGCCAGAGTGCAGAAAGAGTTTTAAGGGGTAAGCTTACTCAGTAGTAATCCTCAGAGACGATATTTACATTAAAATCAAAGTTCCATTTACATGGCACAACCATGACTAATGAAAACTGATGAAAGCCAGGAAGCCTGCACATATATCTGACAGCATCTAGCAAAGCTGAAATGAGTGGTTTTCACTATTGTGCTGTCTTTTACCTTGGGGTTCTGATCTCTCCATGGTGCATTTGTAGGGCGCTTTTTATCTGATGAATCATTTATATCTTTTCCCCAGAAAATTATATCTGATCTCATAGAAGTAACATTATTTGGTCTGACTCTGGAGTCTTCCTTTCCATGGAAGTTGTGAAAGCACAACAAATATGAATAGTACCAGAGTTCTCTTGGCCCACCTGCCCCTAAGCAAGCTCAGAAAAATGGAGATGTTGAATAGATCATATTATAGGCTTCCTCCTATAAGTTGTCTATAAGATATTTCCCCATAATATAATAACAAAGTAAGTTTGCCTAAAAAAACTTTGATGATGAATAGATGATATATAATTATGTTGCAATTGACCCTCAGTATTACAAAGCACTGAAGATCAGCTGTGTTTCTCCCCTTGGGCTATGTGCAAAAACAAGCAAATATCCCTGTTGCAGATAACCGTTTATACCATCTACTCTCCCATTAGTCATGTTTCAAACTGAAGCCTAAAAACTATCAGCAGCTGTGAAAAACATCTTATAAAACAGTACTGGTATATATTATCAATGTCCTTTTAAAAAAACAAGTAATTGTTAGCATATCCCTTAGACTTTATACTAAGTAGCTGTGACAGGGTGAAAGTGTTAGTCTAGCATTGCTTTTGATTTGAGGTAACCAAAATACAAGTTTTTCATGTTTTCTTTAAAAAATATATAAAAATTTACTAATCATAAGGAGACTGGCTCAAATTAAGTTACAGTCTTGTAATTAAAAAACAAGAGGAATTAAATGTCTAGAACTAGCCAGCTTACTGCCTAGAAGCAGCTTCAAAAGTTATGGTTAGACCTAACTCACAAGTTGTACTTCAGTGCTATGCATTTTCCAAAGAATGGGAACTTGTCCAAACTGAGTCAGATATTTTTTCTGACTGTTTAATGTTTCACTTTCCTGAAGAACAGAATAACATATGTCATAAATGTTTGCATGGCCTAACGTAATTTGAGATTGGTTATACCTAGTCATTCTCTACTTGTTCCAGTTGCCCAGACACAAATTGAAATGATTTGCATTACTTTTGAAATGAAAAATATGCCTCCCTTGCAGAATATGTTCAAATAAAAAAACATTCTGGTAGCTAGTCAATCTAAGATCCAACATTCTGCTCTCTGACTCATTCATCCATAATCCCCTCTCCCTGTTCTTGATCTCTTCTGCTGGAACTGTCTAAATGTAGGCACTGGTTCCAGCAAGAAACCAGTTTCTACAAAATTTGTTGTAAAAATTCACTTATTCATGGAATAGAAAAACCAAAGTTATTTAGGCAGAATTAAATAAACTTTTGGAATATTTCAAAATTAAGCTTATAAAATTGCTAATAAAATATTTCTTTATGAGAAAGCATAAGCTTAAATTATTTGAGAATACATTTATGCTAAGAATAGTTTAACTATGCATAAATATCCATGAATTATATTGTGCATATCTTAGAAGAAACTTATAATGAATCAGTTAGGAAGGATAATATTCTTAGTAAACAGAAAATAATTAAATTTCTTCCATGTATAATGCTGAATTTTTTTTATAGTAGCACAATACTATTTAGGGGCTTCTACATATGCTCTCAGTCATCAAGAAAAGGGACTGAAGAAGATAGTATGCATGTTTATAGGAAATATGTTCTGCTTTCTTGTCCATATGTGCACACAGATAGCAATAGAGCAAGCACACAGCCAGCTTCATGTTTGGTTGATCATTAGAATCAGCTATAAAAAGCAAGCAGTGCTAGTCCTTTTGCCATTTTTCCAGAGTTAAGATGATGATGAAAAAACCAATGCACTGCAGTCAGGAAGCCTCAATTAATATGGGAGATATTAGTGTATTGCAAGACATGGAGATTCTGCCATGACGGACAAGCTTCCTTTCTAGAAAGATAAACTTGACAGAATAGCAGCATTCCCAAAGGGAAATTTGACAGTAAATGGGACTTGGTAAAGCCATCTAATGTAGGAAAGAACACTTATGTGCAGCTGTATGACATTAACAATATACTGTAAATTCTTAAAATCCTGGGCAAATTCTAATCTATCTGAGCTTATTTTTTCTGGGGCATGCATAATGGGAAGCAATGAGCCATCATGAAAAAGCATAGACTATGGGAAATACTGACACAATCTGTAAGTAACTTAACACTAAGTAGTACATGTGCAAATATGTAAAAGTCATATTTGCAAAATTGGCTACTCCTAATTTTTTAATCAATTCTACTTAAAAAGATATTGTAACAGTTATTCCCTAAAACAATATAACTTTGAAGGAACTTTTGTTTTAATTTGTGCCAAACATTTGAATTTATGAATATTATGATATGTTATTTTGGTGTATAGCACTAATGTTTTGGACATTTCTTATAAAACAGTCATTAAATAATATGACATTAAATTGTGGTTGGAGAAATGGTTGCATGGTTAAGAGCATTTGCTCTTCAAGAAATCCTGTGTTTGAATTCTATAACCCATATCAGGAAGCTCACATCCATCTAAAACTATACTTCTAGCAGATTTAATCCCTTTAGCTTAAATGAGGACTTGCACCCGAGTATACACCACACACAAAACCAAATACACCTATACACAACTAAAATAGTAGAATAAATCCTTAAAATAAAATGATGTACATGGCTATACATAAGGTGGGTCTATAGAAATCCTGTGGAAGAGGGTGGAAGGATTGTACAAGGCACAAGGGTCAAAACATCTCAGGAAAACCTACAGAATAAACTAAACTGGTACTACAGAGGCTCACCAAGGCTAAACTCCCAACCATAGTGCATCCACTGGAATAATGTTTGTCCTCTGCACCTACATAGCAGCTGTGTAGCATGGTATTCATGTGAGATTCCTACCAGAGGGAGCAGGGTCTGTCTTTGATACTAGTGGCTGCTTTTTGAACCCTTTCTCCTAACTGGGCTGCCTCATATAGCCTCAAGAGGAAAAGATGCACCTAGTCTTATTGTGTAGAGGAATTTCAATCCAGAAATACAACAAGTCTGTTCTGGTAAGGGAACTGATCCAGAGGATTGCTAGGACTATATGATCCTGGAAGAAATACAGAAATGCCCATAGTACACAACTTTAATTCCTCGGGCTAGAATACAGACATGCCTTTAGTGCGCATTAATAGCAAACAATGCTATTGAGAAGCAGACAAAGTGACAAATAAGAGACAGATTTGGTTAATTAATTTGATTAGTTAATTAATTTAAAAAGTAAACTGAAAATTTATAATAGACTCAATAATTCCAAGTATTTGGGAAGAAAAAAAATGTTTCATATTGGTCAAGAAAACTCTGGCTTCTCCAGCTTCATTTCTGGATCCATGGAGGGTGGGGGTCATTGTTGTCTCTGACCTTGGATTCACGTTTGTATACATGATGTTCAGCTGAATAGAATCTAGTGCCTAACTTTGAAAGAGCTTTGGACACAGCCGTCTGTCTGGTGTGAAAGTTTTCTTCAAGTGATTCCTCATGATTATTATAAATAATTTCCACATTGATTTTACTCTCCTTAATGTAGTTGCAGCAATTCCTAGTTTCTAAGCACTTGTCCAAGGAAAACATTTTTATGAAATACATGAGTAATAGAGCTAATGGAGTGAGAGCAAATCTGTTGAAACTTTGACATCACATAGGTTATGAGGAGTATTTTAATGCTAGGTCCTTTGTTTTTTAAAGTTTCTATTATCATATTTTATTATTAGATATTTTCTTTATTTACATTTCAAATGTTATCCCCTTTCCTGTTTTCCTCTCTGAAAACACTCTATCCCATGCTCCCCTTACATTTAAATAAACAGTAGCATTTAAAAATGCATGTGTATGTACATATACATATTTATGTGCATTCTAAATATATGTACATATCCACAAATTATAATCTCTCATTATATAGCATCAATATTTTCAAAGTATAATAAACATAATTTAATTAGTTTTTCTCCTCCACAGGTGTATTTTAACTTAAACATTTCATTATACTGGATGTTTCATAATATTCCCTCTTTCAAGATAGTTCTAGGACCTGAATAAAGGTCAGCAAATATAACTTGTACTTGCCACAGAATCCTTGATGACCTGGAAGGGCAAGAAGAGTAGCCCACAGGTAGCCCTTACTTCTGTCCTATATACATACAAGATACTACTAATAAAATAAACTTAAATTTTAAATTGGTTTTCCTATTTGGATTAAATGTAAAATTACTTTCTTTAAAATTTTAAAATGAAATTTTACTGACTTTCCAGTGTCATTTAACCACATTTATTTAAACTAGGGTTTGGTCTTTATCTTTTGTTTTTAGTTCTTTACTTTGCAATTGTGTAGATGAGATTGAGTTTTGGATGTCAATACTTTTATAATCACGTTTTTGGTAGAGAACTTAATTAACTTACCAATATTACATAAAATGAGAAATTATTAAATAGAGATATGGATTAAGATCATCTGGCTGTAGAGTTTCAACTAATGAGCAAAGAAATGTGAATATGTTCACAAGACAGGAAAATAAGTTTGAGAATGAATTTTGGAATCTAAGTTCAGAACATAGGTAAGCATTTGAATGTAGTACTATAAATTGAAACCAGTCAAATGTAATCTAGAACTCTCATAAGTCCTTGAATTTCAGAAAGGTCACCTGCTTTGGACAGAATTACTAAGTGATAATTCAAAATAAAGTCTGTGAAAAATTACCAGGACAGGAATGACAAATGATTCCCTTTGGTTAATGAGAATGACAGAACTGTGTGAGTTTGTTTTTGTTTACACATAAGTGCGAACAAAAATCATTTTTATTGATTGATTAATTGAATGATTGATTGCTCATGTCTACTTTAGATATAAGGACAATAATCTATCATATTAGTCATTTCTTTTAGATTAAAATGTAAACATATTTGGCCATATATAAATAGGATAAAATGGATGATTAGTTTTATTAATGAGAAAAAGATATAAAAACTACTTAGCTTGGCCTCAGAAGCTGAAGCAGTCATTTCAAAAGTGAGGTCAAAAATGGCAGAGTTCATATTCTCATTTCTTCCTCCTCCTCCTCCTCCTCCTCCTCCTTCTTCTTCTTCTTCTTCTTCTCTCTCATCCTCTCCCTCCCCTCCCCTCCCCTCCTCCTGCCTCCTATTTTTCTTCTTTCTTTTCTTCATTCTCTTCCTCTCCTTTTTCTTCTTCCTCTTCTTCCTCCTCCTCTTCTTCCTCTTCCTCTTCTTCCTCTTCCTCCTTCTCCTCTTCTTCCTCCTCCTCCTCTCCTCCTCCTCCTCGTCCTCCTCGTCCTCCTCGTCTCTCCTCCTCCTCCTCCTCCTCCTCCTCCTCCTCCTCCTCCTCCTCCTTCTTCTTCTTCTTCTTCTTCTTCTTCTTCTGACTTTCTTTTTCTCATATTTTCTTTTACTTTTCTTTTTTAAATTTATATTTAATCTTTTTTTACACTCCAGATTTTATCCTCTTCTTGGTCCACCCTCTGACAGTTCCATATCCCATACCTCCCCTACCCCCTTCTCAAAGAGGATGTCCCACGAATCCCACACCCTACCCCACCAAACCTCCTCACTCCCTGGGGCCTCCAATCTCTTACGAGTTAGGGTCATCTTCTCTCATTGTACCCAGACTCTGCAGTTCCCTATTGTATATGTGTTGGGGGCCTCATATCAGCTAGTATATGATGCCTGGTTTGTGGTCCATGGTGTGAGAGAACTCGGAGGTCCAGGTTAATGAAGACTTCAGGTCCTCCTACTGGGTCACCCTCCTCCTTAGCTTCTTCCAGCTTTTCAATAATTCAACAACAAGAGGTAACTGCTTCTGTCCATTGGTTGAGTTGAAATATCTGTATTTGAAAAATCACTTTCAGCTCCTTCTTGGGTCTTATGGAGTCATGATAGGTCCTTTTTTGTTAGCACTCCATAGTTTGAGTAATTATGTTAGGTCTTGGGACTTCCTCTTGAGTTGGATGTCAATTTGGGCCTAGAGATGACATCCTTTTCCTTAGGTGCTTCTCCATTTTTGTAGCTGCAGTTCTTTCACACTGCAAAAAGTCTGGGTCAGAGTTTTTGACTTAGGGATGGCAACCCCATCCCTCACTCGATGCCCTGTTTTTCTGCTCGAGCAACTCAATAAAAATAATGTGATATTGAGCTAAACCACTCCTGGTCATACACCCAAAAGATGCTCAAAGATATAATAAAGACACATGCTCCACTATATATAGCAGCCTTATTTATAATAGCCAGAAGCTGGAAAGAACCCAGATGTCTTTCAACAGAAGAATGGATACAGAAAATTTGGTATATTTACACAATGGCATACTACTCAGCTATTAAAAACACTGACTTCATGAAATTATTAGGCAAATGGATAGAACTAGAAAATTTCATTCTGAGTGAGGTAACTCAGTCACAAAAGAACACACATGGTATGCACTCACTGATAAGTGGATATTTGCCCAAAAGCCCAGAATACCCAAGATACATTTTACAGACTATATAAAGCTCAAGAAGAAGGAAGGCCAAAGTGTGGATGCTTCAGTCCTTCTTAGAAGGCAGAACAAAATACTCACAGGCAGTAGAGGGTAGGAGAGACCTGAGTGGAAGAGAGGAGGTAGAGAGGGAAAAATGGGGGACAGGATTAAGTATGGTAGGAGACTGAAGTGAATTTCAACAGAGATGTGTAGCAAGGGGGATGGGCAAATGGGATTAGCCACTAGCAAGTTCCATATGCCAGAAAAGCAAGGGGCTTATAGTATCTAACAGGGATGAGATTAGCTGAAATGCCCAACAAAGGGAAAGGACATTCCATAAAGGCCATATCCAGAGGTTAGCACCGCCCCTGGATCAGGCATATAACCACCCACCCATTTCCAAATTTTTAACTCAGAATTGCCCCAATCTAAAGTAAATATGGGACAAAGTGTGGGGCAGAGACTGAAAGAAAGGTCATCTAGAGACTTCCCCTAATGGGGATGCATCCCATATACTGATACCACACCTAGACACTGTTAAGGATACAAAGTAGTGCTTGCTGATAGGAGCCTGATATAGCTGTCTACTGGGAGGATCTGCTAGAGCCTGACAAATACAGATGCAGATTATTGCAGCCAACCATTGGACTGAACATGGTAACCCCAATGGAGGAATTAAAGAAAGGACTGAAGGAGCTGAAGGGGTTTGCAATCCCATAGGAAGAGCAATAGTATTAACCACCCAGACACCACTGAGCTACCTTGGACTAAACCACCAACCAAAGAATACACATGGAAAGACCCATGACTGCTGCCATATATGTAGCAAAGGATGGCTTTGTGTGGCATCAATGGGAGGAGAGGCCTTTGGTTCTGTGAAATCTTGATGCCCCAGTGTAAGGGAATGCCAGTGCTGTTAGATTTGAGTAGGTTTGTGGGTAGGGGGCACCCTTGTAGAAGCAGGGAAATGGGGATATGAAAGGAGATAACATTTGAAATATAAATAAAGAAAATTTCCTATAAAAATATGGTATATAACTAAACAGAGAATTCACAGCTGAGGAATCTTGACTGGCTAAGGAGCACTTAAAGAATTATTCAAAGTCCTTAGTCAACAGGGAAATGAAAATCAAAATGACCCTGAAATTCCACCTTCTATCAGAATGGCTAAGTTCAAAACCTTGATAGCCAATGTTGGTGATGATATGGAGAAAGAGGAACACTCTGCCATTGCTTGAAGGATTGCAAACTGGTAAAAAAAAAATAACACTCTGTAAATCAATCTGGAGATTCCTCAGAAAATTGGAAATAGGTATATCTGAAGACTCAACAATAATACCTCCCTTGGGCATATACCCAAATGATACCCCATCATGCCACTGGGTCAGTTGTTCCCTTTTTTGTAGTGGTCTTGTTTGTGAAAGCTAGAATCTAGAAACAACAGATGTCTCACAATAGAAGAACAGATAGAAAAAAATGTGGTTCATTTAAACAATACAATACTACTCAGTCTTTAAGAAGGAGGACATCATAAGTTTTTTAGTTGTTTTTTAGTTTTTTTGGGGGGGTTGGATTTGGTTTTTACAAGACAGAGTTTTTCTGTATAGCCCTGGCTGTTCTGGAACTCACTCTGTAGACCAGGCTGGCCTTGAACTCAGAAATCTGCCTGCCTCTGTCTCCCAGAGTGCTGGGATTACAGGCATGAACCACCACCTCCCGGCTAACATCATGAGTTTTGAAGGCAAATGGACAGAACTGGAAAATATCCTGAGTGAGGTATGTACTCACTAATATGTAGATATTAATAAAAAAAGTACAGAATACCCAGGATAGAGTCCACAGAATTCAAAAATTTAACAAGGCATAGCACCATAGTGAGGATTCCTCAATCCTACTTGGGAGTGAGAAGAAAGCAATCACAGGATGAGGGAGGGAGGGAGGATCCTAGATTGGACAGGGCACATGGAGCGGAAGAGGGGAACATAATCAGGTATTGGCTAGGAGAAAAGAACTGAAGCCCTAAGGGCAAGCAGAAAGAAAAAAAGGCAACCTCAAGAGATAGGAGGTTGGGGCAGGGGCAGGGGGTGTGGGGATCCTCCAGAATGTACCTGAGACTGGGGAGGTAAAAGACTCAGGACTCAAAGGAACTTACATGAAATGTCTTTATTATCTTCTAAATAAGCATTTTTTCTAAAGGCTACCCAGGTAAGTAAACTCAGACAGATACTCTGTATCTGGCTGCTCTAACTCTACTGAGGTGGAAATGAAAGGTTTTAGTCTCTCATGTCTCTGTCCTGACTGGATCCAGCTAAAAGTCCAAGAGTTTACTAGTTCAAAGCAGGTTATTTCAGCATGTCTGATGATGATACTCACCAAGGCTGTATAGTCTGTAGTATACAAATCTCAAAACAAAGTTTTAGTATTGAAAAGGTAACTTTTTTGTTTGATTCTCTGGAATCTAGTTTTTCAGGGGGTCTCCCTTCATCATATCTGATCTGTGTAATGCTAGAAGGTGTTTAGACACTAGTTACCATTTATAATAATGTAAAGACAAACATTTCTCCCAAATCAGAATATCCTTGATCCAATAACTATGAAAACCTTTATTTTGATCCCTCATCTAGAGGAATTATTATACCTAGAGGAAATATTATATCTAGAGGAAATATTATATAGAGGATTTATAATCACAAAAAATAAACAAGATAGATAAACCCTTAGCCAGACTTACCAAAGGGCACAGAGACAGTATTCAAATTAACAAAATTAGAAATGTAAAGGGAGATATAACAACAGAAACTAAGGAAATTCAAAAAATCATCAGATCCTACTACAAAAGTCTATATTCAACACAACTGGAGAATCTGGAGGAAATGGACAATTTCCTTCCTAGACAGATACCAAATACCAAAATTAAATCAGGATCAAATAGATCATCTAAACAGTCCTATAACCCCCAAAGAAATAGAAAGGGTCATAGAAAGTCTTCCAACCAAAAAAAAAAAAAAACCAAAAAACAAAAAACAAAAACAAAAACACAAAACCATTATTCCACAAAATAGAAACAGAAGGAATGCTAACCAACTCATTCTACGAAGCCACAATTACTCTGATATCAAAACCACACAAAAATCCAACTAAGAAAGAGAACTTCAGACCAATCTCCCTTATGAACATCGATGCAAAAATACTCAATAAAATTCTTGCCAACCGAATCCAAGAACACATCAAAATGATCATTCACCATGATCAAGTTGGCTTCATCCCAGGGATGCAGGGATGGTTCAATATACAGAAATCCACGAATGTAATCCACTACATAAACAAACTGAAAGAAAAAAACCACATGGCCATCTCATTGGATGCTGAAAAAAGCATTTGACAATATTCAGCATCCTTTCATGCTAAAAGTCTTGGAAAAAACAGGAATTCAAGGCCCATACATAAACATAGTAAAAGCAATTTTCAGCAGACTGGTAGCCAACATTAAAGTAAATGGAGAGAATCTTGAAGCAATCCCACAAAAATCAGGGGCAGAACAAGGCTGCCCCCTTCACCATATCTTTTCAATATAGTACTTGAGGTACTAGCTAGAGCAATTTGACAACATAAGTAAATCAAAGGGATACAAATTGGAAAGAAGTCAAACTATCACTATTCGCTGATGATATGATAGTATACTTAAGTGAACCAAAAAACTCTACAAGAGAACTCCTATAGCTGATAAACAACTTCAGCAAAGTGGCTGGTTATAAAATCAACTCAAGCAAATCAGTAGCCTTCCTAAACTCAAAGGATAAGCAGGCTGAGAAAGAAATTAGGGAAATGACACCTTTCATAATAGCCACAAACAATAAAAAGTATCTTGGTGTGACTCTAACCAAACAAGTGAAAGATTTGTATGACTAAAACTTCAAGTCCCTGAAGAAGGAATAAGAAGAAGACCTCAGAAAATGGAAAAATCTTCCATGCTCATGGATTGGCAGGATTAATATAGTTAAAATGGCAATCTTGCCAAAAGCAATATACAGATTCAATGCAATCCCCATCAAAATCCCAACTCAGTTCTTCATAGAGTTAGAAAGAGCAATTCTCAAATTCATGTGGAATAACAAAAAACCCAGGATATCTAAAACTATCATCAACAGTAAAAGAACTTCTGGGGAAATCAATATCCCAGACCTCAAGCAATACTACAGAGCAATAGTATTAAAAACTGCATGGTATTGATACAGTGACAGAGAAGTGGATCAATGGAGTAGGATTGAAGACCCAGAATTAAACCCACACATCTATGGCCAATTGATCTTTGACAAAGGAGCTGAAAACATCCAGTGGAAAAAAGATAGCCTTTTCAACAAATGGTGCTGAATCATACCCATTTTGAAAATTAAAATAATTTAAAACAAGTGAAACAAACTAAACAATAGTGCATGAACCTATTTTCAGACCTGATTTAATTTTCATGCCAGAAGATTAACCCAAAATTCCTGTGAAGCACACATTTGAAGAATATGAGTTCCTGAAGACTTTAATATATCATTGATCTGTTATGGTCTCTACCTAGAGCTACAAACTTCCATCAATACCTATTCACTGCAGGTAAAAATCGTTGTTACTTGCAGTCAGTGACTAATTTTCCCTATCCTAGTTTCGAACCATGAATGTAATTCCCCCATGTGATTTAGACAAAATCTGTATATAAATCTATCCTAAAAGCAAATAATCCTAATTTTATAAATTCACAGATCAATCAATATCTGCTCCAAGAAGTAGGCAGTTTCCATTCTCCTGCTCTCTGACACAGAGCTGCCATCTTGTCTCTTACCACAGCATGAGAGCTCAGAGGCCTCATTCTTTGTCTCAAGGTTCTGTGCTTCTTGAGTCATCTTACTTTGCTCTGCCCACCAAACCTCCAAATTTCTAACTAAACTTGTAACTCATAGGCCAAGAATCTTAAAATTCTAGTGGATACTAGCCTGCCACATTGGATACTAGCCTGCCACATTAGACGCTAGTTTGTTGTGGTAAATCTCCAACCAAATAAGCCTGTGCAACGAAAACACAACTCAATAAATATGAATACAAACTGTACACATAGATTCTTCATATCTACCACTACACTACTATATTTGCTATCTATATATATACTATATCTATATATATATATACTATATTCGCTATATATCCTTATAACTTTCTGTTATAAAGCCATGTGCTTCTGCTCTATTTTCCTTCCTCCTCTACCACCACTACCAACTCCTTCTCCTGTTCCTCGTCCTCCTCTTCCTCCTCGTCCTCCTTCTCTGTTGTCCTCCCTTCTTTCCCCCTTCCCTCTTCTCTCTAAATCCATTTTGCTTCACCTTTCCATCCACTGCCCAATCACAGGCTCTAGCATTTATTTTACAAGTTAAAGTGGGTAAGAGATTCACTCTTGTCCTAGGCAGCCCTTCTTGGGAAAGCAGAATTAGCGTCAAAATACAAAAAGCATGGGGCAGTTCACAACATTTCCCACAGGACATGACAGACTGAGACCTAACAAAGAAGACATGGTCTTCACAACTTTCAGAGAAAACATGATCTTCCACACAGTTAATCGATGCGCAGTTACTTGAAAGCCTTTCCAGAAAGGAACAGTTCAGAGAACACTCATGTTTGCTTATAAACTACCAACACACAACTGAACTTGGTAGGCTATCCAAAAAAAAAAAAAACCATACCACACTAAACCAGACCAAACCAAAGCACAGAAAAAAGGAAATACTGATGTGTGAGGGTTCTTGTTGATAGTGGTATAGGAGTGGGGAATAAGTATGATCATATTTCATTGTGTTTATGAATGAGAATCCCAAGAGCAAAGAAAAGTTAAAATACCTAGTTATGCTCAACAAACAACAAAAAAGTAAAAATGATTCTTCAATTGTAAAAATATTCAAATATAATTTTAGAGCAATATAGAACAATTTTGTTTTTTTCCTATCTACATTAGTCTGAAAAATAATGAGTTATAATGAAAGCAATAACAACAGTAACACATTACTTATTTAGATTTACATGGTTAATGTGTAATATTGCAAATATGATTATTAATTTTTGCTGTATATTTGACGTGTGTGTGTGTGTGTGTGTGTGTGTGTGTGTGTGTAAGAATGTTTGCCACAGTGTACATGTGGTGGGCAGGAAACTTATTTTGGGGAAAAAATTTTCTCTGTCCAATTTTTCTTGGGTTCTAGGAATCAAACTCAGGCTGACATTTTTGTCTATACATGATGGTAACTGCTGAACTGTCTCACAAGCCCAAGACTACAGCTGTGCACGTTAAATACCATTCAAATAATTTTCATGAAATATCTTTATATATATATATATATATATATATATATATATATTATTTTCTATATTCTTTGTTTACATTCCAAAGGCTTTCCCCTTTCCAGTTCCCACCCCCTAACCATATGTCCCATAAGTCCTTAGAAGACCTCATTTAGAAAATTTTCTTTGGTTTCATGTAAAGTAATTGCTATGTTTGCATTTAGAAATGTTAGTGAATTAACGTCACTTTTGTTACCAAAATCAGTGTATTTTAAAATAGTTTCCATACTGTGATTAAGTATTAAAGAACAGAATGTAAATGTTAAATTTAGAACATAGTCATAGCATTATTAATTATATAGACTGTCTCTATTACAAGAAGAGACAGATTGAAGAAAATAGTGGTTTGACTGAGATTCAATCCAGTGACTAACTTTGGGTAGAAAAGTGTTAATGACTATAAAAATAAGAATTAGTGTCAAGAATAATTAAAGAAGTAAAAAACAAAGGAGGCAATAAAACATATATACACTTTGATATATGCCAATTGATGTAAACAATGGGCATGACTCTAACCAAACAAGTGAAAGATTTGTATGACAGGAACTTCAATTCCTTGAAGAAAGAAATCGAAGAAGAACTCAGAAGATGGAAAAATATTTCATGCTCTTGGATTGGCAGGATCAATATAGTAAAAATGGCCATCTTGCCAAAAGCAATCGCAGATTCAATGCAATTGCCATCAAAATCCCAACTCAATTCTTCATAGATCTAGAAAGAGCAATTCTCAAATTCATCTGGAGTAACAAAAACCCAGGATAGCTAAAACGATTCTCAACAATAAAAGGACTTCTGGGGGAATCAATATCTCTGACCTTAAGGAGTACTACAGAGCAATTGTGTTAAAAACTGCATGGTATTGGTACAGTGACAGCTAAGTAGATCAATGGAATAGAATTGAAGACCCAGAAATGAACCCACATAGATATGGTCACTTGATCCTTGATAAAGGAGCGACCACCATCCAGTGGAAAAAAATAGCCTTTTCAACAAATGGTGCTGATTAAACTGAAGGTCAACATGCAAAAGAATGCGAATTGACCCACTCTTATCTCCATGTACTAAGATCAACTCCAAGTGGATCAAGGACCTCCACATAAAACCAGACACACTGAAACTAATAGAAAAGAAACTGGGGAAGACCCTGGAGGACATAGGCACAGGGGGAAAGTTCCTGAACAGAACACCAATTCTCTAAGATCAAGAATTGACAAATGGGACCTCATAAAATCACAAAGTTTCTGTAAGGCAAAAGACACTGTCAGAAGGACAAAATGGCAACCAACAAATTGGGAAAAGTCTTCACCAACTCCACAGCCGACAGAGGGCAAATATCTAATATATACAAAGAACTCAGGAAGTTAGACCACAAAGCACCAAATAACCCTATTAAAAATGGGGTACAGAACTAAACAAAGAATTTTCACCAGAAGAAATTCGGATGGCTGAGAAGCACCTTAAGATATGTTCAACATCATTAGTCATCAGGGAAATGCAAATTAAAACAACCCTGAGATTCTACCTCACACCACTCAGAATGGCTAAGATTAAAAACTCAAGAGACAACAGGTGCTGGCGAGGATATGGAGAAAGAGGAACACTCCTCCACTGTTGGTGGGATTGCAAGATGGTACAACTGCTCTGGAAATCAGTTTGGTGGTTCCTCAGAAAATTGGGCATGACACTTCCAGAGGACCCTGGCATACCACTCTTGGGCATATACCCAGGGATTCCCCTGCATGCAATAAAGACACATGCTCCACTATGTTCATAGCAGCCTTATTTATAATAGCCAGAAGCTGGAAGGAGCCCAGATATCCCACAAAGGAGGAATGGATACAGAAAATGTGGTATATTTATACAATAGAGTACTCAGTAATTAAAAATTATGAATTCATAGGTTTGTAGGCAAATGGTTGGATCTGGAAAATATCATCCTAAGTGAGTTAACCCAATCACAAAAGAATACACTTGAAATGCAATCACTGATAAGTGTGTATTAATGAGCCCAGAAGCTCTGAATGCTCAAGGCACAATTAGCAAATCAGAAGAATCCCAAGAAGAAGGAGAGGACCCTGATCCCAAAAAGACTGGATCCAGTTTTGTAGGAGAGTACCAGAACAGAGAAATGGGGGGAGGGGGGAGGATGGTGATTGGGGAATGGGTGGCGGGAAGAGGACTTATGGGACATATGGTGAGGGGGGAACTGGGAAAGGGGAAAGCCTTTGGAATGTAAACAAAGAATATAGAAAATAAAATAATAAAAAATTCCCGCAGCCTTATTAAAATAACTTGAAAATATTACCTGATGATGTTTCTCCACATCTGATCCTAAGTATACAGAATTTGATTAGTATCTGAAACCTAAAGGCCTTAATTTCACATACAAATTTTGCCTTAGAACAATTTGGAAGTGAGGCAAGGAAATGAGGAACATCAAAATAATTGCTAGAACTTCAAATCCTCAGGATTTTCAAGATTTCTGAGAGATATTAGCTTTGTTTACTGCATGCATGGTACCATGTATGCTAATAATACAGAAAAATTAAATTTCCTTGCCTTTGGGATATTTCCAATAAAATATTATATTTTTTACATTATAACCGTGTGGCAAAAATATCAGGTCATTCAGTTCAGCAATTAATTTAATTAAATTCAAAAAATAGTTTTAAGTTTTATAGTGGAAACAAAGCGTCTTTAATGAAAACATAAACTCTTAGAAACAATGGATATTTTATAATAGTTTTATAAAATATTCTTCAAGCAGCATTTAAAATTTAATTTCTTAATCAAAATGTTCACTTTAGAGAGCCTGCAGTTTTGGCTTTGAATATGTTACTTGTTTAGTTGAGTGTTTTGTTCAACAAGATGTCTCAGAAATTTCAACTATATTTAAGTTGACACCGTTTCCTCCCTGAAATTCTATTTTAAACATGGCTATGTATGTTTTTCATAATGAAACTAATCATTAACTTTCTCTAACACTGGAAAATTATGTCACATTCTAAAACCGTTTTAATATAATCTTTAAATTTTTATAATAGGTATTACTTGCAAATTGTGATACTTACTACATATTTAACAAACATAAATTTGCAGTCACTACATTTTTACAATGTGTGAATTTTTAAAATATATGTAATTTACCCTAAAGTGATAATAATTTTAAAATCTAGAATTAGTGTCTACTGCCAACAAATTGAAAACAAATGCCAGTATTGTTTGCATGGTCATAATCATGAAACATGCCTGCAAAGTCACTCTATATTAGCCCAACTTAGTATGGTAATTAAGATAGAAAAAGGCAGTACTCAGCCTCATGTCCTATCAGGTTCCTTGGGGAAAAAAACAAAAAAATCACTGATGTGACTTGAAATGTGTCCAAAGGATTTAGTTACTAGACAATTAGCTTCAAAATTCTGCCTTTAAAGTGCATAACAATTAGCATCCTCCATTTCTCTGAACCTTTCTTTACCAAAGGCCTTATTTCGGGTAGATACTTCATTAGAACATGCATCACAAAAGCAGCTTTGACACTTTTTTAATAAAATAATTTATTTGAGATGAGAGTTCTAAATACCTAACACATTTTTTTTCAGGGAAATGTTGGTACTGTCTCTGAACAGATTTACTTTCTCTAGGCTGTGGCTCTGTATAAGAATATATAATTTACTTATTAGTCATTTCAAAAACTACTGCATCTGGTCCCATACTTAGGAGTTCCTAGAGGAAACCTGTTCAGTTGTAGTTGTTACTATGACTAAGATGCTTGATTTGTACCCTAATCCTCCAAGAACGCATCAAAAATGGACAATCTATGACAATCACTCATTTATCTCAAAATCAGAACAAGTAAAAAAAAATAACTTCTGTGAAAGGAATTTTAGCCTGTTCTGACCACTGGCAAAGTATAGACATGCAGGAAATTAGCACTATATAGGAAAATTACCAATGAACTTAGTGCACCTTCAATAACTGGAGTAAGATCTCAAAGAAGAGCCAGGCAGAGTCATCCTTCCTATACCTCACAAAAGCAACATAGTGGCTCATTTCTATGCAGAGACCAGTAAATAACTCCACTCAGGTGTCTGAATAATCATGCATGATGGTGCCTCTGCAAATTTCAGGTTGGTATTGATAAATGACCATTCTAATAACTGCTGAATTCTCTTTTTTTCATAAAAATTTGATAAAAGTTACAATCTTTAACTTTTTGACCTGATCACCTCATATTTAACAATGATTCAACCCTTAAAATATCATGAAACAAGATATTTAGAAATTATTCAGGATCTTCCCTGCCCCCTCCCGAAGTAAATCCCGATGCAGCCTCAAATTTTTCAAGCATTTTCCTCAGTCTCATAATCTTTGTGACCCACACATATCTATATATCTTAGAACACTGTCTGTCTCTGTCCTTAGTAACTCTTGAGTCTCACTGTAATGCTCCACATCATTCTTCTCTTCGGGTCTAGGTAACACAGTGTCCCAGGCAGAACTAAAAGCAAATAAGCAGACTAACGTTGAGGTGTTGAGTCTAAGTAACAAGAATTGTAATGGCCCTCGATGCATTTCTTCTCTCCAATCATTATCTCTAACCCTTCCTTTTCTATGTTACGTGGAGTATTTTCTTCTACTACTATACTTAAGTAGACACCAAATGCTAACAAGTTAAACGTTTCAATCCGATTGGAAACAGGCTGGAAGAATGTGATCCTAAAGTCTGGGCTACAGCTCTTCAGTTTCGCAGACTGTGCCTTCTTCAGGGCACAGGTGAAATAGCGAGTGCCCCTGAAAGTTCTATCTGTAGAGCCTGCTCACTCAGCTTCCAGTTCCTATCCAGCTAGCACATCAATGAGCCCTGGTGGCTGGCCACCCCAATGGATAACACCATAGAATGGTAGGTTCTCTTTTACTTCAGCCTGTGAGCCCACCTCTAGCCCGTCTGCATTCCCAGAAGTGATGGGTAAAGTTGGACTCTCCTGGAAAGCTGTGCTGTTCAGCTCTCCCATCACAGACTGCAATGACAGAGAGAGTTGAGTATGAGCCATGCTGCCATTAGTATTGGGCATCTTTGTCAGGCTGAAGGGTAAGGAATGAAATCTGTTCTCATTAGACAAGGAGTTCATGGAAGGAGGTTGCGGTGGAGGTGATGAATGTCAGAAGCCTGAAGACATCTCTGTAAGTGACTTTCCAGGGACTTTTGCAACTTCATCAATGTACCATGGGTTTTTGGACTTAGATTGCTGTGTGTCAACAGATGATGTGCATTTAAGTTATAAAATAATTCAGATCTGCTTTCACTTCCCAGGACTTCCTGTATCCTTTGGGTTATTATCACTAGGTGAATCTTTGTCACCTACACTTTTTGCCATAAAGACAAGTGTGGGATGCCTCCCTTCCTGTGTAACACTAACTGGGATGATGTCATTGATGTACAGGAGAATTGTATTTTCAACACTTGCAAAACTGCAAAGCTATACTCCATAAAACCATCCATCCCAATTGCCAATAGGTCTATCCATGTCCATACTAACAAAATAACCTAAATTCTCTTTTCCTGGTAAAACATCACAAAATATTACTGTTCCACATTCTATACTTTTTCCAGCCTTCAAAGAAACTCTGGAGTTTATTTCCAAAGGGGTTCAACTTGTATTGTATTTCCTGGGCCTGCAAAATCACTTTCCAATCCATTGTCATCATTTTAAGTTGCAGTTTTTCCAATGCAATAAACGCACCACAGTCTTCATCACACTGAAAAAGCTACTTCCCTTGATACACCCGATCTATGAAACCTTAACCATGGCCTTCTTCTAGTAATTCTACTCCAAAGAAAATTCCTGACATCATCATCTCTGCTAATGAAGGTCCTCTCAAGTGTACAACTCCTGGAAACTTCTTTTTCCCAGAACATGGCTGTACTTTCACAGTACTGCTCACGTGTACGTAGATTCTGTTTCTACATAGGCTGAGCCTCTCCTCACAGTTGGTAATTGCCAACAGTAACTCTGTGATTTTTTTTAATTAATTCTAAAACATCCTTTTCGTCAACAACCAGAACTACATGTGGTTGCTCTAAGATTTTTTAATCCAATCTGGTTTTACTTGCCATTTGCAAAAGGAACTCTTGAATGCCCCATAGTATGGTCTTCGATGTACTTTCCTATACTCCCTTTGGGTACTTTCAGGAGATTCTGTGTTTCTTTGTCTGTTACACTGCATTCTTGAAGAAGCAGATAAAAAAATCTGTTCTTCCCAGTAGGGTGGAGTAAAGATCTCTTGGCTCCCCAGGCCTGAACTCATTGTGACTGTGACGGTAACTTTCAGAACATTAACTGGAAAAACGGAACCACTAGTAAATCTGTCACAAAATCAAAAAAAAAAAAAAAATGAATTCACTATAAGTCCCAAATCAAGAATTTAGCAATGTAGTATCCATGTTTTTAAAAGAACTATTTAAAGTACCCAGCAGGAGCCACTAGTGGAAGAACTGTGATGGGATCAACCAACCATGCTCTATCTGATTTGAGGCCTTTTCTAGTAAAAGGAATCCATGCCGGATATTATAGGACAGTTCAGAATCCATGGAATAGGGAGTCACTGCTATCTCACTGCCCAGAGCCACAACCTTGGCTTCAGAACTCGTGTCCCTGGCTGACCCCTAGCTTTGACACATTTTTAAAAAAATAAAATTATTTAAAAATTTCTGTTTTATTTTTATATTTTTATTAGCTTTATTCTTTATTTACATTTCAATTGTTGTCCTCTTTTCTGGTTTCTCCCTAGAAAATCCCCTAACCAGTCCCCACTCCTCCTGATCACCAGTCTCCCTACTTATGCTTCCCTCTCCTGGCATTCCCCAATACTGGGTCATCCAGCCTTGACTCTTAAACACAATGCACAAAAAGAGGTCCAGGTGAAAAGTTGGAAGGACAACATACTCTAAGGTATATCTCTAACAGTCTCAAGGGTCTACCTTTTTTTTTTACCAGAATCAAAAGCAGAACATAGGCAGATATTCTTGAAACAATCTACCATGACACACAGGATGGACTGCTAGCTACTACTTAATCTGGCATTTTACAC
Organism: Apodemus agrarius; assembly: GCA_964023405.1. Classification (NCBI taxonomy): domain Eukaryota; kingdom Metazoa; phylum Chordata; class Mammalia; order Rodentia; family Muridae; genus Apodemus; species Apodemus agrarius. Next base: position 81,280,227 of record OZ030017.1, read on the forward strand.
TTGTTATGGAATCCATCTAGGTATTTCAAGAGACCAGGCAGACATTTGACTACAAAGTTGTGTGATGAATGAGGAACAATGCTGTCTTCCCAATACTCAAGCAATATTTACTTTTATGGTATCATTTCACACTTCCTTTCTGCCTTTGCTAATAGATTTTACTTTAAAGAAATGTCTATTTTAACTTCAAACAACATCTTTCAAATTTATATCAAAGTCAGAATGACAGTAAGTAGGACTGTTCAATATCTAGTAAGCATTTGGACAACAAAAATACATTGTTGGAAGAAATATACAAAAAATAATTATATTATTTCTATGTATAAAGTTCTACTTTATAACTGTTTTTAAAACATGAATCTTTTCTATTTAAAATTATTTAAAATGCAGTTCCTTTTTCAGTGCAGATCAAAATTATTATATTACACTTTTGATATGTTACCTTAATAAATCAATTTTACTCATTTTTACCATATTTCCTTTCTAACAATGCTCTTTGACTTCTGCATCACATCTCAATAATATCCTGCTCCAGAACAGATGGTATTTTCGAAAAGAACTGTCTGCCACTTAAAACACGAGCTGTTCTAGCATTTTCAGCAGGAATAAGGAAGTAGGGAATAAGAAGACTCCTACAAAAACAATTTCTATATCATCATTTCATAATTATAAATGAGCATAAATGGACCTTTGAAAATGTTTCTATGACAAAAACAATGTCAAGCATAAATAATTTGTTAGTTGCCTTAAATTAAGATAAAATATATGTATGTATATATGTATGTATGTATATATATATATGAACTTTTGTTATTTCAATTTTACATATGTTTTCAAAGCATTTGAATATGCATATTACTATGACATGTATATAAACATATGTACATATGTATATGATTAAATATTTCTAAGTGAACATATAAGAATCTATAAGTATATACGAAATATGTATATTTACATATATATTTAGAGAGAGAGAGAGAGAGAGAGAGAGAGAGAGAGAGAGAAAGTATTTAAACACTGAAGTTAATCAGGCAAACATTTAAACATATGGTTAGGAATGTACTTACCTAACCTAAGAGTAATTCACAGCAAATCAACACCATACAGAGGAGTTATGAAAAGCTCATGAATGAATATAATGAATTCAAAATTTCAGATATCTATTAACTTAGGGATATAATTGCCAAGTGAATTTTATAAAATAAAAACTAAGCTGTTATTTACCACACAGAGTGAAGGTGATGAATTAAATCATATTAAAATGCCAATATTAAAAGAGTAAAAAAAATACATGGTAGAAATATTTGCAGTACATAAGTAACTTTCAATCATGAAATATCTTTCAAAAACAACATATGAAACCAGAGTGGTGTTACTACACACTGAGACACTGAAACACAAATAAGTGGAAAACATTTACTTAAATTTTCAATATCGTTAGTCATTAGAGGAAAGCATAACAAAACTTTTGATATTTCATTTTACCCTATTCAGAATGGCCAAGAACAGCAAGACAAATAACAGCTCATAATGGTGAGAATATGGGGGAAAATGTAACCCTCTTGCAATGTTTGTTGAAGTGAAAACTAGTACAACCACTCTAGAAGTCACAATGGCTGTTCCTCAGGAAGCTGGGAACAGAACTACATTGAGATCCAGCTATACCAATCATGGCCATATAAGCAATGGACTCCCCGTCCTAATTTTTTTTCTAATACTTTTTTTATTTGTATATTTTATTTATTTGCATTTCAAATGTTATCCTTTTTCCCAGTTTCCCCCCTGCAAACCCCCTATCCCATCTCCCCTGACCCTGCTTCTGTGAGGGTGTCACCTGCACACATACCCATCCAGTTTCACAGCCCTAGCATTCCTCTACACTGGGGTATCAAGCCTTCACAGGACCAAGGGACTAACTTCCCATTCATGCTACATAAGGCCTTTCAGCTCCTTCAGCACTTCCCATAACTCCTCCATTGGGATCTCTATGCTCAGTCCGATTGTTGGCTATGAGTATTCTCATCTCTATTCCTCAAGGTCTGGCAAAGCCTCTCAGGAGACAGCTGCACCAAGCTCTTGTAAGCAATCATTTCTTAGAATCTGCAATAGTGTCTGGGTTTGGTCTCTGCATGTGGGATGGATTCTCAGGTAGGGCAGTCTCTGGTTGGCCTTTTCTCTACTCTCTGTTCCACTCTTTGTCCCTGTATTTCCTTTAGACAGGAGGAGTTCTGGTCCTACTTTTTTTTCTTTTCATTTTGTATTGTCTATTTAATTTATTAACATTTCAGATGTTATCTCCCATCACAGTTTTCCCTCCACAAGCTTCCATCCCTTCCTCCTACCCCTGTCTATGAGGGCACTCCCCCATCACCCACTCATCCCCACCTCAGCACTCGAACATTCCCCTACACTGGGTCATCAAGCCTCCACAGAACTAAGAGGTTCCCCTCCCAGTGATTCTTGCAAAGTCAATCTTCTGTAACATAATCAGGTGGAGATATGGGGCCCATATGTGTACTATTTGATTGGTGATTTAGTCATTCGGAGTTTTGGGAGATCTAGTTGGTTTACATTGCTGTTCTTCTTATGGGGTTGCAAACACCCTTCAGTTTCTACAGTTCTTGCCCTAACTTCTCCATTTGGGTACCCATGTTCAGTCCAAAATCTGTCTAAGAACATCCTCATCTGCATTGATTCCACTCGAGTAAAGTCTCTCAGGGAACAGCTATGCTATGCTCTTCTCAGCAAGTACTTCTTGGCATCAACAACAGTGCCTGGGTTTGTTGTCTGCAGATGGGATGGATCCCTAGGTGGAGCAGTCTCTGGATGGCCTTTCCTTCAATCTCTGCTTCACTCTTTGTCCCCACATTTCTTTTTGATAGGAGGTATTCTGGATTAATATTTTTGAGATAGTTGGGTAACCCCATCCTTCTACACAGGCCATGCCTATAAACTAGATATGGTCTCTACAGTTTCTATCTTCCCTTTGTTGGATATTTTGGCTAATGCTCTCTTTGTTGGGTCCTGTGAACTACTTGGTTCCCTGGCATCTGGGACTTTCTAGTGGCTACCTAGTTCCTTCCAGTCCACTGCTACACACTTACTTTTAGATTTCTGACCTTCTGTACTTTACCTTAGATATGCCATCCCATATCTAAGTTGGCCCATCCTTTTCTCTCTCCCTCTAGTCTCCCTCCAAGATCCCTCTCTCCCTCTACTTCCAGTAGATTAATTTCATTCCTTTTCTAAGTAGGACTATAGCATCCACACTTTGATATGACCTTATTTCTTCTTGGGTTTCATATTGTCTGTGAGTTGTATTGTGGATATTCAGAGCTCCTTTTAAACTGATATCCACTTATCAGTGAGTAGATTCCATGTGTCTACTGGGTTGCCTCTCTTAGAATGATATTTTCAAGTTCTGTCCATTTGCCTGTAAATTTCATGATGACATTGTTTTTTTGTTTGTTTTTGTTTTGTTTTTGTTTTTGTTTCTTTTTGTTTTGTTTTTTGAGACAAGGTTTCTCTGTGTAGTCCTGGTTGTCCTGGAACTCACTCTGTAGACCAGGCTGGCCTCAGACTCAGAAACCCACCTGCCTCTGCCTCCCAAGTGCTGGGATTACAGGCGTGCACAACCACGCCTGGCTAAGACATTGTTTTAATAGTTAATACTACATTATGTAAATGTATCACAGTTTTTATATCTGTGATGGTTTGTATATGATTGGCCCAGGAAGTGAACCTATTAGGAGGTGTGGCCTTATTGGAGTAGGTGTGTCACTGAGGGTGTGGGCTTAAGACCCTCTCCCTGGCTGCCTGGAAGTCAGACTTCTACTAGCAGCCTTCAAATGAAGATGTAGAACTCTCAGCTCCTCCTGCACCATGCCTACCTGGATGCTGCCATGTTTCTGCCTTGATGACGGAACCTCTGAGCTTGTAAGCCAGCCCCAATTAAATGATGTCTCTTATAAAACTTGCAATGGTCATGGTGTCTGTTCACAGCAGTAAAACCCTAACTAAGACAGAAGTTGGTACCAGGGACTGGGGTATTGCTGTGATAGGCCTGATCATGCTTTTGTTTGGAAGAATGTGGATTTTGGGACTTTGGATTTGTAAAGCCATGGAATTCTTTAAGTGGGGCTTAATGGGCCAGACTAGTAGGACTATGGAAGACAGTGGTGTTGAGGGTCATTTGAACTATGTAGGCCTGACAGCCCAAGAGGTTTCCATGGAGAAGAACTTTAACATGTGGCTGAGAGACTGTTTTTGTGATGTTTTGGTAAAGAACATGGCTACTTTTTGCCATTGTCTGAAGATACTACCTAGGGCTAAGGTAAAGAGATTTATATTAATTGCATCTGCAAAGGAAGTCTCAAAAAGGCCCAACAAAGACTTTGCTCTCTGGTTAAGTCTGATGAAGAGAATTTTGAACAAACATAGCAAGATGAGAAAGGAAAAGTACAAAATATATAGTTTGAGTATTAAAGGGACTCCAGGAAGTGAAATGGAGCTGAATTCAAGGATATTAAATTGAATTCAAGGAGGCAAGAATCTACCCAGCTAAATTTAGGTCCAGGCTTGGCAGTACAAGCCTTTAATCCCAGGAGGCAAAGATAAGCAGATCTCTGAGTTCAAGGCCAGCCTAGAATGGAGCAAATTCCAGGTGAAGAAAAACTTTAATCCAGGCTTGGTGGACCACACCTTTAATCCCAGTGCTTAGGAGACAGGCCTGCAGATCTCTTGAGTCCAAAGTCAGTCTAAGGAGCAAGATTCAGGACAGCCAACTTAGGCAGTGAAGGAGCTGGGAAAAAGGAAGCTAGTGATAATGTAATAGAACAAAAGGTGGCCAATGTTCCAGCTCCTGCAAGCAGCAGAACTCAGCAGCTTCAGTCATGTGTCTCTGGCTTTACATTCAAGAGGAGAAGGAGACTACTGAAACAATTTGATGCTGTTTAGCTGGAGCTAAGAAATTAGTGGTGATTAAGAAAAGACCAGCATCACTGAGGTGAAATATGGGAAGTGTTTTCTGAGAGCACAAAGAAGCTGTATTCCAGAGATAGCCAAGTGTTCCTCATGCTACAGCTGTACTTGGTAACGTGTAAGAATCATCCAGGTGGTACTGGTTTTGAAGGCATGAAGGCATCATGAAGAACAGCTGATGCTTGGTACTGTGAGAGGCCATGGAAGGCCATTGGTGAAAGTGTACCCTCAGTTGTAATTGACAGCCCATGACTGAAGGGGTCATGCAAAAGAGTTGAGGCTTGGTACCATGAAGAGAGCCTATGAGAGGCTTTGGTGAAGCATAGTTGCAGTGGAAGACCCTAGCATATTGGAGATGCCAGTACCGTGGGATGACCACCAAGAACAGCAGTGGCAGTGGAGTGGATCAATCTGAACTTAGAGTACTACAGAGGGCAGAGCTGGAGAAATGACACCAGCTCTTTGGAGATACGCAGAAGATCATGTATGCATCTCAGACATTGGAACAAGAAACTGTGAAGCTGAAATTGACTTGGGGTACCCAAGATGTTAAAGATGCCAGAGCCACAGGATGCCTGCTAAGGAAAGCTGCTAACAGAGAGTGGAACAAGCTCAGGAGAAAGAACCTAGTTGCAGTCATCAAGGATGAAAAAGGAGTTGGATACCTGAAGACTGCTTTGCCATCAGACATGGAGATAAAGAGTTTGGACTTTGCCCAGCTGGTTTCTCATCTTGTTTGGAGGATTACAGTTAAGTGATTGAATGAATCTCAGAAGAGGCCTTAAACTTTGGACTTTTAACACTGTTGAGACTACTATAGACTACAGGGACTTTTGAAGTTGGACTAAATGTATTTTCCATTATGCTATGTTTAAGTATGGCCCCCATAGACTAAGGTTTGAACAAGCCTATGGGGACCAGGGAGTGGAATGTGATGGTTTGTATATGATTGGCCCAGGAAGTGAACCTATTAGGAGGTGTGGCCTTGTTGGAGTAGGTGTGTCACTGCGGGTGTGGGCTTAAGACCCTCCCCCTGGCTGCCTGGAAGTCAGTCTTCTACTAGCAGCCTTCAGATGAAGATGTAGAACTCTCAGTTCCTCCTGCACCATGCCTACTACCTGGATGCTGCCATGTTTCTGCCTTGATGACAATGGACTGAACCTCTGAGCTTGTAAGCCAGCCCCAATTAAATGTTGTCTCTTATAAAACTTGCATTGGTCATGGTGTCTGTTCACAGCAGTAAAACTCTAACTAAGACAATATCCATTCCGCTGTTGAGGGACATCTGGGTTGTTTCCAGCTTCAGGAAAATGTGGTAAATTTACAGAATGGACTATTACTCAACTGTTGTTTTAGAAATCATAAAATATGCAGGAAATGGATACAACTAAAACAAACAAAATCCCCTTATCATCAGTGAAGTAAGAAAGATCCCAAAGACAAATATGCTGTGTATTTGCTTACACATGGATATTAGGTTTTACGTCTCCTCTAAGCAGTCTATAATCACTATAAACATAGTGGTTAGGCATAGGGTAAGTTACTGGCCAGAAGGGTAAGAGGAATGTATAGCTGTAAAAAGACAGGCGGCAGAGTGAAACAGAATTAAATAAGAAATGGGAATAAAGAATAGATAAAATATGAGAAGGAAAAACTATCATTTGAGAGATCATATAGAAATTTATTAATGTAGAATTTTCTTAACATGAACACGTATACCAAAGAAATCTAAATTTAATAACCAATAATGGGAGTGACACTGAAACAAATATACATATTTTGACATGAAGTGAAACTTCCTGTGCCACAAATGTGTTGTATCTTATTAAATTGCTGACATAAAAGAACCTATCAAAACCCCCAAACAAGTCATTCATTGCCAAAGATACAGGTTTCTCTTCACAAACTGGTGGTAAGTTTGTCATGGTGAGAACAATGCTATATATCTCATTGAACATGGAAAATCCACACCCTCACAACTGGAATGCATTTTATATGCAGCCAGAGGAAAATGGTAATTATCAATATTACTATAAATTCTCAAATTTACAATGATGCCTTTCATGAATTATACCCTGGTGAAATAGCAGTACAAACATCGTGGAGATATCATACAACATATTTTGATATAGAACCCATGTCTGACATTGACTGGATGACCAAGACCCTGAGCCAAAATAGGACAAAGGGCTGGGGATAAACCAAATACTTCTTTTCTGATAAGGAAAATATCAACAAAATGACTTGTGGTGGAATTACACTATAATAATAGGGTGTAGTAACAAATGAGTGTACATAAGAAAATCATTTACATGAAAGCACTAGATAAATAGTTGTTTAATAATTGAATATAAACAAGCATTTATCTATGTAAAGTAGTAAATATGTAAAATATGTAGTGCTACATATTTAATATTTAAATAAGACTTTTAAATATCAAATTTGTGCTCATTAAATATTAAAATTTGTACAACTCAATATCATTTTCTAATTAAAAATAACACAATTTTTCTTGCTAAAAGATTACTCTAAAATAAAAATAAATGAAGACATCAATCACTTAACCAAATTAAACAATAATTATCATATAAGCAAAATATACAGTCATAAGTTCGCAGACTATAAATTTTCATATTAAAGCAGGAATGGTAGGGTATATGTTCTATTGTGCATTATTTATTACAAATATCTAAGATTCATTGATACTCTAACTAGTAAAATTCTCTTATGTACACAAAATTCAATAGAACCATCATGCTTATATTGTTGGCATGAAAATGATTACTACAAAATTTTTGAAAACTGTAGCCATTGACTCTAAGTACTGGATATTTAAAGTGCCTAAATATCTATGACTTTTCCACTTCAGAAAACAAAGAAATGACCTTTTCCAGAATTAATCCTCTTAGATAATCATTTGTGCATACAGTACATATATATATATATATATGTATATATATATATGTTGTGTGTGTGCATGTATGTGTGTTTAGCAGAGACAAGAATTTTCAAAATCATCTTAATTTATTTGATCCATTATGTAGATTTGTATTGTACATATGTCACAAATAGTGCACCAAATAAAATAAAGTATGAGTAAAATAATACAAATTAAAGATATCCCAGTAATCTACTATTTGAATAACAGCACAGTTTTATTTTTTAAGTGGAAGCTTCTGATAACTCCCTCCATACATTACCAAAGACAAAATCAGGGTATAAAAAGACATTAACATTCTGATGTGACCATACATGAAAATAACCAAGTAATACTTTATAGTAACTGCAATCGGCTAAGAATAAAGTTCTGCTGAATTTGTCTATACATGTGTATTTTTCCCTGATATGTAACTAGTCAAGATCAGAAACAGTAACAGAACACTCTGAGCTGGAAAAACAGAGCACAATCTACTTTTGTCCTCATCATTTATCTAGGAGAAGAGTATGCAGAAAAATAAGAAAGTAACAGATTGTTTCATACATTTTCTTCAGAACATAGCCATATTGAAAAGATAATTATCCACATGATGTTAATCACTGCAGAAATTTCATTGCCAAATTAAAATGAGAATTGCATATGTATGTTCATTTTTTAAACTGTGTATGTAATATACTATATATAATCTAACTGTGAATAAATTCTAACTATACATAAATCAAATTTAAGTATACTATATATGCGTATGTATGCATTCATAGGTATGTTTACAGAAAGAACACACACACACACACACACACACACACACATATATATATATATATATGTATAGACATACATATATATACTTGTGAATACAGTATAACATAGACATAACCATGCTTTTGTTATAAACTACAAACTACAAAATATAAACTTTAACATGACAATCAAAAACAGGTTATTTTATGTCATTGAAATGCTTCTCAAATTTGTGATTTTTACATAACCATGTAAAGTTAGCTTTAAAATTTTCCACTTATTCATAGAAAATAAACACCATCAAATATAGATTAGATTTGTGTAAAAGCATCAGTAAGTATAATGGTATTTCTAGAGCTGAATATAGGGAAAATATTTGTAAGTAAATTCTGTTTTCTAGAGTATCTTTCAAAGAGACATTTATTTTCAGTTAATACAGTTGATCTTTTATCCTGAGTATCAACAACTCTAACTTTAAGTGTGTTTAAAGTATATTTCCTACAGGGATAAGGAAGGGGAGTTTCTGATTTGCTCCACTATTGAAAATGGAGTCATAGACACTAAACAATTTTTAGATGGTCTCTAATTTCCTGATAATCTATTATTATGATTATAATCACTTATTGAATATCTGATAATAGAATGTGAATATACTTTACCATACACAATACAGAATTTATTACAAAGTATTAAGTGTGTATCACCATTTTCCAATAAAATAGAAAGCTTATTTTTAATATTTATGAGATATTATGGATTCTTATACACATAAAATCAAAGAAATATGTCATTAGAATCAGCAGTAGCACCTAGTCATTACCAGTAGGTTTATTCATGTAGCCTTTGGAGGAAGAAGGCTTATAATTTTGTACCTAAGGTATCAATATTGGCTATATATAATATCCTTTTAGGACACATTAATTTATTATTCTGAACATATACCCAAGATAATTTTAGGGAATATCTATATATTTGTAGCCCAAAGAGATTACTGTTGTCACCAACTGTAATTTTTCAAGGACATTCAGGTCACATAGTCTAAATTTTTAGTCATTATGTGAAAATGAATACATCCATTTTTGTACTTAAGCTCTAGCAAATGTATGTTTTTAAAAGACAACAAAGTCTTAAAGATAGTCAAATAGACAAATAGACATATACACTTCTTGTTGACTGAATGCTGATGATAGTCAAATGTAGCTGAGAGTATGTGTTACTACTAAGCCTAAAGCTAAAACTGGTTTAGCTATCTCCACTAATTTATTTTTCATGAATGTTATCTTCCCTCTTTCAAACAATTAGAAGCAATTCTGAATTACTTTGCATGAAGCATGGTATATATCAATAAATTCCTTCTCTTCTGCCCCAAGACAATAGAATCTACCTGTCTCCCAGAGCAGTCTACCATATAAAGGAACACAGATGAGATGCCTGCCATTATATCCACGCCAATTATGACTCCCCCCACACAGATTCCAACTGATGTGTAATCTATCTCATTATGTCCAACCTTTATTCCCCTTCTGTCTTGTAACTCCACTTCAACATGTAGCAGACTAGCAAACCTATCCAGCAACCCACCAAATCTGCAACTTACCTGTAGTCCAGGAGGTTTTCTATGTCCAGGAATACAGATTGACTTGCCTGTACATGAAACCCAAATGCAGCATTTCTCCCAGGAGTTCTGCCCTAACCAGAGATACAAGGACACAGGGACACAAAAGGCCTGCTGTAATCAGGTATACAGAAGACCTACCCTAACAAGAGATACCACTATCTGTGTTTCAGGAGACCTGATTTAACACAGTTTACACAGCTCTACCTGTCTCCAAGTAGGTTGCTCTAGTCAGAGACATCCAGTCCAGTTAACACCAGAGATAACCAGATGGCAGAAAGCAAGCACAAAAACATAAAGCACAAGAGAACATGTAATTTGACATGATCAAAAACCAGTTCTCTTATTATAGCAAGCATTGGTATCCTAACACACTTGAAGTGCATGATTCTGACCTAAAATCCCATCTCCTGAAGATGAAATATAAGGAAGATATAAATGATTTGGTAAAGAGATACAAGAAAGCAGAGCCAAACACTTAGAATCCCTTAAAGAGGAAATAAATTAACCCTTATATAAACAAAGAAAAATATATCAATGTAATTATATAAAATATAATCAAACGTGTCAATGAATTGAACAAAACAGTCTAAGAGCTAAAAACGGAAATAGAAACAATAAAAAAGTAACAGATGGAGGCAACCCTGGTTGCTGGACAACCAAGGAAAGAGGTCAGGAGCTACAAATGTACATATCACCAACAGACTATAAGTGATGGAAGAGAAAATCTCAGGCATAGAAAGTACCATAAAAGATGGCAACACATCAGTCAATGAAAACACAAAGGGTAAAAAGTTCCTAACCAAAAACATCCAGGAAAATTCAGATACAAAGAAAAGGTGAAACCAAAGAATAATAGGAATAGAAGAGGATGAAGATTCCTAGCGATAAAACATCTGCAAACAATGATAGAAGAAAACTTTCCTAACCTAAAGAAAGAGATGACCATAAGCATAAAAGAAGATTGGACCAGAAAACAAAATCCTGCTTCTATATAATGATAAAACACTAAATGTATAGAACAAATAAAGAATATTAAAAGTTTTAAGGGAAAATAGCAAGTAACATATAAAAGCAGAACTATTTGAATTGTACCAGACTTCTAAAGAAGAAGTCTAAAGAGACACTAAAAGCTAGAAGGTCATGAACAGATGTCATATAGACCATAAAAGACCACAAATGTGAGCACAGGTTACTACATCCAGCAAAGTCTCAATCACCATAGATAGAGAATCCAAGATATTGCAGGAAAAAAACAAAATTTAAAAAGTATCTTTCTATTAATCCAACCCTACAGAGGATACAAGAAGCAAACCTCCAACACAAAGAGTAACTACACCCAAGAAAACACAAGAAATTAATCACCTCATAGCAAAACCAAAAGAACACACATACACACACACACACACACACACACACACACACACACAAGCACACACATACACAATACCACCTCCAATAACAAAAATAACAGGAACTAAAAATCATTGGACTTTAATGCTGAATACAAGCAAACCTAAGTCACAAAGACAGAAACTGCCTCAGAGTAAAGGGTTAGAAAAAAGTGAAGTCTCAGTTCTGAACATAGATGCCCCAAATTGAAGGGCACTCACATTTGTTAAAAAAAATAACTGTACATTAAAGCTCAAAACATACATAGAACCTCATATAATAATAGAACAAGATTCAACACCCTACTCTCACCAATGTTCAGGTCATTGAAAACAAAAATAAACAGAAACACAGTGAAAAAAAACCAAAGAGACTAAACAAATGGATTTATCAGATATGTACAAAACATTTCACCTGAAAACAAAAAAATATGCCTTCTTTTCAGCACCTCATAAAACATTCTCCAAAATAATCCATGTAATGGGACATAAAACAAGCTTTAACAGATAACAGATACAAGAAGACTGAAATACTCTGATGTAATATGTCAGTTCAGCAGGGACTAAGTCTGGATGGAGTTCAATAGCAACAAAAACAACAAAACAGAAAGCTTCATGAAGAAATTTGAGCGGACCCAAACTATCAAGTTAACCTCACACCTGCAATCTCTAGAACAAAAAGAAGCAAACACACCCAAGAGAAATAGAGAGCAGGAAATAACCAAACTCAAAGTTGAAATCAACCAATGACAAACAACAGTAACAATACAAAAAATCAGAAAAAAACAAGAAGTGTTTTTTTTTAAGAAAACCAACTGCATAGATAATCCCATAGAAAAGTTAACTAAAGGGTACAGAGACAGTATTCAAATTAACAAAATCAGAAATGAAAGGAGAGAAATAATTACAGACACTAAGGAAATTTTTAAAAAATCATCAGATCTTACTACAAAATTCTGTACTCAACAAAACTGGAAAATCTAGATGAAACAAACAGTTTTCTATACAGATACCACATAGCCAAGTTAAATCAACATCACATAAACTATTTAAAAAGCCCCATAACCCATGAGGAAATAGCAGTCATTAAAAACTTAACAACCAAAAAATCCCAGGTTCAGATGGTTTTAGGGAAGAATTCTACCAGATTTTAAAAGAAGACCTTAATACCAATACTCTCCAAAGTATTCCACAAAATAAAACCAGAATGTACACTACCCAATTCATTCTATGAAGCTACAGTCACTCTGATACTTATAGCACACAAAGATTCAATAAGAAAGAATATTTTAGACTAATTTAATTTATGAATATGAAGGGAAAACTACTCAATAAAACTTATGCAAATTGAATCCAAGTACATATCGAAACCATCATTTACCACAATCACACAGGTCTCATCCCAGGGATTCAGGAATAGTTTATTATTAAAAAAAAAAAACTGAACAACTGAGAAAGGGGAAAGCCTTTGGAATGTAAACAAAGAATATAGAAAATAAAGAGAAAAAAAACCAAAAACCAAAAAAAAAACAAAACAAAACAAAAAAACCTGAAAAATGTAATTTACTATATAAATGATCTAAAAGGTAAAATCACATGATTATCTCAATAGACGCTGAAAAAGCATTTGACAAACTATAATGTCCATTCATGTCAAAAGATGTTGAGACATAGAATACATTGCATATAACAAGACATGATAAAAGATACATATCAAACCAAAAGTCAACATCAAATGAAATGGAAAAAATATTAAATTAATCCCACTAAAATCAGGGACAAGAGAAGGCTGCCAATTATCTCCATATCTATTTAATATAGTGCTCAAATTTCTTACTAGAGCAATTAGATAACAAAGGAGACAAAGAAGATAGAAACTGGAGAGGAATAAATCCAGATATCACTAATTAAGGAAGACATAATAAATTACATGACCTACTCCCAAAATTCTGAGAGAACTCCTTCAGCTGATAAACAGCTTCAGCAATGTGGATAGAGATAAAATAAACTCAAAAAAATGAGTAGCTTTCTTTTATACAAATGATAATAAACAGGCTAAGAATGATACTAGGGAAACGACAGCCTTCAAAATAGCCACAAATAGTATAAAATGTGTTGGTATAACTCTATCCATGCAAATGAAGATCTGTATGACAAGAACTTCAAGTCCTTGAAGAAAGAAATAGAAGACCTCAAAAGATGGAAATGTCTACCAAGCTTATGGATTGGTAAGACTAACATAGTAAAAATGGCCATCTTACCGACAACAATCTACAGTATCAATGGAATTTCCATCAATATTCCAGCACAATTCTTCACAGTTATAGAAAGAGCACTTCTCAACTTTATATGGAAAATATCCTAGGATAGCCAAAACAATTCTCAACAATAAAAGAATTTCTGAGGGAATCAATATCCCTCACCTCAAACTGTAGTACAGAACAATAATGAGTAAAATCCAATACCAAGACAGTCATGTTGATAAGTGGAATGTAATTGAAGACCCAGAAATAAACCCACATTCCTATGGACATGTAAACATTTATAAAGCTAAAGCCATACAATGGGGAAAAGAAAGGATCTTCAAAAAATGGTGCTGGTCTAATTGGTAATCTGAATGTTGCAAAATTCAAATTGGTCCATATTTCTTGTCTTGTACAAACCTGAAGTTGAAGCAGATCAAGCACATATACATAAAACTAAATATACCAAATATAATAAAACAGAAAATGCGAAATAGCCTTGAACACATTCACATAGGGGAAATTTTCCTGAAATAGTTAATAGCACTAATAATTCAGACTCTAATATCCACAATTGAAAAATAGAACCTCATGAAATTGAAAAGCTTCTGTAAGTCAAAGGACACTGTCAATAAGACAAAACAGCCACCTACAGATTTTGAAAACATTTTCACTAACTCTATATCCTATAGAGGGATAATATCCAAAACATATAAAGTCAAAAAGGTAGACTCAATAAAACCAAATAAACCAGTTAAAAAGTTGGGTACAGTGCTAAAAAGAATTCTTGACAGAGGAATCCAAAACTGCTGAGAGCAGTGAAATAAAGTTTAGCATCCTTAGTCATCAGGTAAATGCAAGTCAAAACCATAGTGAGATTCTACCTTACACCAGTCAAAATGTCTATATCAAAAATTCAGATGCTACAAAGAATGTGGGAAAAGAAGAACGCTCCTCCATTGCTGGTGGGATGGCTAACTGGTACAGCCACTCTAGAATTCAATCTGGCTATTCCTCAGAAAATTGCAAATGATTCTACCTGAAGATCCAGGTATACCACTTCTAAGCATATACCCAAATGATGCTCCTCCATACCACAAGGACATGTGTTCCACCATGTTCAGAGCATTTTTATTCATAATAGCCAAAAGCAGGTAATAACCCAGATGATGCTCAAATGATGAATGGATAAAGAAAATGTGGTTCAGTTACACAGTAGAATGCTATACAGCTATTATAAAAGAGGACATCATGAATTTTGCAGGTAAATTGATGGAACTAGAATATATCCTGAGTAAGGTAACCCATATTCAAAAGGACATACATGGTATATACTCACGGACAAGTGGATATTAACCAAAAAGGATAGACTATCCATAATACAAAAACTGACTTATGAAGTTTAACAAGAAAGAAATCCCAAGTGCAGATTCTTTAGTCCCACGTAGAAGTGGGAAGAATATAATCATGAGAGGCAGATGGAGTATGAAAACTGGATGGAAGTGGGGAGAGGAATGTGAAACAAGGAGCAGAATCAACCATGGTGGAAGGCAAGAGAGAAGCTCAGAGGGCCAGGAGAATGAATGGAAATATGGAGCTGCAGGGGTTGGTGATGGGGAAATCTTTAGGAATTCCCAGAGGTCTGGGGTTTGAGAAGTTCCCAGGAGTCAATGGAGATGACATTTGCTGAAGTGCCAAACAGAGGAAAGATAGAACCTAAAAGACTACCTCTAGTAGATAGACAGGGCTCCCAGTAGACTAATGTGTCCACTCAGCTACCTTCAATTTATTTTATTTAGAATTTATTCCTGTCTAAAAAATTCAAGGATGAAAATGAAGTAGAGACTAAAGGAAAGTCCATGCAATGATGCGCCCAATTTTTGATCAATTCTATGCACAGGCACCAATGCCTGACACTATTATTTATGCCATGTTATTCTTGTAGACAGTTTACTAGATTGGCTGTTCTCTCAAAGCCTATAATTAATTGACCAAGATAGACGCTCATATTTATAGCCAACCATTGGACTTAGGTCAAGGCCCTATATGGAAGTACAGGGGAAGGATTGAAGGAACTGAAGGAGATGGCAATCACATAGGAAGACCAACAGTGTGAACTAAGCTGGACCCCTCAGAGCTCTCGAAGACTCAAACTAACAATCAAAGAGCATACATGGGCTGGTACATGTACCCCAGCACATATGTAGCAGAGGATTGCCTTGTCTGGCCTCAGTGAGAGAGGATGGGTCTAATCTCATAGAGACTTGATGCCTCTGGGAAGAGAGATGCTGGTATGGGTGAAGTGGGAGTGGTAGATTGGTGAGGGAGGTGAGTGTATGGGTGGGATGGGGAGCAGCCTTTCAGAGTCAAAGGGAGTGGCATGGGCTGAAGAAGTATAGGAGGGGAACTAGTAAGGGGGGCAACATTTGAAATGTAAATAAATAAAATAATTTAATATAAAAAGGTTAAAATATTTCTCATTCAAAATGCATACCATTTACTTGCAGATAGAATGATGCTAAGATTTAAACACATTAAATAACTTCTATAGAACTGTTTGGTCTATTTTCTATGACTACTTTTGGTTTTCAATGTAGAAATATTAATTTCATATTCTCACAATTATTAATAAAAATTACTTTAGAACATTAACTCTGCAAAACTTCATTGTATTGGGTCTTGATCATGTTTCTACTCAACTTTTGTTGAATGAGAGATGAGAAAAATAGTTTTTCATCCTAATCAATAAAAAGATAAAAGTAGAGATATCACCAATGTGCAACTTAGTATATCAGTTTTAATTATAGAAATGTGGATGACTAGTTCATTACAGTCATAGAAATAATTCAACAGGAGCTGCATCACCAACATAGTATCCCTAATTAGTTGAAAGCTCAGTAAGGCTAGGACTCTGAAATATAATGTGAAACTTGCAGGTAGGTCAAAAGCTAACAGTCTGGTTCAGAGAGATTTTCCAGGTGATTTGACTGATCTATGCATTGTTAACAAGTGGATGCTGGTGTCTGGTTCTTAGATGATTCTTGAGCAGTCTGTCTCTTCCAGATGACTGAACATGTCTCAGCCTGTTTTAGGCATCAAGGTTTTTCAGAAGGAAATCTCTGTGAAGTCTTTAGTAGTTATATTTGTTGAAGAGGTACCTAGTGCTTATATTCAGGGACTTTTTCCTGTGAAATACTGAGCTTATTGAGGTTCCATGCAGGACAGAATATTTTATCTGCCTTTTGAACATCCTTTTCTATTATGGAGGAATTGCTACAACCAAGTTCCCAAACATTAGAGAATACTTCAGGAGCCAGACAATGATGGCTACATATTGAGCTTATTGGCTTTATGGGCTGTATTATGTGATCCTGTCTGAAAGTAAACAAAATTAAACAGAAGTAAGAAAAATATATGAGTACATGATTAGTGTGTTGTAGATTTGTTTGCTAGATACTATTATAAATGTGGGCAGAGTGAAAAAGAAAAAGTTATGGGAAGTATCAGAATATTAGAGCATGAATGGGGAAGAAAGGATGGTTTCATTTTATGTGATGCCAACAACAAACAGATGCCATACTTAAAAGTCTATGTATATATCTTCAATTAAAAAGCTTTTTGATTCAATGTAGAATAAAATTGTCATTGGATATGAGGGTAAGTTTTTTAGCTTTTCTCTCTACATGATAATATTTTTCTTTACAAGAACATGGAATTACATCATTGTGCAGATTCATTTAATGTGTTGGATGGTCTATATTATAATACAGAAGGTGAAATCTATACAGTGCATATTCACAAACTTTAAAGTGCCCAGTATAGGGGAATGCCAGGACAGGGTAGAGGGAGCTGGTGGGTTGGTGAGTAGGGGGAAGGCGGAATGGGATAGGGTGTTTTTAGAGGGGAAACCAGGAAAGGGGATAACATTGAAATGTAAATAAAGAAAATATCTAAGAAAAAAGAAAAATGATCCATTTTACGGCAAGAACACTTCGGGGTTATGAACAATTTCTTTTTTCTGGGGACTGGTATTTGGGTTTAAGTACTCAAGTGATCCAGTGCTTCCTTCCTGATTCCACCTTGAAATTGCAGGATCATAAAGCATATAACATCTTGCAAAAAAACACAAAGAAAGTGAATAAATAATAAATAAAGTTTCTAATTTTGTATATACCATCACACTAAATGGATCCATTATGTAGGTATATACAGGTTTTATTACATTACACATATTTACACAACTAGAAACATTTATTTAATATATTATAATGTATGGCATAAAGATCTGTTTTCAACAATAACATTTTGGATCCTTAATATGTCTTAGAATCTCTTGGTGAATACAGACACATGTTTAACCATCTGGGAATGTAGAAAGTTTCCAAGGAAATCTATTTCCCAAAGGTTGAGAAATGTGTTCAATGCTTCATGACATTTCAAGTTTCAAAAACTTTTTTTTAATAGTTCATGTTCTGCAGATATCAATTAACTTGGTCATATTGAACAAGTAGCTAAAGGAAGACAGAAGAATCCATATTAATTTTATTTTCACTTCATTTGTTTATGTCTTTCTCAGAATATACTTTTGTGTATATATGTATGAGGTTATGAAGATTTAAAAATTTATCAAATATATCATGAATTCTACATAATTAGTTTGAAGCATGTGGTTTTCACTATGGGAATTGGAAACACGGAGATTTTCATTTTCTCTGTAACTTTGAGATATTTTCATTGTCAATCTTAATGGTTGAACTCTATTTCTTTTAACATTTAGTATGAAATACAGAAGACACAAAAAGTAAGATAATCACAGTATATACAAATGATGTTCTGCCATTATGAGAGCTTCTACCAATTCTCTTACCTCCTGTTCAAATAGGAAATACGAAAGCACAATGTCACAAATTCTTTCTCTGCCTTTATATGCAGACCATTAATTCCTCCGATAAATCACTGCCACCTTCTGAAAATATTTAATCATAAGAATTTTTTTGGCTCATTTACTATGTGTTTTTTCTGAAACCTTCCTTGACATTATAAAAGTTTTATTGTTTAAAATGGTGACATTATCAAGGAAGGATTTTTATTAATTTTAAATGAACTGAATTAGTTTTCATTGCTTATGAACAACTCTAGATTATGATTTATAAAAGAATGAAAGACAAGCAAGTTTTACAATTTTTATTGATGTTGAGAGAAAACAAGGAACCCAAAAATTTTAGTGTTAAATGCATTTATAATAACACTACTCACAATGTTAATTGGCTTTTAATAGAGGACAAAAGAAGGATATACATATAAATTCATGGAGAAATGATGTATTCAGTTGTATTTGTTTATAAAATATTTTGACATTATAAGATATTTATTCTTTAAAACTATAAAAATATTAATAAGTTACTAAAAACTAATCATAAGACTGGTGACTCTGTATTAATTAATATTATACTCAGTACATCTAGATATGGCTGTATGCCATAATAGGAGTTGAGTGCAAGTTATTTCATAACATGATTTTCTTTTTCCTTTGGGACCAGTGGCACTGTGCAAATGCAGTTATTTATTTGCTGGATATTGTATGCATTTGGATGCTATTGTTATATCCTATCATGTTCTCCTGCTTAATATGAAGCACCAACATTTCAGGTTGTTTTCTTCTCAGTCTTGCCTTCCACTGACAAAATAATATATTAATTTACGTCTCAATTTTATGTATAATCAAAATGAAATGA
Organism: Apodemus agrarius; assembly: GCA_964023405.1. Taxonomy (NCBI): domain Eukaryota; kingdom Metazoa; phylum Chordata; class Mammalia; order Rodentia; family Muridae; genus Apodemus; species Apodemus agrarius. The sequence continues at coordinate 81,299,873 of OZ030017.1, forward strand.
TTTTTATTGGTCCCTCTATCTTCTTAAATGAGTAAATCTTAGCCATGACAAAACTTTAAAAATAGATTTGGTTTTCAAGCTATGGGTCTCTTAGTTTTCATTTCTAACATCCTTGAGATGTAAAAGATATCAGGATAATATACATATTCCGTGAACATCAAGAACTTCTCTCTCTAAAATCTGGTCAAAGGACTTTCCAACTCCACAGACATATTCATTGAAATTCATAATAAAATATTATATATAATACACTAAAATGTATTTGAACTAATTCTTACTTGAATTTAGAGTTAATATAATAGCATATATCTTGGCAATGGTATCCCTTTGGTTTGAGGTTTGTATATACTCTGTCCACATTTGTCTTTACAAATAGAATAAAACTTTGTCAAATGTGTGCAAATGGAAGTACTTAAATGCTTCCACTAAAACAAATTATGTATCATTCCTAACTGGGAACATGTTGCTATCCTTCTTCCCACTAGTGTGGGAGTGCACATTTGTTCCTATTGAGAGAGGACCCTCACCCCGACCCCAATTTAGTTCAAACACTGTGAAAATGGGGCTGACAGCAAACCAGTAGCCAACATCAAAATAAATGGAGAGAAACTTGAAGCAATCCTACTAAAATCAGGGACTAGACAAGTCTGCACTCTCTCTCCATATCTTTTCAATATAGTACTTGAAGTTCTAGCGAGAGCAATTAGACAATATAAGGAAGTCAAAGGGATACAAATTGGAAAGGAAGAAGTCAAACTATCATTATTTGCAGACGATATGATAGTTTACCTAAGCGACCCAAAAAACTCCACCAGAGAACTTCTACAGCTGATAAACAACTTCAGCAAAGTGGCTGGTTATAAAATTAACTCAAGCAAATCAGTAGCCTTATTTTACTCAAAGGACAAGCAGGCTGAGAAAGAAGTTAGGGAAATAACACCCTTCACAATAGCCACAAACAACATAAAGTACCTTGGAGTAACTCTAACCAAGCAAGTGAAAGATCTGTATGACAGGAGTTTCAAGTCCTTGAAGAAAGAAATCAAAGAAGATCTCAGAAGATGGAAAAATATTTCTTGCTCCTGGATTGGCAGGATCAATATAGTAAAAATGGCCATCTTGCCAAAAGCAATCTACAGATTCAATGCGATCCCCATCAAAATCCCAACTAAATTATTCATAGATCTAGAAAGAGCAATTCTTAAATTCATCTGGAGCAACAAAAAACCCAGGATAGCTAAAAGCATTCTCAACAATAAAAGGACTTCTGGGGGAATCAATATCCCTGACCTCAAGCAGTACTACAGAGCAATTGTGTTAAAAACTGCATGGTATTGGTACAGCAACAGGCAAGTATATCAATGGAATAGGATTGAAGACGCAGAAATTAACCCACAGATTTATGGTCACTTGATCTTTGATAAAGGAGCCACAACCATCCAGTGGAATAAAGATAGCCTTTTCAACAAATGGTGCTGTTTCAACTGTAGGTCAACATACAGAAGAATGCGAATTGACCCACTCTTATCTCCTTGCACTAAGATCAACTCCAAGTGGATCAAGGACCTCCACATAAAAACAGACACACTGAAACTGGGAAGACCCTGGAGGACATGGGCACAGGGGGAAAGTTCCTTAACAGAACACCAATAGCTTATGCTCTAAGATCAAGAATCGACAAATGGGACCTCATAAAATTACAAAGTTTCTGGAAAGCAAAGGACACTGTCAGAAGGACAAAACGGCAACTAACAAAGTGGGAAAAGATCTTCACCAACTCCACATCCGACAGAGGGCTAATATCCAATATATACAAAGAACTCAAGAAGTTAGACCGCAAAGAAACAAATAACCCTATCAAAAAATGGGGCACAGAGCTAAACAAAGAATTTTCACCAGAAGAAATTCGGATGGCCGAGAAACACCTTAAAAGATGTTCAACATCATTAGTCATCAGGGAAATGCAAATCAAAACAACCCTGAGATTCCACCTCACACCAGTCAGAATGGCTAAGATTAAAAACTCAAGAGACAACAAGTGCTGGCGAGGATGTGGAGAAAGAGGAACACTCCTCCACTGTTGGTGGGATTGCAAAATGGTAAAACCGCTCTGGAAATCAGTTTGGCGGTTCCTCAGAAAATTGGGCATGTCCCTTCCAGAGGACCCTGGCATACCACTCCTGGGCATATACCCAGAGGATTCCCCTGCATGCAATAAGGACACATGCTCCGCTATGTTTATAGCAGCCTTGTTTATAATAGCCAGAAATTGGAAGGAGCCCAAATATCCCTCAAAGGAGGAATGGATACAGAAAATGTGGTATATTTATACAATGGAATACTACTCAGCAATTAAAAATAATGAATTCATGCAATTTGTAGGTAAATGGTTAGACCTGGAAAATATCATCCTGAGTGAATTAACCCAATCACAAAAGAATGCACATGAAATGCAATCACTGATAAGTGGATATTAATGAGCCCAGAAGCCCTAAATACTCAAGACACTAATAGCAAGTCAAATGATTCCCAAGAAGAAGAAAGGAGAGGACCCTGGGCATGTAAAGATTGCATCCAGTTTAGTAAAGAAACCGAGGGGGGAGGGGGAATGATTGGGGAACAGTTGGGGGGGAGAGGAACTATGGGAACTCTGGTGGGTGGGAACTGGGAAAGGGGAAAGCCTTTGGAATGTAAACATAGAATATAGAAAATAAAAAAAAAATTTAAAAAAAATATTGGTCTAGAAAAAAAATGGGGTACAGAGCTAAAGAAAGAATTTTCACCAGAAGAAATTCGGATGGCCGAGAAACACCTTATCTATCTTGTTGATTTTCTCAAAGAACCAGCTCCTGGTTTGTTGATTCTTTGTATGGTTCTCTTTGTTTCAATTTGATTGATTTCAGCCCTGAGTTTGATGATTTCCTGTCTTCTACTCCTCCTGGGTGAAATTGCTTCTTTTTGTTCCAGAGCTTTCAAGTGCGCCATTAAGTTGCTAGTATATGCTCTCTCCTGTTTCTTTTTGGAGACACTCAGAGCTATGAGTTTTCCTCTAAGCACTGCTTTCATTGTGTCCCATAGATTTGGGTATGTTGTGCCTTCATTTTCATTAAATTCTAAGAATTCTTTGAGTTCTTTCTTTATTTCTTCCTGGACTAAGGTATCATTGAGTAGACTATTGTTCAGCCTCCACGCGTATGAGGATTTTCTGTTGTTTTTGTTGCTATTGAAGAACACTCTTACTCCATGGTGATCTGATAAGAGGCATGGGATTAGTTCGATCTTTTTATATTTGTTGAGATCTGTCTTGTGTCCAATTATATGGTCCATTTTGGAGAAGGTACCATGAGGGGCTGAGAAAAAGGTATAGTCTTTTGCTTTAGGGTGAAATGTTTTATATATATATATATATATATATATATATATATATATATATATATATATCTGTTAAATCCAATTGGTCCAAAGTTTCGATGAGTTTCTCTGTGTCTCTGTTTAGTTTCTGTTTTCCTGGTCGGAAACTGTGGATAGTGGAGTATTGAGGTCCCCCACAATCATTGTGTTAGGTGCAATGTGTGCTTTGAGCTTTAGTAAGGTTTCTTTTACAAATGAGTGTGCCCTTTCATTTGGAGCGTAGATGTTTAGAATTGTGAGTTCTTCTTGGTGGATTCTTCCTTTGACTAGCAAGAAGTGACCTTCTGTGTCTCTTTTGATGACTTTGGGTTGAAAGTCAATTTTATCTGATATTAAGAGATGTTCAACATCATTAGTCATCAGGAAAATGCAAATCAAAACATCATACAATGGAATACTACTCAGCAAGTCAAATGATTCCCAAGAAGAAGAAAGGAGATGATCCTGGGCCTGTAAAGATTGGATCCAGTTTTGTAGACCCAGAACAGAGAAACAGTGGGGGGAGGGGGAATGATTGGGGAATAGGTGGGGGCGAGAGGAATAATGGGATGTATGGTGGGGGGGGACTGGGAAAGGGGAAAGCCTTTGGAATGTAAACATAGAATATAGAAAATAAAAAATTTAAAAAAAAAGAAAATGGGCCTGAGACACAAAATGTACTTTCCTGACAGCTTGCTTCATGATTTTTTCATTAGCATATATAGTAAATACAACCTCATGATCTTCTGGAAATAGTCTCTCCTCTCTTGTGCCTATTTGCCAACTGCCTGGTAGAAACAGATGTATCTCATTGATATTGGCACAGGAAGCTTGAAATGCTCTAGGATTTTATCAGGAAAAGTACAAGAAGCTTCAAAAGAGAAAAAGAGAAAATAAAATGGATGGCAGTGAGTAAAGTCCATTAGACGCAAAAATGAAGAGTGACATGTAAATGGGGTGATAAAATTAAAGGATGATCAATGAAACCTGGAGGGTTTAGGGTTTCTTGGTTTTTTTTTTGTTTGTTTTGTTTTGTTTTGTTTTATATGGAACCCCACAGAGGACAGCCATACAGACAGGCCAGGCAACAATCTGTCTTTAAGCACATCATAGTATCAGTAAGCGTCTCAAACCTTGTTGCACTTGCTCCAAGAGATGGATCCCAAGTTGGGCCAGTTATTGAACATCCCATCCTTCAGTCTTCATTTTTGTCCCAGCAGTTCTTTTTTTTTTTCTTTTTTTTTTCCCGAGACAGGGTTTCTCTGTGTAGCTCTGGCTGTCCTGGAACTCACTCTATAGACCAGGCTGGACTCGAACTCAGAAATCCACCTGCCTCTGCCTCCCAAGTGCTGGGATTAATGGTGTGTGCCACCAGCAACTGGCTGTCTGTGCAGTTCTAATAGACAGGAACAAATTCTGTGTCATGAATTTTGACTGTGGGTTAGTAACTCTGTGCCTCTCCTTGAAGCCCCTTCTATCTACTGTAGGTGGAGTCTATGAAGAGGTACTCCTCACTTCCCCCTACTTTCTGCTTGTCTCCATTCATTCTCTTGACCTCTGAGCTTCACTGCTGCCCCCACCTGTGATTCTGTCCCATTTTCACTTCCTCCTTCCCGCTACTACCCTGGTCCCTCCCTCCCTTTTCTTATTATGATAGTTTCCTTCCCCTTTTCTTTTTTCTTTTTCTTTCTTTTTATTTTTTAATTTATTTATTTATTTATTTTTTTGGTTTTTCAAGACAGGGTTTCTCTGTATAGTCCTGGCTGTCCTGGAACTTACTCTATAGACCAGGCTGACCTCGAACTTACAAATCTGCCTGCCTCTGCCTCCTGAGTGCTGGGATTAATGGCATGCGCCACCACTGCCCAGCCCTTCCCCTTTTCTAAGTAGAAGTGAAACATCCTTACTTGAGCCTTTCTACTTGCTACACTCCTTATCAATTGTGTCCTGTACATTTTGTGCTTTTTGGCTAATATCCACTTATAAAAGACGTACTCCTCCACTGCTGGTGGGATTGCAAGATGGTACAACCGCTCTGGAAATCAGTATGGCGGTTCCTCAAAAAATTGGGCATGACACTTCCAAAGGACCCTGTCATACCACTCCTGGGCATATACCTAGAGGATTCCCCTGCATGAAATAAAGACACATGCTCCACTATGTTCATAGCAGCCTTATTTATAATAGCCAGAAGCTGGAAGGAGCCCAGATGTTCCTCAAAGGAGGAATGGATACAGAAAATGTGGTATATTTATACAATGGAATACTACTCAGCAATGAAAAATAATGAATTCATGCAATTTGTAGGCAAATGGTTGGATCTGGAAAATATCATCCTAAGTGAGTTAACCCAATCACAAAAGAATATACATGAAATGCAGTCACTGGTAAGTGGATATTAATAGCCCAGAAGCTCTGAATATTCAAAAGATTCCCAAGGAGAAGGAAGGAGAAGACACTGGTCCAGAAAAGACTGGTTCCAGTTTTGCAAGAGAGTACCAGAGCAGAGGAAGGGTTGGGGGGTGTTTGGGGATTGAGCGGTTGGGGGGAGGGGGGAGAGAACTTATGGGACACATGGTGAGGGGGGGACTCGGAAAGGGGAAAGCCTTTGGAATGTAATCAAAGAATATAGAAAATAAAAAATATTAAAATTTTTAAAAATGAGAGTACATACCATGTTTGTCTTTGGGGGGTGGGTCTCAGTTACTTCACTCAGGATGACTTTTTCTAGTTCCACACATTTGCCTGCAAAATTCATAATGTGTTCATTTTTAATAGCTGAACAGTATTCCATTCTGTAAATAATCCACATTTTCTGAATCCATTCTTCTTTTGAGGTATATCTGGGTATTTTCTGACATCTGGATATTACAAATAAGGCTGCTATGAATGTTGACGAGCATATGTCCTTGAGGTATGGTGGGGCATCTTTGGCGTATATGCCTAGGAGAGATATAGCTGTTTCTTCAGAAAGAACTATTTACCATTTTGTGTGCAGTTGCATTATTTGGATTTTTGGAGCTTAAATTCTTGAATTCTTTATGTTTTCTTTGATATTAGCTCTTTAAAAGTTGAGTGAAGACTTTTTTCCCAATCTGTATTTCGTTGATTTGTTCTATTGATGGTTTCTTTTGCCTTGCAGAAGCTTTTCAGTTTCATGAGGTACCATTTATTGATTGCTAATCTTAGAGCCTGAACCACTGTTGTTCTCTTCAGGAAATTTTCCTCTCTACCAATGAGTTCAAGACTCTTCCACTTTCTCTTCTTCTAGATTTACTGTGCCTGGTTTTATGTTGAGGTCCTGGATCCACATTCACTTGAGCTTTGTGCAGACTGATAAATAGGTATCTATTTTCATTCTCCTACATATATACAGCCAGTTAGACCAGCACCATTTTTTGAAGATGCTTTATTTTTCCACTGTATGCTTTGGTTACTTTGTCAAATGTCAAGTGTCCATAGGTGTGTGAGATTATTTCTGAGTCATTAATTCTTTTCCATTGGTTGATCTGTCTGTTTCTGTACCAATACCATACAGTGTTTATCACCATTGCTTAGTACAGCTTGAGATAAGGGATGATGAATCCTCCCCAAGTTCTTTTATTGTTGAAAATTGTTTTGGCCATACTGACTTTTTTGTTTTCCCATATGAAGTTAAGAATTGTTCTCTCCATGTTTTTGAAGAATTTTTCTGGAATTTTGATGGCTATTGTATTTAACTTTTAGATTGCTTTTGGTAAGATAGCCGTTTTCACTATGTTAATCCTACAATCCATTTTATGGGGGAATCTTTCCATCTTCTGATGTTTTCTTTGGTTTATTTTCAGGGATTTGAAGTTCTTTTTATACTTATCTTTAACTTGCTTAGGAAGAGTTACACCAGATAGTTTATACAATTCGTGGCCATTTTGCAGGGTGTTGTTTTTCTAATTTCTTTCTCAGCTTGTTCATCATTTGTGTAGAAGAAGCCTGCTAATTTGTTTGAGTTACTTTTATATTGAACCATGTTGTTGAAGTTGTTTATCAGCTATAGAAATTCTCTGGTGGAATTTTGGGTGTCACTTTGTTATGCCCAGTTTTTGAGAACCCTAGGAGATCACCAGAAATCTCAACACTGTTACTAAAATACAGGAGCCTTTTATTCAAGTACAAACTCGGGACTCGAGCTTTCCTGTTCTACAGGTTAGGAATATGACACCTGGGTCTAGGGTCTCAGAGTTTATATATAGAAAATGCATAAGCTAGAGCTTTTAAGACTTGGCATTACATGATTCAGTGAAGGGGAAAGGGATTCTATACTTTCAAACCAATAACATTTGTTCAAGCAGCAAGGAAGGACCATAAATCTGGAAAATGACCTTTTTGACCTGGGAAGTAATGACTTACTCTGTTTTCAGTGACGAGTGCAGTTTTCCAAGCTTACCATTGCTGACTGGGATCACTTGGTTGTCTCTTTGCCATACCTCAAGAGTGAGAAACTTATCACTTAAAGACACTGGAGGGAATGCTAAAATCAGAGCCAGGAATTAACACAAAGACAAGAGCAGGCTGTCTTTTGTTTCTTCAACTATTGTAAACCATCATATCATCTGCAACTTTTGACACTTGGACATTTTCCTGTCCAATTTGTATCCTCTTGATCTCCTTTTGCTGTTTAATTGCTCTGGCTATTAATTAATGTATGATATAGGATATATATAGAGAGTGGGCAACCATATCTTGTCCCAGATTTTAGTGGAATTGCTGCAAGTTTCTCTCCATTTAATGGGATGATCATTGTTGGTTTGCTGTATATTGTTTTTGTTATATTTATGTTTGAATCATAAAATCCTGCCCTTTCCAAGACTTTTAACATGACGGGTAGCTTTATTTTGTCAAAGAACTTTCAGCACCTGATGAGATGATCATGTGGCTTTTTTCTTTGAATTTGTTTATACAGTGTATAACTTGATGGATTTTCATATATCAAACCAACTCTCCATTCCTGGGATAAAGCTTACTTGATCTGGTGAATGATGGTTTTGATGTGTTCTTGGATTCAGTTTTCAATCATTTTATTGAGTACTCTTTTGTTTGTTTTTATTTATTTTTATTAACTATTTTCATTATTTATATTTCAAAGGTTCATCTATCTGGTTGATCTTCACAAAAAATCAGCTCATGGTTTTGTTGATTCTTTCTCTGGGTTTTTACCTGGTTGACTGTAGCTCTGATATAGACTATTTCCTGTAGTCTACCTTTCTTGAGTGTGTTTCCCTCTCTCTGTTCTAGAGCTTTAAGTTGTGTCATTAATTTGCTTGTATGGGATCTCTCCAATCTTTATGAATGCACTTAGTGCTATCAATTTTCCTCTTAACACTAGTTTGATTCTGTCTCATAAGTATGGGTGTGATGTATCTTCATTTTTTTCAAATTTGATAAAGTTCATGATTTCTTTTTTCATTTCTTCTTTGACTGAGTTATCACTGAGCAGACAGTTGAGCTTCCATAATTATATGGATTTTTTGTCATTTTGTTGTAATTAAATTCTAGCAATTGTCTCCTGTGATCTCAGTGAATAAATCTCATTAATTTAATCCAATTATTGAATCAGTCTTTTATTTCCAATCATATAGACAGTTTTGTAGAAGGTTGCATGAGTTGATGAGAAGAAAGTTTATTCTTTTGTTTTGGGGTGAAATATTGTGTAGATATCTCTTAAATCCCTTTGGTTTGTAGTCTCTATTAGTTTCATTCTGTTTTTGCTGTATTTCTGTTTCAATGACTTGCCCATTGGTGTGAATGGAATATTGAAGTCTCCCCCCTATTATTGTGAGAAGTTTGATTCATATTTGGGGATTTAGTTACATTTTTCTTTTTTTGCACCCTTGGATTTTGGGCATAGATGTTTAAAACTGAGAATTTCCTTATGTCATTTGATAACATTTGGTTGAAAGTATTTTATTTGATATTAGAATGGCAACAATAGTTTGTTTCTTGGAACCATTTGCTTGGAAAACATTTTGCCAGACTTTTTCTGCTGAGATAGTGTCTGTTTTTTTTTTTTAACTGAAGTGTGTTTCTTGTATACAGGAAAATGCTAGACCTTGTTTAATTATACAGTCTGTTCTTCTGTTTTTTTACTTTGGGGAATTAATTCTATTGTTGTTGAGTTATAGTAAAGACAGATGATTGTTAGTACATGTAATATATAAATATATATGCTTATATGTATATATAACACGACATATATCAGCATAATTAAAATTCAAAAACTTTAGAAATGTATATATATATATATATTGAATATTTACAAATATTCATGTTGATCAAATTTTTGTTACAATGGATTTACACATATACCTCTGGAATGATGTTTAAAAATTTGATAAAGAATACAGCATAAGATTTACATATGCTAAACTTTAAATGTTAAATACTAATAGTAAAAAATGTTAAATTTTATTTCCATCACTGCTATCCATCTCCAGAATGATATTCATATACATATGTAAATATGTGTAAATATATACCTGTATATGTAAATTATGTACAAATATATGCATGCATGTAATAACATAGTTTTTGTATTTTATATTTGGCTTCTTATTATATGTCTATTCTCAAGTAAATTGTGCCATAATGACATCACAATTTCCTTTCTTGTAATGACCATAAATATTATATTCTATGGATAACCATTTTATCATTTCATATTTATATATTTGCCACAGAAACCTGAGCTCTTTATATATCATAGATATTAATAAATATTTTAAATGAACATAATGGTTAGTACACACACATATACATACACACACATACTTATACACACTCAGAGAATTACCACTTATAATTTTTGACAACACAATTTATTATATTTCAAAGGTGCACTGCTAGGCCATTTATTATTATGCTGATTTGCAGATTCTTCACACCTTCTATTTTTGAAATATTTTTATTGGATATATTCAATATTTACATTTCATTTCCCTTTTATGGTTCCCCACCCCCCAAAGGTCCCACATGCCCTTTTCCCACCTCCTGCTCCCTCATCTACCCCTTCCCACTTCCCTGTTCTGGTATTCCCCTACACTGATGTTTTGATCCTTTCGAGCACCAGTGTCCACTCCTTTCTTCTTGTCAGACATCATTTGGTATGTGAATTGTGTCTTTGGTGTCCCAAGATTCTAGGCTAAAATCCACTTATCAGTGACTGCATACCATGGGTATTCTTTTGAGACTGGGTTACCTCACTTAGTATGATGTTCTCCAGCTCCATCCATTTCTCTAAGAATTTCATGAATTCATTGTTTCTAATGGCTGAATAGTATTCCATTGTGTATATATAGCACATTTTTTGTATCCATTCCTCCATTGAGGGACATCTAGGTTCTTTCCAGCTTCTGGCTATTATGAATAAGGCTGCAATAAACATAGTGGAGCATGTATCCTTATTGCATGCTTGGGAATCTTCTGGGTATATTCCCAGGAGTGGTATGGCTGGGTCCTCAGGAAGTATCATGTCCAGTTTTCTGAGGAAATGCCAGACTGATTTCCAGAATGGTTGTAGCAGCTTGCAGTCCCACCAGCAGTGGAGGAGTGTTCCTCTTTCTCCATATCCTCGCCAACACCTGATGTCTTCTTATTTTTTAATCTTAGCCACTCTGACTGGTGTGAGGTGAAATCTCATGGTTGTTTTGATTTACATTTCTCTAATGACTAATGATGTTGAACAATTTTTAAGGTGTTTCTCAGCCATCCGAATTTCTTCAGGTGAAAAGTCTTTGTTTAGCTCTGTACCCCATTTTTGGATAGGGTTATTTGGTTTTCTGGGGTCTAACTTCTTGTGTTTATTAACTATCATCAACAGTAAAAGAACTTCTGGGGGAATCAGTATCCCAGACCTCAAGCAATACTACAGAGCAGTAGTGTTAAAAACTGCATGGTATTGATTGGTACATTGACAGCGAACTGGATCAATGCAATAGGATAGAAGACCCAGAATTGAACCCACACATCTATGACCAACTGATCTTCGACAAAGGAGCTGAAAACATCCAGCGGAAAAAAGATAGCCTTTTCAACAAATGGTGCTGGCTCAACTGGAGGTCAACATGCAGAAGAATGAGAATTGATCCACTCCTATCTCCTTGCACTAAGCTCAACTCCAAGTGGATCAAGGACCTCCACATAAAACCAGACACATTAAAACTAACTGGGGAAGACCCTTGAGGACATTGGCTCAGGGGAAAAATTCCTGAACAGAATCGCTTATGCTCTAAGATCAAGAATAGACAAATGGGACCTCATAAAATTACAATGTTTCTGTATGGCAATGGACACTGTCAGCAACCAAGGACAAATCAGCAACCAACAAATTGGGAAAAGATCTTCACTAACCCCACATCTGACAGAGGGCTAATATCCAATGTATACAAAGAACTCAAGAAGTTAGACCCCAGAAAACCAAGAATTCTTATAGAGTCATGTTATATATCTCTTTGAAATATATATATTTCTGTATTTATTAAATAAAAATATAAATTTTTTCAATGAAAACTATTCACTTATGTGTCTCTTAGGCATACTGTTTATAAATATCTTCCTCATTGCATAACTCAAGAAAATGGCAATCATATACTTACAAAATAAATGTCAATATCTAGTACAAGGGGAAATGGAGTGATATTTTTTAAAACATTACAAAGTTTTATATATGGATGGTGATAAGCTCTAGAATTTATATGCATTGGTCTTTTGTAAAGTTTTGACAATCTAGTACATAACTGAAATAGAGTTATAGCTTTTTAAATTAACCTCCTCCACAGTTATTGTATTGAAACTATATGAAGTCATGAATTTGTCAAGCAGTTGTCAGTGGCAATCTCTATATAATTTGTAAAGTCTTCAAAATGTCCAGTTAAATATCTTTGAACACAGAATTTTATCTTAACAATATCACAATATTTATAAAAGCAACCTTTAGGAATATAACACAAGAAACTCAGCTTGGGCCCAGGATATACAAAGAAATAAGTTGAACATGGTGATATGATTTGTAATTCCATGCCCCAGTTCTGCAACACAAGCAGATTCCTGTAGCATATGTTCCAGGCAGCATTACCTACATGAGGAGGACAAGGTAAGGAAGACATTTTGTTTTAAAATACAAAGATATTAATCGTACCTATTCAAAGTTGCCTGGGGTTGCCTTCTGGGTTTCACATTCATGTATATTCCAGAATGTAGAATTGTACACACAACATGTAAAATTACAGAGGTTAAATCTCCTATGAGGCATATCACTTTACAAATAAAGTTACCTCCTGTACAATAAATTTTCTGAGATATAAACTATTCTTGATGATAAATCACAAAAACTTATATGTAGCCATCAATTTTTTCCAAACTTTAATGAGTACATTTTTGTTTCATTTGTTAGTTATCAACTTTTTCCTGAAGTAGTATAGTAGTAGCACACATTGTTGAATGTGTGAATGAGTTAACTCAATGTTCTTACTATGTTTGGCATTTTCTTCGATCACCTTGATAGATTTTTCTCACGTGAATGACAAGAAACTGAAAAGATACAAATAGCAAGTACTCTGTGTGCCACACAATCAAGTGTAAAAACAAAAGTAAGAAAGGTAAAATGACTTTCTAAAAAACTGACTCTTATCACAGAAGATTCTAACTGGATAAATCAAATAGAAAATAACCTATCAACGAATATATTTCTTAGATTTTTAAAGATTTATAAGAAGCAATAACAATAAAATTATTAAGAAAACATCATATTTTCTACTGTGTTATAATTTCTCATGGATATCATCATTAATGTTAAAGGTTATTTTAATTTTAAAGTGATGGACTCAAGAGCTGACACAGAATTGTTAAGAGGCAAATGAATTATCCAAAGAGAATTTGAATATAAGTGTAGATGTTGATCTCAAAAGCCTCTCAGTTGACTTTTGTATTCATTTATTTTACTATCACAGATATCATTTTTGAAAGCTTAGCTTATTTTTATATATTTTATTAAAATAAAATACAATGATCCATGAAGAAAAGTATTAATCTTTCTATATATTTAATTTTTTACTGATTTTTTTCAGTCTTTTTTCAGTCCAGATTTTATCCCCTAACAGTCCAACTTCCACCTGTTCCACATCCCACACCTCCTATGCCTGTCTTCAAAAGGATGCCCCTACCATCACCCCCACAACAACTGACCTCCCTATTCCCTGGGTCCCCAAGTCGATCGAAGGATATGTGCATCTTCTCTGACTGTGTCCACACCCATTAGTCCTCTGCTTTATATGTATTGAGGGCCTCATGTCTGCTGGTGTATGCTGCCTGTTTGGTGGCTCTGTGTCTGAGAAATCTTTAGGACCAGGTCAGTTGAGACTGTTGGTCTTTCTATAGGGTTTCCCTCCTCCTCAGCTTCTTGCAGATTTTCCCTAATTCAACCACAGGGGTCACCAGCTTCTGTCCATTGTTTGGGTGTAAATATCTGCCTCTGAGACTTTCAGCTGCTTATTGGGCACTCATACTAGGCTACTATTTATAAGCACACCACAGTATCAACAACTGCATCAGGCCTCCCTCTGTGTTGGATCCCTATTTGTATCCCTGTCACTGGATCGTCTTTCCTTCAGACTCTTCTCCATTTTTGTACCTGCAGTTGTTTCAAAAAGGAACAATGATGGTTAAGAGTTTTTTTTACTGTGGGATAGTAACCCCATCCCTCCTTGTGATGCCTGTCTTTCTACTAGAGGTGGACTCTACAAGTTCCCTCTCCCCACTGTAGGTCATTTCATCTAAGGTCCCTCCATTTGAGTCCTAAGTCTCTCATATCCCAGTTCTCTGATAAGTTCTAGAGGGTCCCCCACCTCCTAAATTATTCTTAAACATATTTAACAAGTTTATAGGAAAAATATTATTTCAGTGTTTTTATTTCTTTTACTTTTAATATTATACTTATATAATTTCCACATTTCATCCACCTTTAAAAATGTAAGCCTTTAGTCTCTCCTTAAAATTCATAGCTTATCTTTATTAAGTATTGATAAATTCTTATACATTGATTGATGTTAGTCATAGATGGCAGAGTTGAGAGAGTGACACTTACCAAGATACTTAGCATTCATTTCTGAAGGAGGAGACATGTACAGCATTCTCAGTAAATAATGATACTCCCATAATTCCTCTCCCCCACAACTATTCCCCAATCATTCCCCCTCCCCCCACGATTTCTCTACAAAACTGCATCCAATCTTTACAGGCCCAGGGTCCTCTCCTTTCTTCTTCTTGGGAATCATTTGACTTGCTAATTGTGCCTTGAGTATTTAGGGCTTCTGGGCTCATTAATATCCACTTATCAGTGATTGCATTTCATGTGTATTCTTTTGTGATTGGGTTAACTCACTCAGGATGATATTTTCCAGGTCTAACCATTTACCTACAAATTGCATGAATTCATTATTTTTAATTGCTGAGTAGTAGTCCATTGTATAAATATACCACATTTTCTGTATCCATTCATCCTTTGAGGGATATTTGGGCTCCTTCCAATTTCTGGCTATTATAAACAAGGCTGCTATAAACATAGTGGATCATTTGTCTTTATTGTATGCAGGGGAATCCTCTGGGTATATGCCCAGGAGTGGTATGCCAGGGTCCTCTGGAAGAGATATGCCCAATTTTCTGAGGAACCGCCAAACTGATGGTGGGGGGGAACTGGGAAAGGGGAAAGCCTTTGGAATGTAAACATAGAATATAGAAAATAAAAATTAAAAAAAAACATAGAAAAATAAATAAATTTTTACTAACAAAAAAATAATGATACTCCCCTAGCTTGCTCCAGTTATCTAATTCAAACATAATACAAGGTTAATTAGGACTTGGAAAGGATATGTATGTAGGTATGTTTATACATATAAACTCCCAAATATATAAATGCAACCTGGTCAATGTGTAGAATTCTACTTGAATATGTATTGTCAGGAATGGCAATGTGACAAGGATCTAACAATAATAGAGATTCCATTGTGGACACGAGAAATCCCACAAAGAAATCCCAGTCATACACAAAGAACTATAGGCAGTAAAGGAATGGACTAGAGCAGGTGGATCAGTTTTTCCCAGGGCAGGGTATTCCAGTTGGTAATTTTAGTTCTGAGAACTACAGATGCCGATGTGCAAAATATTATATGGCATCTACAGCAAAAAATCCCATCAGGAATAAATAACAAAGAATTGTCTTTCAAACCTTCAAGTTGATTAGTTTATTTAGTTTACTTTAAGGCTAATTAAGATCCTCAAATTTCTCCATATCTTATAGATAAAAACCATAGATTAGAATTATTTGTTTCACAGTTTCCAAAACAGTAAAACAAATATAACCATATATATTTAAATGATGTTCTATGTAAATATTTTGTTATATACATCACTTGATAAATATTCTGTGAAGTTGGCTTATAGATGTTTTACATGTCATTTTATATGACAAAATACTGTATGACATGCAGGTTATAATAGTACAGTAATCATGCATTACATTGTGTCAGACCTATAAGATCTCCCAGAGGCATCTGTATTGTGAACAATCACCTATGCTCCTTTTTGTCACACAGGCACCACCTTCATACCTCACTTCTTGTTGAAAATACACATTTCTTTTCAGCTTTTTTGACTTAGAAACTGTATGAGGACTGTTATATTGAGAAGAGTCTCTGCTCCCTGAGCCAACCTTTTTTCAATACTAATGTTCTTTGAATGATTCTTTCATAATATGGCAGGATATCCTTTGGTTTTATGATTAGTCTATGTGTCTTCTCATTGTCAGCTCATTAACTGATATCTTTGTTGTATTATTTTCTTTAAGAATATGGCATAGATTCTTCTTGCCATCAAGGGCAAGATATAAAACAACACTTCATCTCACAAGCATATTGTTCCAATGAATTTCTATGATGTCATGAATAAGAGAATTTGAGAACACAAACCTCAGATTTGCCCTTTGACTTTGACCATACAACTTCAATGTTTCACATAAGCTTATCTAAGCTTACTCTTAGAGATACGCAATTGTTTGCTTTGTCATGGATCTTCTGAAAACTCCACAACGCAAAACTGTAAATAACTGGTCACAACTAGCACAAGGTATTGCTTCCTGGCGCTATTATAATTTGGTGATTATTTGGCCACTATTCCAAAAGAAAGCCATTTTAACAGATAGTGTCAAGAGCAATATTTGAACAAATGTGGGGGGTAACCATCATTTTCAGATTGGACTTTTATCTCACTACACAAAATAGAACTCAATTCCATTTAACTTAACTGCCAAAAGAGGATTATCTAGACCATATGCCCTATGTTAGAACTTAATATCATTATTGTGGTAAATGGAAAAACTGCCTTCTAAGTTCACATATATTTATATACACAGAGTACTACATCTTCCAAGCCTTATTAGAAAGCTTGTGTTTACTGTATATAAGTGCTTTTATAGGTACTAACATGGGATCAACATGAACAGAAGAGACTGTGAAATACTCAGTTCTAACTGAAACAACTATATGTTATTACCCTCTCCCAAGGATCAGGAATCAATGAAGTTGATGGATCTGAAGTACTATGATAACCAGAGGTAAACAGACATCTACTGTCAAATACAATTGGCAAGATTAAGCTTGGGATCAGCAAAGCTTTTAAATAAGAATAATGTGCATACTACAAACCATGTGTCTTTTTAAATTATCATTGATAATGGAAGAAATGATGTATTTGCTTATTTTGAGATCAGCATTTTTGTCATCTACAAAAATTACTTAGTTTTAAAAGCTTCAATGATTTAAAGGTTGTATCAACTGTTTCACTTCAAAAAGCAAAAACATTTCTGAATTTACCATAAAATACCATGAAATATTTATTTGAATGTTTACTTACTGCATTAAAATGTAACTCAAAAAATTAAATATATTTTATATCCAGTATACTTTGAAAAGATACCAGTGATCTCTTTTCATTATCTCCTCTGGATACAGCAATATGATCAAAGGGTAAAATTTAACACAAGAGTTTCAGACTTGAGGCATATCTAACATGACATTTATGGGACAAGATTTCTTCTTGTTTAGTGACATCTGGCACAGAATTATTTCTGGGGTTAAGACTGGCCGATGATATGACTCGGTAAGCTCACAGGGTTAGGAGTCAAGAGGTAATGTCTCATGCTGTTTTAAAAATAATTCATTTTTGTGACCTTCTAAGTCATTCACATTTTCTGGATCCTATGTCTTTCTACTACAAATTAAATGACAACAGTGAAATTTCCAATAGATGGCAAAATTGAAGTAGGTGATGTTGGCCTTTGTGTGCTACAATTCCCATTGCCTTTCTCCCAGCTTTAAAAGAAGGTTTGTTATTAAAAATATGAAAGAGAAAATTCAACTGAACAATAGGTACTCATGCTTTTCCTTTGAAAATAACACAAGGATAAATAAACGTCGGGAGCATAGTGCCTGCTCAGCATCCCCAGTATCAAAAAAGGGAAAAGAGCAGGGGGAGGAGTTCACTAGATTTTTATATTGATATTCATCAATATAAAGGGTATGTGGCTGCACGCTAAACAGAGTGAAGAGTGAGAGTATGGACAGAGACACCTAACAGAAACAGAAAAGATGAAATATTCTCATTGTCTAACTGTTTGCAGTTGTGTTATAGCAGTTAATAATGGTAATGTAATTAGAACTAAATGTAATGATTTGTTAGTAATGTTCATGTAAAGAGCAGAGTTCAGAGCCCAATATCCATATCAGGAAGCCTACAACAGATTCTGTTTCCAGTCCAGCAGATCCAGTGCCCTTCTCTATTCACTGAAGTCACAACATGTCCATGTGTCTACACTCATGGAATCATGTGTGCATTTAAGTAACTTTAGCATTTAGCTTTTATAAAAAGAAAATATGCAAATAAATACAGTTGTGCTTCTATATTTTATTATGTGATGATATAGAATAGATTAAAAGTACTAATTTTTCCAAAGTCAGATTTTTCCTCTTGATTTTCTAACTTGTGAAAAAAATGATTGAAACAATTAAATCCATATTGTTTTTTAATTAATCCTCACTTCAATGTTTCAGTGAAGCCCAAGTTTACACATTCAAGTCTCATGACAGTGATTCTATAAAAATGTTTTCCAAATGCCCATTGTGCAGACAAATGTAGTGCACCTGCAAGCAAATAAATAGACACTTAGCAAGTTTTATCTTTTCTGTTTCTGGAAGTGTTCTCTATATACAGTGCTGCACACTCACTGTACAGAGCATTCAGACACATACTCTCCCTGCAACACAGATGCATAATCATGATATAGACTCCATATGTAGAAAGGCTTTTCCAGCCACAGGATATTTTACAAGGAGAATGCAGTAGAAGTAATTGTTTTACAAAAAGCCAAGGTAGATTTTTTTTGACCTCTCTTTTCAGGGGCAGGAATGACAAGAACTCCTCCTGCCTTGTTCTTAAGTGAGAGCTGATTAAACTCCTCTCAAGGAGACAGTGCCAGACATTATTATACATCAAGACTTCCATTCCAGGTCATAGTCTCTTTTCTTCATGTTCCTTTTCCTTTTTTTCAGTCCAGTGAGAGCTAACCAGAGGCAGCTTTACCTTGAACTCTACTCTCAGTGGTTCCCTGATCTTTAGTTCAATTTCAGACATGTGCTCACAGTTCCTTATACCTTGCTTTAGCTTTGCAGACTCCAGGGAAAATCTACTGAAGTCTTTACTGAAAGCAGAAGTTAAACTTTCTGTCACATCTATGCAAAAGGACAATAGGCAGCTTCATAAAGTTGTACCACTCTGCTTGGTGGAGAGGCTTTTGGTAACAATTAATAACAAAATGGCAATTTAAAAGATCACTGTAAGTTTTATAAAACATTCACAGATGATACTAGATCTTATCTTTCCTATGTCTCTATAACGAGACAAAATTATTATTGTCAATGTTTTGTAAGTGCAGGTACCAATTTAAAGAGACTAAGTCAGTTCTCCATGTTCTCACTTCCAGAAGATATCAGAATCTAGAAGGGTTTTTAGATACCCATGTCCTCTGCTTCATTGCTTATGTAATTCTTTCAACACTGAAACTTCAGTGTTCAGCCTAACAAAACTGTTTCCAAACAGCCTGTTCGTTCAGGTTTTTGAATTTTCAAAATTTGCATTTTATTTCAGAGAAATTTTAATCTATTTTAGTTTATTGATGATTGATTATATTCATTCTAAATATTATTGGGCATCTCAGTCTGTTTGTAATATGCTGTAGTATACTGAAAAATATATAGAGCAGATGCACGTGGAAATCTATGTGCATGAAGTAGAGCTAAGTAAGTAACCAACTAAATTTACGGGAAAGCATTCTGTGTAGTTCTCTATTCCATTTTAAAAAGTTTTGATGAGGTTAAAATATAATTATATATTTTCACCTTACTTTTCCTACTCCAAGTCTCACATGCCATTATCCACAGCTCTATTTCAAATTAATGTCTTTTCTATAATTTATATTTAATTTTAATTTAATAAGAAACACATATTATAATGAGACTCAGAAATGCTTTACATGTCTTTGTGTTGACCTCAAATTAATACAGACTCCTATTACTCCATAGCATATTTTCCAATCTCACATTAGCTAATCTTTCATTACTAATTTGCAATGTGCCTAATTGATGCCAGTAGTTTTATGATTTTTTTAATATATTAAATTGCAAAACTTTAAATGTTTTATTTTTAAGATTATAATTTAATTACATTTTCTTTTATTTTCTCTTTCTCACATAAGTCCTTCATTGCTCTCTTTGAAAGCCACAATCTTCGCCAGTCAAATCTCCCTGAATTGCTCAGTTCAGTAGGTACAATGCTGTCTGAGAAACCTTGCAGGATAACAGGAGTACCTTACTTCCCTGAGGGTACATGTCGGGGCTCCAGAAACAACCAGTATGGAACTATCTTCACCAATCTCTTGCAAGTCCGATTGGTCTTGCTGGCAGCTGGCAGAGGTGAGTTGCAAGCTTTCCTTTGACTTCCATACTCTGGCCCATGACTCTTTCTTGCCATTTGTGTAGGAAGCCTTTTGGTGCCTCAGGAGTGTTTAGCTTAGACTCCTATCCACCCAATCAATCTCCTACCTAACTGCTCCACTAAGAATATAGCCAACAGAAATGAGCAGCTTTCTCTTTCTTAAGATCTATTGTCAGACTTTGTCTGCCTCCCCAGGGAGTCCTGCTGGGATCAGGATCATCCAGTACAGCACTATGGACAACCAGATGGCGAAAGACAGTGTATGAACACAATCAACA
Source organism: Apodemus agrarius (assembly GCA_964023405.1). Lineage (NCBI taxonomy): Eukaryota > Metazoa > Chordata > Mammalia > Rodentia > Muridae > Apodemus > Apodemus agrarius. The sequence continues at coordinate 81,320,611 of OZ030017.1, forward strand.
AGCATCAGGGTTATATGGCACCACCAGAACACAGCTATCATGCTATAGGATACACTGGATATCCTAACAGCACAAGTAGCACAAGAAGATGACCTTAAATCCAATCTTATAAACATGACAGGGTTCTTTAAAGAGGAAAAGAATAAATCCTTCAAAGAAATTGTAGTGGGACTACATGTGCCAAGGTGGAGATGTAACCAAGGGAAGCTTCCCCTTCTCTAAGGAGAAGGGAAGGGGGTAAAAAGGGAAGAGATTTGCAAGAGCAAGACTGGGAGGATAGGAGGGAGTGGAGTGTGATTTGGATGTAATGTGAATTTTTAAAAAAATAATTATGGGGAAAAGTCAGAAAGAAAAAAAGAAAAAAAGAAAGAAAGAAAGAAAGAAAGAAAGAAAGAAAGAAAAAAGAGAGAGAGAGAGAGAGAGAGAGAGAGAGAGAGAGAGAGAAGGAAGGAAGGAAGGAAGGAAAGAAAGAAAGAAAGAAAGAAAGAAAGAAAGAAAGAAAGAAAGAAATACAAGAAAATAGAACCAAATAGGTGAAGGAAATGAATATAACTATTCAGGAATTGAATATGGAAGTAGAATCATTAAAGAAAATACAAAAGTGAAACTGTTCCCTGGGATCCATTGTCAGTTTTCATCTGCCTCACACATGAGGAAAATAGAAAAAAGAATCTAGGAAAGAGAACAAGAAATACATATAAACCATCACCAACATAATATTAGAGATAGGAATAAGAATGTCAGGCATAGAAGATATGATAGAAGTTGGTGAATCACTCAAAGAAAATACTAAATCTAAAAAGGCATAATAGAAAACAACCAGAAATTTTGGGACACAATGAAAAGACCACACATAATAATAATAATAGAATAAGATTCCCAGATTCAAAGGCCTAGAAAATATTTTCAACAAAATTATAAGAGAAAATTTTCCTATCCTAAGGAAAGAGATGTCTTTAAATGTATAAGAAACTTATAACTCACCAAGTTGATTGGACAAGAAAAGAAAATCCTCTTGCCACATAACAATCGAAACAATAAATGTACATAACAAAGAAATAATATTGCTACAAGCAACAAAGGCCAAGTATCATGTAAAGACATACCCATAAGAATTACATCTGCATTCTCAACAGAGAATCTAAACGCTGGACAGGTCTGGGCAGATGTCTAGCAAATCCTTAGAAACCACAGATGTCACTTCAAACTACTCTACCCAACTAACTTTTAAATCACTGTAGATGAAGAAAAGAAGATATTCTGGCCCTACAAAAGGTACTAAATTCACAATCTCATTTTATAAATTCTTATGTCATGCATATATAGGCATATAGAAAGATATATGCAGATAGATAGATAGATAGATAGATAGATAGATAGATAGATAGATATTCCTAAATTTAATTTGATTACCAACATAATGTTACTTAATTGTATGAATGTGAATATAAGTCTTCAGCTGAAACATCAAGTGACTCACAGCATCTCATATGTAAGTACTTAATTTAAGGCCAAAATTTTGTGATCCTTCAGAGGATGCTAAGAGTTTCCAAATGCTGGGTACTAAGGTCAAACTTGAGTCCTACATAATAGTAGTATATGTTCTTAACTGTTGATCCAACTGTCAAGTCTGAAGTTGTTAATATAATTTTTGAATTAGATACCCCTGTATGTTTTCCAGCTTTCTTCACGCATTAGGGGCATCCTTGATAGGTAAAACTTACTGTATTCTAAACATTAGGAAGAAATATTCTTTTGAATGTTGGAGATAGTAAAGTATTAAAGATAACTTCTTCATATTGTATGCTAATGTTTTACTATCTATTGTTTTCCTTCTCAAGACAAATATGAAGTTTTGAAATGGTATATATAGAAAGATGGAGGAAAGTAGAAAAATAAATGAAGAGACATAGAATAGAAGGAAAATAAACTTGAGATTACTACAAACATCAAATGTAGAGACAAATATTTCTAACTGTTAATGATCCAACCTTCTATGTATTATGTTGGTAAAAACTTAAGTAAATATATTCATAGTTCATAAGTTTCATTCTTTCTATTGTCATGAGTTATATATGAAGCTAAGATTCAGAAAATGAAAGTTTTGATCATATATTTAGTAGCAATTATTGACAAATATTTTATTTTATGTCTTTAAGTCTGGCAAAGGTAAAGTCTTTATTTTAATTATAATTGATAACTAGTAAAGAAAAGTATTCATAGAATTGTAAATGATCCAGAAGATGAAAGAGTGGATTGGCATATCAGAACTTGCTTTGATAAAATTCCATTAGTAGATCTTTTTGGGGGTTGAGGCAAGATAGTTGATTGAAATGAAGTTCTTTTTTTTTTATCATTTTTTTTATTTTCTATATTCTTTGTTTACATTCCAAAGGCTTTCCCCTTTCCCAGGTACCCCCCACCATATGTCCCATAATTCCTCTCCCCCCCCATGCTATTCCCCACTCTTTCCCCCCCCCCCGATTTCTCTGTTCTGGGTCTACAATACTGGATCCAATCTTTACAGGCCCAGGGTCCTCTCCTTTTTTTCTTCTTGAGAGTCATTTGACTTGCTAATTGTGCCTTGAGTATTTAGGGCTTCTGGGCTCATTAATATCCACTTATCAGTGATTGCATTTCGTGTGTATTCTTTTGTGATTGGGTTAGCTCACTTAGGATGATAGTTTCCAGATCTAACCATTTACCTACAAATTGCATGAATTCATTATTTTTAATTGCTGAGTAGTACTCCATTGTATAAATATACCACATTTTCTGTATCCATTCCTCCTTTGAGGGATATCTGGGCTCCTTCCAATTTCTGGCTATTATAAACAAGGCTGCTATAAACATAGTGGAGCATGTGTCTTTGTTGTATGCAGGGGAATCCTCTGGGTATATGCCCAGGAGTGGTATGCCAGGGTCCTCTGGGAGTGGCATGCCCAATTTTCTGAGGAACCGCCACACTGATTTCCAGAGTGGTTTTACCATTTTGCAATCCCACCAACAGTGGAGGAGTGTTCCTCTTTCTCCACATCCTCGCCAGCACTTGTTGTCTCTCGAGTTTTTAATCTTAGCCATTCTGACTGGAGTGAGGTGGAATCTCAGGGTTGTTTTGATTTGCATTTCCCTGATGACTAATGATGTTGAACATCTCTTAAGGTGTTTCTCGGCCATCCGAATTTCTTCTGGTGAAAATTCTTTGTTTAGCTCTGTACCCCATTTTTTGATAGGGTTATTTGGTTCTTTGGGGTCTAACTTCTTGAGTTCTTTGTATATATTGGATATTAGCCCTCTGTCGGATGTGGGGTTGGTGAAGATCATTTCCCACGTTGTTGGTTGCCGTTTTGTCTTTCTGACAGTGTCCTTTGCCTTACAGAAACTTTGTAATTTTATGAGGTCCCATTTGTCCATTCTTGATCTTAGAGCATAAGCTATTGGTGTTCTGTTCAGGAACTTTCCCCCTGTGCCCATGTCCTCCAGGGTCTTCCCAAGTTTCTTTTCTAATAGTTTCAGTGTGTCTGGTTTTATGTGGAGGTCCTTGATCCACTTGGAGTTGATCTTAATACAAGGAGATAAGAGTGGGTCAATTCGCATTCTTCTGCATGTTGACCTCCAGTTGAACCAGCACCATTTGTTGAAAAGGCTATCTTTTTTCCACCGGATGGTTGTGGCTCCTTTATCAAAGATCAAGTGACCATAAGTCTGTGGGTTCATTTCTGGGTCTTCAATCCTATTCCATTGATCTACCTGCCTGTTGCTGTACCAATACCATGCAGTTTTTAACACAATTGCTCTGTAGTACTGCTTGAGGTCAGGGATATTGATTCCCCCAGAAGTCCTTTTATTGTTGAGAATAGTTTTAGCTATCCTGGGTTTTTTGTTGCTCCAGATGAATTTGAGAATTGCTCTTTCTAGATCTATGAAGAATTGATTTGGGATTTTGATGGGGATTGCATTGAATCTGTAGATTGCTTTTGGCAAGATGGCCATTTTTACTATATTGATCCTGCCAATCCAGAAGCAAGAAATATTTTTCCATCTCCTGAGGTCTTCTTCGATTTCTTTCTTCAAGGACTTGAAGTTCCTGTCATACAGATCTTTCACTTGTTTGGTTAGAGTTACGCCAAGGTACTTTATGTTGTTTGTGGCTATTGTGAAGGGTGTTATTTCCCTAACTTCTTTCTCAGCCTGCTTGTCCTTTGAGTACAAGAAGGCTACTGATTTGCTTGAGTTAATTTTATAACCAGCCACGTTGCTGAAGTTGTTTATCAGCTGTAGAAGTTCTCTGGTGGAGTTTTTTGGATCGCTTAAGTAGATTATCATATCATCTGCAAATAATGATACTTTGACTTCTTCCTTTCCAATTTGTATCCCTTTGACTTCCTTATGTTGTCTGATTGCTCTCGCTAGAACTTCAAGTACTATATTGAAAAGATATGGAGAGAGAGGACAGCCTTGTCTAGTCCCTGATTTTAGTGGAATTGCTTCAAGTTTCTCTCCATTTATTTTGATGTTGGCTACTGGTTTGCTGTAGATTGCTTTTACTATGTTTAGGTATGGGCCTTGAATTCCTGCTCTTTCCAAGACTTTTAGCATGAAAGGATGCTGAATTTTGTCAAATGCTTTTTCAGCATCTAATGAGATGACCATGTGGTTTTTTTCTTTTAGTTTGTTTATGTAGTGGATTACATTGATGGATTTCCGTATATTGAACCATCCCTGCATTCCTGGAATGAAGCCTACTTGATCATGGTGAATGATCGTTTTGATATGCTCTTGGATTCGGTTGGCAAGAATTTTATTTAGTATTTTTGCATCTATATTCATAAGAGAAATTGGCCTGTAGTTCTCTTTCTTTGTTGGATCTTTTTGTGGTTTAGGTATCAGCGTAATTGTGGTTTCGAAGAATGAGTTGGGCAGTGTCCCTTCTGTCTCTATTTTGTGGAATAGTTTGAAGAGTATTGGTGTTAAGTCTTCTTTGAAGGTCTGGTAGAATTCTGCACTAAAACCATCTGGTCCCGTACTTTTTTTGGTTGGGAGGCTTTCTATAACCCCTTCTATTTCTTTAAGGGTTATGGGACTCTTTAGCTGGTCTACTTGATGCTGATTTAATTTTGGTATTTGGTATCTGTCTAGGAAATTGTCCATTTCCTCCAGATTCTCCAGTTGTTTTGAGTATAGGCCTTTGTAGTAGGATCTGATGATCTTTTGAATTTCCTCTGTTTCTGTTGTTATATCCCCCTTTTCATTTTTAATTTTGTTAATTTGGATACTATCTCTGTGCCCTTTGGTTAGTCTAGCTAAGGGTTTATCTATCTTGTTGATTTTCTCGAAGAACCAGCTCTTGGTTTTGTTGATTCTTTGTATGGTTCTCTTTGTTTCTGCTTGATTGATTTCAGCCCTTAGTTTGATGATTTCCTCTCTTCTACTCCTCCTGGGTGAGTTAGCTTCTTTTTGTTCCAGCGCCTTCAGGTGTGCTGTTAAGTTGCTAGTGTATGCTCTTTCCAGTTTCTTTTTGGAGGCACTCAGGGCTATGAGTTTTCCTCTTAGCACTGCTTTCATTGTATCCCAGAGATTTGGGTAGGTCGTACCTTCATTTTCATTGAAGTCTAAAAAGTCTTTGATTTCTTTCTTTATTTCTTCCTTGACCAGGGTGTCATTGAGTAGAGTATTGTTCAGTTTCCATGTGTATGTGGGCTTTCTGTAGTTCTTCTTGCTATTGAAGACCACTTTTACTCCATAGTGATCCGATAGGAGACATGGGATTAGTTCGGTCTTCTTGTATTTGTTGAGGTCTGTCTTGTGACCAATTATATGATCAATTTTTGAGAAGGTACCGTGCGGTGCTGAGAAAAAGGTATACTCTTTTGTTTTAGGATGGAATGTTCTATATATATATCTGTTAAATCCAATTGGTCCAAAGCTTCAATTAGTTTCACTGTGTCCCTGTTTAGTTTCTGCTTTCCTGATCGGTCCATTGAGGAGAGTGGAGTGTTGAAGTCACCTACAATCATTGTGTTAGGTGCGATGTGTGCTTTAAGCTTTAGTAAAGTTTCTTTTACGAATGAGGGTGCCCTTGCATTTGGTGCATAGATGTTCAGTATTGAGAATTCTTCTTGGTGGATTTTCCCTTTGACAAGCAGGAAGTGACCTTCTGTGTCTCTTTTGATGATTTTAGGTTGAAAGTCGATTTTATCTGATATTAGAATGGCTACTCCAGCTTGTTTCCTGGGACCATTTGCTTGTAGAACTGTCTTCCAGCCTTTTACTCTAAGGTGGTGTTTGTCTTTGACACTGAGATGTGTTTCCTGTATGCAGCAAAATGTAGGGTCCTGTTTCCGTATCCAGTCTGTTAGTCTGTGTCTTTTGATTGGGGAATTGAGTCCATTGATATTAAGAGATATTAAGGAATAGTAATTATTACTTCCTGACATTTTGGGAATTTTATTATTATTTGTATTTGAGTGGTTCTCTTCTTTTGGGTTGGATGGGATGGGGTTTCTATCTTGTTTCTTCTGGGGTGTTGTTTCCCCCCTTGTGTTGGTATTTTTCCCCTATTATCCTTTGTAGGGCTGGGTTTGTAGATAAGTATCTTGCAAATTTGGTTTTGTCGTGGAATATCTTGGTTTCCCCATCTATGGCAATTGAGAGTTTCGCTGGGTATAGTAGTCTTGGCTGAAGTTTGTGTTCTCTTAGGGTCTGCATAAGGTCTGCCCAGGATCTTCTAGCTTTCATGGTCTCAGGTGAGAAGTCTGGTGTAATTCTGATAGGTCTTCCTTTATATGTTACTTGTCCTTTTTCTCTTACTGCCTTTAATATTCTTTCTTTGTTTAGTACATTTGGGGTTTTGACTATTATGTGACGGGAAGTATTTCTGTTCTGGTCCAGTCTATTTGGGGTTCTATAGGCTTCTTGTATATTCATGGGCATCTCTCTCTTTAGGTTGGGGAAATTTTCTTCCATAATTTTGTAGAAGATATTTGCTGGCCCTTTAAGTTGTAGATCTTCATTCTCATCTATCCCTATAATCCTTAGGTTTGGTCTTCTCATTGTGTCCTGGATTTCCTGAATGTTTTGGGTTACCAGCTTTTTGCATTTTGCATTTTCTTTAATTGTTGAATCCATGGTTCCTATGGTATCTTCAGCATCTGAGATTCTGTCTTCTATCTCTTGTATTCTATTGTTGATATTTGCATCTATGACTCCTGATTTCTTCCCAAGGTTTTCTATCTCCAACATTGTCTCCCTTTGCGATTGCTTAGTTGTTTCTACTTCTGTTTTTAGATTTTGTATGGTTTTGCTCAGATCTTTCAGTTGCTTGTTTGTGTTTTCCTGTAATTCTTTAAGGGATTTTTGTGTTTCCTCCTTTATGACTTCTACTCGTTGACCCATGTTCTCTTGTATTTCTTTGGGTGATTTTTGTTTCTCCCCCTTATTGGGATTCACTTTTTGCTCTATATTCTCCTGGATTTCTTTAAGTGATTTTTGTGTCTGCCTTGTATGGGCTTCTAGTTTTTGATCTATTTTCTCCTCTATTACTTTAAGAAATTTATCTAAGTGATCCTCAATCTGCATCTTTACCAGTGATTTTAGATCTGAGTCTTGTTTTTCTGGTGTGTTGAGATATCTGGGATTTAATTGTGTTTGTCTTGCAATGGCTTCTAGCTTTTGATCTATTTTCTCATGTATTACTTTAAGAGATTTATCTAAGTGTTCCTCTATCAGCATCCTGACCAGTGATTTTAGATCTGAGTCTTGTTTTTCTGGTGTTTCCGGGTATCCAATATTTATTGCTGTTGGGGAACTGGGTTCGGATGCCGCCATATTGCCTTGATTTTTGTTAGTAGCGATCTTACGTTTGCCTTTTGCCATCTGGTTAACTCTGGTGTTAGTTGGTCCTGTAGATACTAGCTGGTGCTTGGCCCTCCTGTGGGGTTGTAAGGCTATTTCCCAGTGACTGGGATACCTGAATCACTGTCCTGCGGGGGTCTTGCTCACAGATTGCTGACAGGTGGCCTGAGTCCCCCGAGGTCTTAACCTCAGGATATCCCAGGTATTTGGTTCCGCCTGTTGGGCGGCTGCTCTGCACTGCTCCTGCTCAGGGTTCGCTGTCTGATATCCTGTTTCCCCAGGGGTCTTAAAGTTGGGATATCTCAGTTATCTGGTTCCGCCTGCTGGTCCCAAGCTGCTGGGAAGCTGGCTGGGTCCGGTTTCCAGCTTCCCTGCCACTGGCTGGATGGGAGGCTGGTTCAGCCTCCGGCTGGGTCTGGGTACCTGGCACACTGGCTGACTCCGGCTTCCTCACCACCAGCTGGACGGGAAGCTGCAGGCAATATGGCAGCTGCCTGCAGGGAGCTCGGGGTCCGCCGCGCGAGTGCAGAGTGCACCCGCTATTCTGTGCCCAACTCCCACTCCAGGCCTGAGTCCCCGAAGGTCTTAAGCTTGGGCTGTCTCGGGTACCTGGTTCTGCCGCTGCCGCCGGATGGTTCTGAGCACCTGGCAAGCTGGGTGACCCTCTGGCTTCCCCACCGCCAGCTGGGCGGGATGCTGCAGGCAATATGGCAGCTGCCTGCAGGGAGCTCGGGGTCCGCCCCGCGCGCGAGTGCAGAGTGCACCCGCTATTCTGTGCCCAACTCCCACTCCAGGCCTGAGTCCCCGAAGGTCTTAAGCTTGGGCTGTATCGGGTACCTGGTTCTGCCGCCGCCGGATGGTTCTGAGCACCTGGCACGCTGGGTGACCCTCTGGCTTCCCCACCGCCAGCTGGGCGGGAAGCTGCAGGCAATATATCGAAATGAAGTTCTTAATTTAAGGTCGTAGTTCATGATATGAGATTTGGTCCAACAAAGGATAATAAGAGTATACTGTAAAAAAAATGACAAAAGAAGTAAAAATAGAGTGATCATATATAAACATTCAATATGATATCTTTTAATTGTATAAATCTGTGGTGAGATATTTAAAAAATAAAATATTCATTAAATAGTTTGATATGAAATATGTAAATAACCTTAATCAGTAGAAAGAATAATTACAGTACCCTAGAGTAACACTGTGTGCACAATCTTAGTATTTGCATGTCTCATATTGAAAACATTTATTATATGTTGTTAGGAAACATGTTTGATGCATGTATATTATTAAGTGCTAGAAACATTTTAGCACATTTTTACATTTTTCTTTGCAGTTTTCATAGTACGTGGTGTTTGGAAAGTTTATTATTTTGTGTATATAAGGATAATCTGCATATCTTTGTTAATTTATAATCACCAATGATCTGAAATTATTTGCAGTAATTTATAATTTATAACAATGTTGTTGAAAATATATTTCTAATTTCAGATGATTCCAAAAATCATGCAGTAGAAACTTGTCTGCCTTGGTGAAGACATAAAATTATCATGAAGTGATTCTGTTCCATGAATGCAGAAATCAACATAAACAGAGTACTCACTGAGCAACTAATAAGCAAGATTGAGTATATGTTGGATTTATCAGAAAGTCATTGATACAGTTGAGTATACAATCTGACCCACCTCTCCCCCTCAATTTCCCTTGTTGGGGCATCTATCGAGCCTTCATCTGACCAAAGACCACTTCTCCCACTGATGCCCAACAAGGTATTCCTCTGCCACACTTTTGGCTGGAACCATATGTACCCCTTGGCTGATGGTTTAGACCCTGAGAGACCTGAGGCATCTGGGCTCCGTACATAGTTGTTATTCCCATGGAGATGTAGACCCCTTCAGCTCCTCCAGACCACCTTACAACTCCTCCATTGGGGACCCCACACCCAGACCAATGGTTGGCTGCTGGCATCTGCCTCAGTATGTGTAAGGTTCTATCAGGGCCCCTCCGGAGGAAACAATGGAATCCTCCTTTGATATGCACTTCTTGTCATTCATAATAGCCGCAGGGGTTTGGTGACTCTTTATAGGATGAATCCCCAGGTAGGGAAGCTTCCTTCTTTCTCACAAATGAGAGATGAAATATGTCTCATTATTCATAGTACTATTATTGTGTTATTGCACTAGGATCAATGTGTGAATTTGTTGCAATGATTTCTTCTTCAGCAGTATATGAGTTAAATTTTAAAAGGCAATAGTGGTTCATAGCATATTGCAGTGGCCTAACAATGACTGGTTTAACTTGAGGCCCAGTCCACAAGAGTGAGCCCATGCTTTCATGGATGTCCAGAAGATTAGTGGCCCAGAGTCCTAAGATAGAATAAAATAAAACTGACCAAAAATAAATGGATGATAGATAAATATAGATAGGTTTATGAATACATAAGTAAATGAAATGATTCTGAATGATATTCTTCTATACTCATAGCACTGGATTAGCCAAATCATCATCCAAAAACTTTTTCCAGTACATAATCAAAACAGGTGCAGACACCAAAGCCAAACATTAGGTGGAACTTAAGAAATCACTGAGAAAAGGAGAAAGAATTATAGGACCCAGAGGTGTTATGGACACCAGGAGAAGCAACAGAATCAACTAAACATGGCTCCCAGGGCATCATAGAGATAGAGGAATCACAGGCACTGGTAGGCACTGACCTGTGCTAGGTCCTGGCACTGACATGGATCTCATCCATCCTTTATAAGAGGTTTCCTGTTTAGTCTTATTGCATTTTGATATGATGTGATTGGTTAGTCTTACTGGAAATCCTTTTCTTTTCTGAAGGGAAACAGAGGATTAGTAGGTCTGGGACAAAAGTCAGTGAGGTTGAGGACTAAGAAGAGGTGAGGAAGAGGAGGCTGTGGTCAGGATATATTATATAAAAAAGGAAAAAATACAAAAAGAAATGGACTACAGTATAATAGAAAGTGCTATATATGATTGAAATGTCTAGTTCTTCTTTCTGCTCATACTATCCTTTGGACTTAGCATTTAAAATAAATATTCTATGAAGCTAAAATTATGTTTATGCCTAAACCACACATCAAAGAAAACCCAATAAAGAAAGAGAACATCAGACCAAATTCCACTATGAATATTGACGCTCAATACTCATTAAAATTCTCACAATCTGAAACCAAGAACACATCAAAACAATCATCCATCATGATCATGTAGGCTTCATCCCAGGGATGCATGGATAGTGGAAAAGATGGAAATCCATGAACATAATCCACTATACAAAAAACTAAAATAAAAAAAAACACATGATCATCTAATTAGATGCTGAGAAAGCATTTGAAAAAATACGGCAACCCTTCATGTTAAAATTCTTGTAAAGATCAGGAATTCTAGACCCATACCTCAGCATAATAAAAGCAATAAAAGCAATTTACAGCAAACTGGTAGCCAACATCAAACTAAATGGAGAGATACTTGAATCAATCCCACAGGAATCAGTCCCTGAAAACAGGGACTTCACAAGGCTGTCCACTCTTTCTCTCTACCTGTTCAAAATCGTAATCTACAGATTCAATGCAATCCCCATCAAAATTCCAACTCAATTCTTCATAGAGTTAGAAAGAAAAATTCTCAAATTCATTTGGAATAACAAATAACCCAGAATATTGAAAACTATTCTCAACAATAAACAAACATCATGGGGAATCACCATCCCTGACCTCAAGCTGTATTACATAGCAATGGTGATAAAAGTTGTATGGCATTGGTACAGAGATAGGGAGGTGTTGCAGTAAATCTCAAATATAAATAAACTGGGCAAAGAGAAACCAACTCAATTACTATGGATACAAGCTACACACCTAGATTGGGCAGATCTACTAGTATACTACCATCTTCCCCATCTATGAGATCCCTCACTACTTGTGGTTTTTCCAGGCCACATGCTTCAGCTCCACTTTCCTTCCTCCTCATTCTCCATTGTCCTGTCTTGGCCAGTTCCTCCTTCTTTCCAAAACTTTCAGCCCTCCCTTCACCTCTCCTGTCCATTCACCAGCTCTAGCCTTTACTTTGAAAATTAAGGTGGGAGAAGGTTCACAGGAAGTTACTTGAGTACTGACTCATTCCTTGTTCACAACCCCTCCAAGGAGAGTAGAATTAGCATCAAAAGACAAACAGCTCCAGGGTTATCCTCAACAATTTTTCCCTTTATGTCCAATTAAAAGACGCTTATCTCAGATATAAATTGAACATATCTGTTAACATGTTACAATGTATAAAGCACAAGATAGACCTAACACCCAGTCCATCATCTTTGTCAATTAAATATAACCTCTGTCATCTATCCTATATTAAAAAATCTGATAATTCTACACCTGACTCATGTCCTGGGTTTATATTTATGCCATCTGAAAACCATCCTCTCAAATCAATAACATCTTTCTCAATGCTAATTAGCTTGGGTTGGCTATGAGACTAACTGTCTTCAACCCTTTTAAAAATCCAAGAATGACTAAAATTACCTGAAAGTATGAAAAGCATAAAATATAGCTTCCAAACTTAGCCAATTTATAGAGACTCCTGATCACCTGTACAGTCCCTTATACTTCAAAAGTTTGGAGCATTGGTCTTCTGCCTTCTGGCCCAGGATCATCTGACAGATCTTTGCTTGTGTTTTTGTTGTCTCTGTAATACAGATGGGCTAATTACCCAGCTTAGCAGAGGCTGTCAGTTGACTATTCTGCATAGTGTGTCCCTTTTCTGGACAGTATTTTGTCTACAGATGAAATGATACAATACTTGCCTAGTGGCTGTCTTGCCACAATTGGAGCAACTTCATTGATGCTCCATTTTTTCTATGAATCCAAGAAAGGGGAGCTGTCAGGAGCATACAGGTCTCTAGACAAATGAATTTTAATAAAGAGATGTCTACAAACATCATAATCTGTGGACTTCTGATGCCTTGAAGACTATATATCTACCCAAAGAATTTCTGAACTGTTAAGCCTTGACTCTCAGCCATTTCTTTTTTTAACTTTTCCTCTACAAGTGTTATATCAAAGCATTTTTTTTTTGGTTTTTCAAGATAGGGTTAGTCTGTGTAGTCCTGGCTGTCTTGGAACTCACTCTGTAGACCAGGCTGGCCTCAAGCTCAGAAAGCCATCTGCCTCTGCCTCCCAAGTGCTGGGATTAAAGGCATGTGCGACCACACCCGGCTAAAAGGCATATTTTATTCAATATATTCTTCATTTATATTTCAGATGATTTCCCCTTTCCTGGCTTCCTGCCCCCCCCAAAAGGCCCATATGCCCCTTTCCCTTCCCCTCTCCCCCATCCACCCCTTCCCAATTCCCTGTTCTAGTATTCCAGTACACTGATGCATTGAGACTTTCCATAACCAGGGGACATTCCTTCCTTCTTCTCAGACATCATTTGGTAAGTGTATTATGTCTTAGGTATTCCAAGATTCTAGGCTAACATACACTTATCAGTGAGTGCATACTATGGGTATTCTTTTGAGACTGGGTTACCTCACTTAATATGATGTTCTACAGTTCCATCCATCTGTCCAAGAATTTCATGAATTCATTGTTTCTAACGGCTGAATAGTACTCCATTGTGTATATATACAATATTTTTTTGTATCCATTCCTCTGTTGAGGGACATCTGGGTTCTTTCCAGCTGCTGGCTATTATAAATAGGGCTGCTATGAACATAGTGGTACATGTATGCTTATTACATGCTGGGGAATCCTCTGGGTATATGCCCAGGAGTGGTATAGCAGAGTCCTCTGGTAGTGTCATGCCCAATTTTCTGAGGAACCACCAGACTGATTTCCAGAGTCGATGTACCAGCTTGCATTCCACCAGCAGTGGGGGAGTGTTCCTCTTTCTCCACATCCTCGCCAACACCTGCTGTTTCCTGAGTTTTAATTCGTAGCCATTCTGACTGGTATGAGGTGAAATCTCAGGGTTGTTTTGATTTGCATTTCCCTAATGAATAATGATATTGAACATTTCTTGGGTGCTTCTCAGCCATCCAAAGTTCTTCATGTGAAAATTCTTTTTTTTTTTTAGCTCTGTACCCCATCTTTTGATAGGGTAATTTGATTTTCTGTGGTCTAACTTCATGAGTTCTTTGTATATATTGGATATTAGCCCTCTGTCAGATATAGGGTTGGTGAAGAGCTTTTGCCAATTTGTTGGTTTCCGATTTGTCCTTTTGACAGTGTCTTTTGCCTTACATAAACTTTGTAATTTTATGAGGTCCCATTTGTCAATTCTTAATCTTAGCACATATGCTATTGGTTCTTTGTTCAGGAACTTTCCAACTGAGCCTATGTCCTCAAGGGTCTTCCCCAGTTTCTTTTCTATTAGTTTCAGTGTGTCTGTTTTGATGTGGAGGTCCTTGTTCCACTTGGATTTGAACTTAGTAAGAGGAGATAAGTGTGGATCAATTTGCATTCTTCTGCATGCTGACTTCCAGTTGAGCCAGCACCATTTTTTGAAAAGTCTATCTTTTTTTCCACTGCTTGTTTACAACTCCTTTTTCAAAGCTCAAGTGGCCATAGATGTGTGGGTTCAATTCTGGGTCTTCAATCCTGTTCCATTGATCCATCTGCCTGTCACTGCACTAATACCATGTAGTTTTTAACACTACAGCTCTATAGTATTGCTTAAGGTCTTGGATACTGATTCCCCCAGAATTTCTTTTACTGTTGAAAATAGTTTTAGCTATCCTGGGTTTTTTGTTATTTCAGATGAATTTGAGAATTGCTCTTTTTAACTCTATGAAGAACTGTGTTTGGATTTTGATGGGGATTGCATTGAGTCTGTATATTGCTTTTGGCAATGTGGCCATTTTAACTATATTAATCCTGCATGGAAGATTTTTTCCATTTTCTGAGGTCTTCTTCCATTTCCTTCTTCAGAGACATGAAGTACTTGTCATACAAATCTTTCACTTGTTTGGTTAGAGTCACACCAAGATACTTTATCTCTCAGCCATTTCTAATTGAAATATCTCAGAAACACCCTTTTAATTAACTCAGGGCCATGAGTTTGCTATCTGGCCCTTAACTCAAATTAATCATCTAAAAACAGTTTATAATAGCAGTAATAGAGGACTAGGTTTAAGCCTTGTATTCTTAAATGTGTTACATGCACAATGCCTATACCAGAGCAACAATATTAATGCAAATCTTATATCAATAAGAAACAAGAAACCGAGGGGGGAGGGGGAATGATTGGGGAACAGTTGGGGGGGAGAGGAACTATGGGAACTATGGTGGGTGGGAACTGGGAAAGGGGAAAGCCTTTGGAATGTAAACATAGAATATAGAAAATAAAAAAAAATAAAAAAAAGAAACAATGAAATCTTTAAATTTGAATCAAATAAATTCTGTAACAGTGCAAGATATTGCTATATAATGTTTTGTTTAAGAGTAAATGTGCTGACCTCTCCCTATTTATCTATTTCTATAATTTCTATATTACTATATCCCCCCTTTCCCACCCCATTCTCTTTTACCCAAGAAGAAAGGATAGAGAAGAGGAAAGGAAACATAGAATTCCAGTAATTTAAGCTCACTCGTTCCCTCTGGATCCAAAGCTACATTTGTAAATATTCCTTAAATGACAACATATCTTTAATTTATAAAATGACCAGAATTGTCCACCCCAACATAAGGAACTAGGGTGATGATCTTCTTTTGTCTGCTTCCTGCTGAACAGGGACAAAGAATTCCCTTCTGGGGTCCCAAAGGGAAATAGGAAATTTGGCTTTGTCAAAGGAGAGCTAGCTAACATCATTTGCCTTCTAGTCACTATGTTCTGAGAAAGTTCATTGCTTAGCTGATATGTTGACTAAGACAGTCTGAATGGCTGTATAGGCAAGCTAGCTGTTCTGGAAACATTCTAGAAGTAAGTCTTTAAAAGAAGCAGCTGCAATGTTTGATGTAGAGTTAAATGTGAAGCTGGAATGGAAGGTCTTTTCAGGGCTGTCTTTCTCTTCTTCATTCTGTAGTATACAAAAGGTTTTTATTAGATATATTCTTTATTTACATTTGAAATGTCACCTTTCCTGATTTCCCCCTCTCCCCAAAATCCCATAAGCCATCTCCCCTTCCCCAACCAATCCTCTTCTGATTCCCTGTCCTGGTATTCCTCTACACTATGGCATCAAGTCTTTTCAGGACCAAGGGCCTCTCTTCCCTTTTGTGTCAAACAAGTCCATCCTCTGCTGCCTATGTGTCTGGAGCCATAAGTAACTCCATGTGTACTCTTTGGTTGATGGTGTTTTTCCTGGGAGCTCTAGGCATACTGGGTAGTTCATATTGTTGTTCCTCCTACGACACTGCAAACCACTTCAGCTCCTTGGGTCCTTTCTCTAGCTCTTCCATTTGGGAACCCTGTGCTCAGTTTAATGGCTGGCTGAAGTGTCCCCCTGTGTATTTGTCATGCACTAGCAAAGACTCCCAGGTGACAGCCATATCCGGCTCAGGTCAGCAAGTACTTGTGGGCATTACATGTTGACAGATTAAACTTCTTACCCCAGGTCTCCTTAACATGGGGACTATTTTTTATTATTTTCTATATTCTTTGTTTATATTCCAAATGATTTTCCCTTTCCTGCTTCTCCCCTCCCCATAACTCCCATATGCCCTCTTCCCTCCACAGGTTCCCCAATCAACCTCCTCCCAATTCTCTGTCCTGGTAATCCCCAACAATGTAGCATCAAGCCTTTCTAGGACCAGGGCCTTCTCCTTCCTTCTTCTTGGGAATGATTTGATATGTGAGTTGTGTCTTGGGTATTCAGAGCTTCTGGGCTAATATCCACTTATCAGTGACTACATTCCATGTGTGTTCTTTTGTGAATGAGATACCTCACTTAGGATGACATTTTCCAGTTCCAACCATCTGCCTAAAACGTTCATCAATTCATTATTTTTAATTGCTGAATTGTATTCTATTATGTATATATAAAACATTTTCTGAAACCGGGCGTGGTGGCGCACGCCTGTAATCCCAGCACTTGGGAAGCAGAGGCAGGCGGATTTCTGAGTTCAAGGCCAGCCTGGTCTACAGAGTGAGTTCCAGGACAGCCAAGACCACACAGAGAAACACTGTCTCAAAAAAACAAAAAACAAAAAAACAAAAAACAAAAACATTTTCTGTATCCATTCCTCCATTGAGGAACATCTGGGTTCTTTCCAGCTTCTGGCTATAATACGTAAGGCTGCTATGAACATAGTGGAACATGTTTCCTTATTGCAGGCCAGGGAATCCTCTGGGTATATGTCCAGGAGTGGTATAGCAGGGTCCTCCGAAGTGTCATGCCCAGTATTCTGAGGAACCGCCAGACTGACTTCCAGAGTGGTTGTACCAACTTGCATTCCCACCAGCAGTAGAGGAGTGTTCCTCTTTCTCCACATCCTATCCAACACCTGCTGTCTTCTGAGTTTTTAATCTTAGCCATTCAGACTGTTGTGAGGTGAAATTTCAGGGTTGTTTTGATTTGCATTTCACTAAAGACTAATGATGTTGAACATTTCTAAAGGTGCTTCTCAGCCATTCAAAGTTCTTCAGGCAAAATTCTTTGTTTAGTTCTGGTCCCCATTTTTAATAGGGTTATTTGGTTCTGTGCAGTTTAACTTCTCTTTCTTTTTTCATTTTATATTTTCTTCCTCCATTTTTAACTTTCTATATTCTTTGTTTACATTCTGAATGCTTTCCCCTTTCCTAGGTCCCCCCTCACCATATGTCCCATAAGTCCTCTTCCCTTTGCCCATTTCCTAATCACCCCTCCCATTTCTCTGTTCTGGTACTCCCCTACAATATGGGATCAAGTCTTTTCAGGACCAGGGCCCTTTCCTTCCTTCTTCTTGGGAATCATATGATTTGCTAATTGTGTCTTGAGTATTCAGAGCTTTTGGGCTAATTAATATCCACTTATTACTGATTGCATTTCATGTGTATTCTTTTGTGATTGGGTTACATCACTTAGGATATTTTCCAGTTCCAAGCATTTGACTAAAAATTTCATGAATTCATTGTTTTTATTTGCTGAGTAGTATTCGTTGTATAAATATACCATATTATCTGTATCCATTCCTCCATTGACTGACATCTGGGTTCTTTCCAGCTTCTGGATATTATAAATAAGGCTGCGATGAACATAGTGGAGCATGTGTCTTTGTTGCCTGCAAGGGAATCCTCTGGGTATATTCCTAGGAGTGGTATGACAGGGTCTTCTGGAAGGGTCATGCCCAACTTTCTGAGGAATCGCCAGACTGATTTCCAGAGTGGTTGGACCATTTTGCAATCCCACCAGCAGTGGAGGAGTGTTCCTCTTTCTCCACATCCTTGACAACACCTGCTGTCTCCTGAGTTTTTAACCTTAACCATTCTGACTGGTGTGAGGAGAAATCTCAGGGTTGCTTTGATTTGCATTTCCCAAATGACTAATGATGTTGAACATTACCTAAGGCACTTCTCAGCCGTCCACATTTCTTCAGGTGAAAATTCTTTGTTTAGCTCTGTACCCCAATTTTTAATAGGGTTATTGGTTCTCTGGGGTTTAACTTCTTGAGTTCTTTGTATATATTGGACATTAACACTCTGTCAAATGTGTGGTTGGTGAAGAGTTTTTTTTTCCAATTAGTTGGTTGCTGTCTTCTCTTTCTGATTGTGTCCTTCGCAATTTCATGAGGTCCCATTTGTCATTTCTTGACCTTAGAGCATTAGCCTTTGGTGTTCTGTTCAGGAACTTTCCCCCTGTGCCCATGTCCTCAAGGGTCTTCCCCCATTTCTTTTCTATTAGTTTCAGTGTGTCTGGTTTTATGTGGAGGTCCTTGATCCACTTGTAGTTGAGCTTAGCATGAGGAGATAAGTGTGGATCAATTCGTATTCTTCTGCATGCTGACTTCCAATTGAACTAGCACCATTTGTTGAAAAGGCTATCTTTTTTCCACTGAATGGATGTAGCTCCTTTATCAAAGATCAATTGACTATAATTCTGTGGGTTCACTTCCAGGTCTTCAATTCTATTCCATTGATCTACTTGACTATCACTGTACCAATACCATGCAGCTTTTAACACAATTGCTCTGTTATACTGCTTGAGATGGAAGATATTGATTCCCTCAGAAGTTCTTTTATTGTTGAGAATAATTTTAGCTATTCTGGGTTTTTTGTTATTACAGATGAATTTGAGAATTGCTCTTTCTAAATCTATGAAGAATTGATTTGGGATTTTGATGGGGAATGCATTAAATCTGTAAGATTGATTTTGGTAAGATGGCTATTTTTACTATATTAATCCTACCAATCCAAGAGCATGGAAGACTTTTCCATCTTCTAAGGTATTCCTTGATTTCTTTCTTCAAAGACTTGAAGATTCTGTCATACAGATTTTTTACTTGTTTGTTTAGAGTCACACCATGATACTTTATATTGTTTGTGGCTATTGTGAAAGATGTTATTTCCCTAACCTCTTTCTCAGCCTGCTTATTCTTTGAGTATAGGAAGGCTACGGATTTGCTTGAGTTTATTTTATATCCAGCCATGCCACTTTGCTTAAGTTGTTTATCAGATGTAGGAATTTTCTGGTAGGGTTTTTTTTGGGTCACATAAGTATACTATCCTATCATCTGCAAATAGTGGCAGTTTGACTTCTTCCTTTACAATTTGTATCTCTTTGACCTCCTTATGCTGTCTAATTGCTCTAGCTAGAACTTCAAGTACTATATTGAAAAGATACAGAGAGAGGGCAGCCTTGTCTAGTCCCTGATTTTAGTGGGATTGCTTCAAGTTTCTCTCTCTCTCTTTTTTTTTTTTTTGTTTGACTTTGGCTACCAGTTTGCTGTATATTTCTTTTTCTATGTTTATGTATGGGCCTTGAATTTCTGTTTTTTCCAAGTCTTTTAGTATGAAAGGATGCTGAATTTTGTCAAATCCTTTTTCAGAATCTAATAAACTGATCATGTGGTTTTTTTCTTTGATTTTGTCTATGTAATGGA
This sequence comes from Apodemus agrarius, assembly GCA_964023405.1. Lineage (NCBI taxonomy): Eukaryota > Metazoa > Chordata > Mammalia > Rodentia > Muridae > Apodemus > Apodemus agrarius. The sequence continues at coordinate 81,340,497 of OZ030017.1, forward strand.
GTGCATTGATGGATTTCTGTATATTGAACCATCCCTGCATCACTGGGATGAAGCCTACTTAATCATGGTAGATGATCATTTTGCTGTGTTCTTGGATTTGGTTGGCAAGAAATCTATTTAGTATTTTTGCATCGATATTCATAAGGGAAACTGGCCTGAAGTTCTCTTTCTTTGTTGGATCTTTGTGTGGTTTTGGTATCAGCATAATTGTGGCTTCATAGAATGAGTTGGGTAGTGTTCCTTCTGTTTCTATTTTGTGGAATATTTTGAAGAGTATTGGTGTTAGGTCTTCTTTGAAGGTCTGATAGAATTCTGCACTAAAACCATCTGGTCCTGTGCTTTTTTTGGTTGGAAGACTTTCTATGACCCCTTCTATTTCTTTAGGGGTTATGGGACTGTTTAGATGATCTATTTGTTCCTGATTTAATTTTGGGATTTGGCATCTGTCTAGGGAATTATCTGTTTCCTCCAGGTTTTCCAGTTGTGTCGAGTAAAGGCTTTTGTAGTGGTATCTGATATTTTTTTTTATTTCCTCAGTTTCTGTTGTTATATCTCCCTTTTCATTTATAATTTTGTTAATTTGGATACTGTCTCTGTGCCCTTTGGTTAGTCTGGCTAACGGTTTGGAGTCTAAATTCTTGAGTTCTTTGTGTATATAGGATAACAATTTCTTTTAGAATAACTGTTCCAGTTAGGTCCATTAATTTGAGCACTTGGCCTTGCCAGGACTGATTATGACTGTTATAGAATGATTAAGAACGAGGAATCATACTTGAAATAGTTCATCATTGTGGGGTTGACTTTGAGAATTTACAGCCTTTCCACACTTCCTTCTTCGACTCCCTCTCTTTCTTGTTTATGACCAATATGCAACCTATCAGTTTCCTGATTGTGCCTCATGCTGGATTATTGTCTATCTCCCTTGTCTTGATGCTCCCTATTCTTTTGAAATCATGGTTCAAAATAAACTCATGCTTTTTAAAGTTGTTTGTTGACACGACATTTGTATTATAGCTGAAGTAAATAAATGAATACACGAAAAATAGACATTATAACATTGTACATTTTCAGAAGAATCATACTATATAAACTACTGGTCTCTCATTCAAACACAATGTGTCATTCATTGAAACTTAAAGTCACATTTACAGTTTTTCCTTTTTTATAGTGACTGTGCTAGATTCTTTATTTTCAATTGTGTTTCTATTTTCCCATAATAATCATAGTATTAATTATATTTAGACAATATTTTTACTTTTTATTGCTATTAAGAGCTATAAAAGCCGGGCGTGGTGGCGCAAGCCTGTAATCCCAGCACTTGGGAGGCAGAGGCAGGCGGATTTCTGAGTTCGAGGCCAGCCTGGTCTACAGCGAGTTCCAGGACAGCCAGGACTACACAGAGAAACCCTGTCTTGAAAAACCAAAAAAAAAAAAAAAAAAAAAAAAAAGAGAGAGCTATAAAGTTTAAATACATTCTCATCAATTTTTTGTTATCTTAGGAGGTCCAAATTACCTCCTAAGATATTTCTTCTAAGTTACATGTGAAAATACATTAAAGTAAAAATAAACTCCTTACTTTCAAATATTTTTTCTATGATAATCAAGATTAAATTCTATTTTCAGTCTCAGTTAATGAAGATATGTAAATTTTCAGCATTTAGACTCATATAATGATTCCACAGTACATAAAAACATTCTCAAATTTTTAGTTTTATTTCAAAATGGGTGCCTTTCTTATTATTGTTGTTATGACATTTTTTCTCTTAGTAAAATATTAACTGGTGATAATTGTTCTTACAAGAGGTAGAAAGTCAAACCAAATATATAAACCTTTTTTTTCCTGTAGTGTTTTATCTCTAATTTAACTATATAGTCATTATACATAGAACTGAGTGAATTTATAACTGTATATGGTATTATATTTGTGGAGGATAAGCCAAATTTATTTGTAATCCAATAGCTGGCATGGTATAATAGAAATATATTTTATTGCCTTTACTTAGCTGTATATACAGAGACTCTGATTTACTAGTTGATGTTGTTGGAAAAGTTAAAACACGTGTAGATAATTGGAACCTTTTAAAAACACTGATTTTTTTTCTTTGGCATGATCATAGTAGAAGATACATAAATATGAGATAGAGAAAATTTTAGCAAGCAAAAACACTATTGTCTTTTAGCGTACACCCAAAACTCAATGTGTCTTGTGCCATGGAAGAGGTGGTTAAAGCATGGAGATGTAGTATTTCCTTTTTGTAAGTTACAAATTGAAATTTTTAAAGGTTTTCTTTTTAAGTTTTCATTGATGTCCATAATCAGTGAATATTAATAATCCAACAATATTCTTAGGGTCTTTCATATATCACTAAATACAGAAAGTGTTGTATTTGAAAAACAATAAATGCAAATCTTAGACGATAAATGTTCACAATTTATTCTCTCATTGATGCAGTATCAAAAAAACATGTGAAAAGTGAATATAAGCATAGAGACTATAAATACACCATCCTACAACAAAATATTTTCTTCATCTTTAAGTGTCAAACATATTTGAGGCCAAATTTTGTTGCCTCATTGAACTTAATTGACCAATCATATATAACTTTTCAACCCTACTCATAAGAGAAAACATGTATGTTAGGGAGAAGTTGTATTAAACATCATGAAACAATGAAACACTTTTTTTAATACATACAAAAAAAGCAATAGTGAAATATAAATTAATACAGTCAGGAAATTTGTAATTTTTAACAAGCTGGATTTATTTCTTCTGTTTTATGAAATAGTATCTCACAGATACCCATGCAGTTTTTAAACTTATAGTGGCAGTCCTCCTGCCTGAGCTTCTCTCATACTGGTGAAAATATTTATATGGATGAAATAAATTCTTGGTGTCAGATAGTCTCAGCTGAATGGATAGAGAACATTCTAAATAATTTTGAAGAGTAAGGCAACATCATATGCAGTTTAAAATCTGACAAATATCTTTCATTTCCCTCAAATTCCTTTTTTCTTTGTTTTATTATTATGTTTTTTATTGACATTTCAAATGTTATCCCCTTTCCTCATTTTCCCTCCAAAAACACACTATCCCATCCCCCCTCCCCTGCCTACTAACCCACCCATACTTTCTTCGATATCCTGGCATTACCCTACACATGGGCAACAAGCTATCAGAGATCCAAGGGCCTCTCCTCTCATTGATGTCCAACAAGGCCATCCTCTGCTACACATGTGGCTGGAGCCATAAGTACCTCCATGTGTGCTCTTTGTTTGGTGATTAAGAACCTGAGAGCTCTGGTGTTAGTGTTTGGTTCATATTGTTTTTCCTCCTATGGAACTACAAACCCCTTCAGCACTTCAGTCCTTTCTCTAGGTCCACCAGGGGGACTCTGTGCTCAGTTCTGCCACACAAACCTCAGTGGACACTGTGTGAATTTCCACAGGTAAAGCGCATGACATCGGTGGACACTGTGTGATAATTTCCACAGGTAAAGGCCTTGTACAATAAGGCTGTTGTCGAGTAAAACTGGCACTGTCCTCGAGGGAATTTCCCTGTGGAGCTCCCTGGCTGGAGAGTATTCTGAGCTCTAATCTCAATGCAGACTTGCCTTTATGACTTTCCTTTGATCTATTTCCTCATTCACAAGAAGTTCTGGTAGCCTGAGCTATGAGTAACCAGGCAAGAATGTTAATTAAAAGTTCATTCTTTGAACTACAGTACTGGCCAAAATCCCTCAGTTCTTAGAATGATATTGCTTTGCTTAGTTGTTGACATAATTACATTGATCTCCCAACAAAATATAAACTTTTATGGCTATGTTGATGAGAGTGGCTCTGACATTGTGATTTGCAAAACTTTAACACTATGATCTCAGGTTCCCTCAGAGAGGGCCAGGTGATAATTAGGTTCCTCACAGAATCTCATTAAGGTCTGAGAGATCTGGCTTAATGTCCTTTGAAGTCCCTTTTAGGAATGTTACCTATGGCTTTTTACACAGGAAACCGCTTACCTAGCTGACTTTACATTTTCTCATGCCAAATGGTCATTGCTGAATGTCTTTTGTTTCTGCTGTACTGGATACATCCTTTGATATGTAAAGATCTCATGTTTAAAACCCCCTGGCTGACTGCAGCAAAATGCACTCAGATTCCAAACTATTTCTGTGTCATGGTTTCTGTTTGCCACTTCACCAAACCTTGTGCCTTCCTGTTTCGCAAAAGAATCCTGGAAATTTGCAGACCCAATTCCAGGTAGAGTGTGTGGTTTGTAGCACAGTTCAGTGGTTGGCTCCCCCCTCTGTATTTGTCAGGCAGTGGCAGAGCCTCTTAGGAGACAGCTATATCAGGCTCCTGACAATAAGCACTTATGTATCCACAATAGTGTGTGGGTTTGGTAACTGTAAATGGGATGGATCCCTAGGTGGGGTAGTCTCTGGATGGCCTTTCCTTCAGAGTCTGGTCCACACTTTGTCTCCATATTTCCTCCTGGGAGTATTTTGCTCCCCCTTCTCTGAAAGATCAAAGTATTCACACTTTGATCTACATTCTTGAACTTCATGTGGTCTGTGAATTATATCTTGGGTATTCCTAGCTTCTGCGCTAATATCAAATGCTCAGTGAGTGCATACCATGTGTATTTTGTGATGGTTTATGCTCTAAGATCAAGAATTAACAAATGGGACCTCATTAAATTGCAAATCTTCTGTCCGGCAAAGGACAAGGTTAATAGGACAAAACAACAATGAATAGATTGGGAAAAGATCCTTAACAATTGTACATCCAATAGAGGACTAATATCCAGTATGAACAAAGAACTCAAGAAGTTAAACTCCAGAGAACCAATTATCCCTATTTAAGAAAAAGGGTAAGGCTACAAAGCTAAACAAAGTATTCTTTTATTTTATTTTATTTTATTTTATTTTATTTTATTTTATTTTATTTTATTTTATTTTATTTTATTTTATTTTATTTTATTGTTATATATATTCTTTATTTACATTTCAAATGATTTCCCATTTCCTGCTCTGTTGGTTTTTCCCTTGCAGTCCTGTGACCTGCAGCCGGCGGGAACTGCCTGAGCTGCAAGCCATGGCGGAGAAGCCAGGAGATGTGGACCACCGCAATAATACTAGACCAGACAACTCCACGTGGCTTTATTTAAGATAGGGGTACAGGTGAGTGGGGCAGGGAGAAAACAGGGAGTGAAGAGAAAAAGAGAAAGAGGGGGAGAAGCGCTACCCTTTTATATGGGTGGTAATTTAAATTACAGGTAAAAGAGGTAGGCCTATTGAATTCTGGGTACATGGTGGCCGCTGCCTTGGTAACAGGCCTATGCTTGCGAGGCTGCACTAATTGTCGTCTATATGATGTCACAGGTTTCAGAACCAACATTCCTCCATTTCTGTTATTAAAAAAGGAAAAGAAAAGGGGGGAGCCTGATGGTGAAAAGGAATGAAGGTGTCGTGTCTTAAACTGCTTCCTGCTGTCTAGGGGAATTGTCAGTTTGGGGGCATAGCTGATTTTCACCATCGGGGCCCTTGGCATCAGGGACTTCTTTGGACAGCGGCTCTTCTGTGGGCAGCGGCTGGTAATTCTGTAACAGAAGCTTATTAATAGTTTGGTTGGAAATTTTTTGCATCTGCCATTGGAGGAATGTAGAAACAAGATTAATGAGGCAGGGCGCAAACAACAGCATAAGAAAGATGACTAGAAAAGGCGTTACAAAAGGCAGTATTGATTTCCATATAGGGTTTTCAAAAATTCCAGAACTAGAGGTCTCACGATCTCTGAAGTATTTTATGTCTGACTGGAGCTCCTAGATTTTGTTTTTCACTATCTCGGACGGGTTGACATAGAAGCAGCATTCTTCTTGAAGGAACAGGCAAAGAACACCTGTTTCAGCTGTGAAGACATCTAGTCCACGTCGGTTCTGAAGCACCATGGCTGCCAAGGAATCGATCTGCTTTTGGATAGTAAGCACAGTTTTAGTCATTCCCTGGAGATCACTTTTAAACTGGCAAATGAATGTATTGTATTGGGCCAGAGACGTTGTTATTCCTGCCACACCAGTGCCAACACCTATGGCTATTCCTGTAGCGATCAAGAGGGCCACGATCTGAACTGCCCTCTCATGTTGAGCAGCCATCATATCTACAACTGGTATTGGCAGAGGCTCATTTCCCTGGATTACTCCCAGTTCAGGGAAAAGGAGTATTAATGTGCAAACTCCAGACCAGCTGGAAGGTAGGCGATGATATACCTGAGTGCCACAAAGAATTTATGTGTTTTAGATTGCAGGGCATTGTGGCAGAGATGATATATCAAGTCTTGTGGTTTTATTACAGTCTAGAGGGCTTTACCTTCCTACAGAACGTGTCCCAGAGGCCTTAAAACAGTTTGCCATGCCGAGAGAGGGACAGAGGTAAGGTATGGAGCCATGGTGACATCGGAGTCAGGACAGTTGACAAAAGGTGAGGTAAGGTTATTTGGCAGTATCATTGGAGAAGCTGTGATAGTTTTGAGTCAATTCCTGGGGTACACATAACCAACAGTCTTTAAAGCGACCAGGCCTGGTGACATTAAGGAGCTGGTATGCTGAGGTCAAGGTTTGAAGCAATAGACGAAATGACAAGTTAGTGCCATTTATAAGGGGTGCTGTCAAAGAATGGAGGACCTCGGAGAAGTGTTTGATTATCTCCCCTACCTTTTCAATACCTAGAGGTTGGGTGATTGAGATATACTTTCTCTGAATATGGATGGTACTTACTGGGGAGCTGGACTGATTTTTACAATAGAGCTTACCAACAACTCCTGTCTCCTACCTGGAATCCCATGTAGAAGAAAAGTGTCTTGTGGTGTTGATAGAAGAAATGATTAACACGTGATCCCAGTATATGTATCTGGCAAGACCAATATGGGCAGCCCCCATATTTGTCCGGCCATCTTCTGCAATAATCTTTTGTCTGGTCAAAGAGAACGCAAGTATAGAGATCATAATATTTAGATGGGATAACCGATATAGGAAAGATCGCAATTTGGACCAGTTCTTGGCATCCGGATATGGAGCAGTTTCCTGATCCTATTTGGAAAGACTGTTTGTTATCTGTGGGGGTTTCTTGAACCTCAAATCTCCAGATGTAAGGACTGCCCTGGATGGAAATGAAGAACAGCAGGGGTAGAACAAGAAACCCATGTCTAATCCAATGAGGTTGAGCTTGGATGCCGGAGTGGAGTCTCATGTTCTGGAATTGGGGACAAGGTGGATGGTCTCAAAGTCCTCCAGAGCTTAATAGAGCACGGTCCTGTTGTGGTTGATGTGTATGAAGAACAGTCATTTTTAGGTAGAGGGATGAAAGGTTTAAGGTGAAGCAGGTGGATCCAATGAGAGAATCCTTCGAGTTTAGCATCTGTGGGGGTCACATGAATCACCTTAAAAGGGCCCTGCCATTTGGGCGAGAGGGGTGGCAGCTGATGATCTGGAGGAGATAAGAGGACTTGGTTTCCAATGTTGACAGGAAGTGGACAGGAGATAGACTGTGGCCACAGTAGTGGTAGATGGTGGTCAGCAAAGTTCCATAGGAGGGAATGAAGGTGGCAAAGCAATGGGGTGGGTAGGTGGTCTGGGAGGGGGGAGCATTTAGGTGAAAGACCAGGAGTTAAAACTGGACGTCCATACATAAGTTCAAAGGGTGAGATGAGAAAAGGTCGCTTGGGGAGAGCTCGTAGTCAGAAAAGAGCCAGAGGTAGTAGTTTTACCCAGTCAAGGTGAAGTTCCTGTGACAGCTTAGCAAGGGTGGTTTTTAAAGAGCGATTAGTTCTTTCTACCTTACCTGAAGATTGAGGATGGCAGGGAATGTTAAAATGCCAAGGGATGTTTAAGGCCTTAGAAAGAATTTGAGAAACCTGGGAAGTAAATTCAGGGCCATTGTCTGACTGAAGAGAGGCTGGAACACCAAATCGGGGGATAATCTCTCGGAGGAGGAGATCAGAAACTGAGCCCTCTTGTTAGTGGTGGGAAATGTTTCTACCCACCGCAAGAAGGTGTCCACCGAGACCAAGAGGTACTTGACATGCTTGACAGTGGGCATGTGGGTAAAGTCAAGTTGCCAGTCAGTTCCACGAAAGGAACCTCTAGCCTGATGGGTAGGGAAAGGGGTACTACTATATCTCGAGTTGGAATCTGACATCTGACAGATTTTACAACAGGCAGTGATAGATTTTAAGAAACTTAAGTCCTCAGGAGTAGGCTGTAAGTAGGTCTTAACAAAAGAAAATAACGCTCGGCTGTTATGATGAAAGAGTTGGTGAAGATAGGATAGAGTTTGGCGAGTGTAAGGGGGTGAAGGTAGAGATGTGGGTTGAAGTGTGAGGATATCTCGGGGAAGGTAAGATGAGTTTAGCCCCCTAAGAGCTGCAGTCCTAGCTGCCTCATCAGCTCGGTTGCTTCCCTTGGAGACAATAGAGTCATCCATATGGTGGGATCTGCAATGGACAATCCCAATAGCTGTGGGGAGATGGGAGGCCTTTAGCATGGCTAAAATGTGGCTTGCATTAGTTATTGACCCTCCTGTGGTGGTAAGTAACCCACCCTCTTTCCAGATAGCAGGTGGGACAGGAGGATATGGAAAGCATATTTAGAATCTGTAGAGACATTGAGGTATTGTCCCTGTGCCAATTGAAAGGCACAGGTTAGAGCTATTAGCTCAGCCTGCTGATTCGTGGTGTGTGCAGGGAGGGCCTGTGCCTCTACCACCTCGGTGTCTGACACTATGGCATAGTCAGCTTTTCTAGTCCCTTCATATAGAAAGGAGCTTCCATCTGTGTACCAGGTATAAATGGCTTGAGGCAATGTGCCCTCCTATATGTATGAAGGACGAGGTAGTAGTTGCTCTAAAGTCCCAGTGCAGGAATGAGAAAGGGAGTGGTTAGTATTAGGTCAGGGAAGATTAGAAATATTGAGAGGAGGACATGATTGGAAGGTGAGCATGGAATCCTCTATTAGCGCTACCTGAAGAGAAAGGACCCTGGAGGGAGGTAGAGTCTGCAAGCCTTTATAAGTTAGGAGCTACGACAGGTTATGAGAAGAGAGCACAGTTATCGGAGACCCCAAGGTTAGTTTCTTTGACTCTTGAATAAGGAGTTCAGCAGCTGCTAAGGTACAAATACAAGGTGCCCATCCTTGGATGGTTAAATCTAGTCTTTTGGACAGGTATGCTACAGGTGCAAAAGAAGGTCCTAGCTGGTGACCTAAGACTCCAAGGGCAAATCCCTCCTTTTCAGTTACATAGAGGGAGAAGAGATGAGTCAGGTCAGGGAGGTGTAAGGCTGGGGCCTTAAGGAGAGCCTATTGGAGTCTCTGAAAGGGCTTGGTAACAGGTTTGAGAAGAGGTTCATGGGTGGGGCCTAATGCTGCCTCATATAAGGGCTGAGAAAGGAGGGAAAAGGAAGGAACCCAGGAACGTAAAAAGCTAGCCATTCCTAGGAATGATAAAATCTCTTCCTTTGTAGAAGGAACAGTTAAAGACTGTATTAGATTCTTTCTATCTAGGGTAATAGCCTTGTGGGTTGGGGTAATTGTTAACCCCAAATAGGTAACCTGAGGAGTAGACAGTTGAACCTTAGAAGGTGAGACCCTGTAGCCTCGACTGGAAAGGAAATTTAGAAGAGTAGAGGTGTCTGCTTGGCTAATTTCTAAAGATGGGCTACACAAAAGAACATCATCTACATAAAGAAGAATTTTAGATCTAGGGAGAGATAAAGAGAGTAAGTCAGAAGCCAGAGCCTGGCCAAATAGGTGTGGGCTGTCTTGGAACCCCTGAGGCAGAACAGCCCAGGTAAGTTGGGTAGAAAAGTGGGTATCAGGATCCGTCCAGGTAAAGGCAAATATATTTTGTGATTAAGTGTCGAGAGGGATAGAGAAAAAGGCATCTTTTAGATCTAGGACTGAGAAATGAGAAGTTCCTGAGGGGATAGTAGAAAGAAGTGTGTAAGGATTGGCTACAACAGGATGGAGAGGTACCACTACAGCATTAATGCGCCTGAGATCTTGAACCATTAGGTTTTTTGACTGCTAGTATAGGGGTATTGAAGGGAGAAGAAGTAGGGTGTAGAAGTTTCTTTCTTAAGAGGTCAGAGATGATAGGCTTGAGTCCCCTGAGACTTTGGAGAGAGAGAGAGGGTATTGAGCTTGGGTGATGTACCTGGTAGAGTCCAGTAACTGGATAACAATAGGAGAATGATGTCTAGCGACAGAAGGATTCTGGACATCCCAAACTCTGGGGTCCACCTGAGAAGCTGGTAGAGGAAATAACGTGTTAGTGTTAGTAGGTTTACTGGCTAGAAGGAGAAGTAGGGGAACTGCTGGCGAGCATGGGTTCAGGCTAGTGGGGGGGCAAAGGAAATTGAAGCCCCCGACTTAACTAAAAGGTCCCTACCTAATAAGAGAATGGGAGAAGTTGCACTACCAAAAAGGAATGGGTGACCCACCTCACCTTTGTGTCTTCCCATAGTCGGGATAGGAGGACAGCCTTACCTTCCTCATCAGACCCCACCACTTAGCTGCACTTTTAGAAACATACCCTTCACCCATTCCTTTTTGGTAGTGCCAACTTCTCCCATTCCCTTATTAGTTGATAATATTATATATTTATTTAGTTTAAAACATGGGATAATAACATAGAATGACAAGGAGATGAAATGACATATACTAATCTTACATAATTTACTAAATGTAGAAAAGGAAGTTGGGGGTATGTTCTCACTGTGTAAGTATATGCATGTGTCTGTGTATTTATATGCTATATTGCAGATTCATGAGGAAAAGAGGAAAATAGGTTCTCTGGAATTAGCATTATATGTAATTCTAACTTAGCTAATGAAATTGATGGAAATTTGACTCAGATTTCTAGGAACTGAACTCACATCCTCTGGAATAACAAAAAGAGTTGTTAATAGCAGAACCATCCTAGCTCAATGTTTTGTTTTCTATTGTTAATTATTTTTTCATTCTTTATGTACTCTATTATTTTTATCACTAGTATAATATAATTGTTATTATTACTTGAACTTTTTTAGTATAGAATAGTGTTTATTTAGAGGATGTGGAGGGGACTTAAGATGATAGTACAGACCAAGAAAAGCAGAGAGAGAGAAAGAGAGGGAGAGAGAAAAAAGAGAGAGAAAGAGAGAGGGGGAAAGAGAGAGATAGAGAAGATATGTAGAGTAGTAAAGTTTGGCCATGAGCACATGGTAGAGAAAGATAGGGGAAGGGAATGGGAAGAGAGGATAAAGGGAAAGCAAGAGCAAGTGAAAGCAAGAGAGGAACAGAGAGGAGCACATAGACGTCATCTTTTTCTTTTCTTTTCTTTTCTTTTCTTTTCTTTTCTTTTCTTTTCTTTTCTTTCTTTTCTTTTTTCTTTCTTTTCTTTTCTTTTCTTTTCTTTCCTTTCCTTTCTTTTTTCTTTCTTTCTCTCTCTCTTTCTTTCTTTCTTTTTGTTTTTTTTTGATAGAGAACCATGGAAATATGATATTTCATATAGGAAAAATTCAGATGCCATTCTGTGACAGGATGACAGAAATGAATTTTTTATTAGATATTTGCTTTATTTACATTTCAAATGGCATCCTTTCCTTGTTACCCCTCTGAAAGCCCCCTATTCCTTCCCCTCCCCCTGCTTACCAACACCCCCTCACACTTTCCTAAACTGGCATTCCCCTATACTGTGTCATTGAGCCTTCACAGGACCAATGGCCTCTCCTCTCACTGAAAAGACCATCCTCTACCACATATGTATCTGGAGTCATGGATCCCTCCATGTGTACTCTTTGGTTGGTGGTTTAATCCCTAGTAGCTCTGGGGATAGTGGTTGGTACATATTATTGTTCCTCCTATGGGGCTGAAAACCCCTTTAGCTCTTTAGTTCCTTTCTCTAGCTCTCCACCATTGGGGAACCTATGCTCAGTCTATTTGTTAGGTCTTCATCAGGGCAGGCAAGCTGTTGGCCTGTGTGTAGTTGTTCTCCTAGGAAGCCTTCAAAATATACAGTCTGTTGCCCTGCATACAGCTGATTCCTTTGAGGCTTTCAAACTGTGGGGTCATTAGAGGAACAGGCAAGCTGTTGAGCTATCCAAGCAGAAGGCATAGTCTGAAAGTGGGGGTGATGCTCTGGGGGAGGGATGATTCTCAAATCTGCTGGGCTCCTTGGAGTTCCCAGCTTCATTGGTTATTTGGAAGGGTCCCTTACCTGTTTCCCTGCATGCTGCAGAACTCATGGAAGGCCTTCAGACTGTGGGGTCTTTATAGGAGCAGACAAGCTGGTGGTTTTCCCTAGTGTAAGACATAGGCTGGAAGGGTGGATGAAGTTCAGAGGGTCAGATTCATCCTGAGTCCACTGGTTTCTTTGGTGTTTCCAGCCGTTGTACTTGGTTATTTGGAAGGGTCCCTTACCTGTATCCCTGCATGCTGCAGAACTCATGGAAGGCCTTCAGACTGTGGGGTCTTTATAGGAGCAGACAAGCTGGTGGTTTTCCCTAGTGTAAGACATAGGCTGGAAGGGTGGATGAAGTTCAGAGGGTCAGATTCATCCTGAATCCACTGGTCTCTTCGGTGTTTCCAGCCATTTTACTTGTTTTTTGGGGAGGAGGGTCTTGAACCTATTTCCTGAGTGCTGCAGAACATCTGGAAAACCTTCAGACTGTGGGCTCAATATGTATATTATTTAAAAGACTACATGATGATTTATAACATTATAAATAGTGCCAATAAAATATTTTCAAGAAAACAGAATATATGAGAAAATAAAAGGTATTAAGCTATATTTCTGGCTAATCAAAAGATTTCCATGTATCAAAAAAAAGAGTCTGCATTTTTGTACAAATAACTCATAACATAGACTTGTATAATATGATAAATATATATTTTTCTGAGAGAGAGAGAGAGAGAGAGAGAGAGAGAGAGATAGTGATATTTTTTGTACTTAAATATTATTCATGAGTACTTTTGTAGCATCCCAAGAAGTAATTTCTCTAAACAGGTGTCCAAAGTTGCTGGCTTTGAATCTAATTTTATAATAAATTGATTCACTGTAAAAACTCACATTTAAAAGGGTTGAATAATAATAAGAATAGGTTAATAGGAAAGAATGCAGGAGTACCAAAGATGTGAAAATGCTAAAACTATTTTAAAATGTTTGAATTATACAATTAGGTAAGGAAAAAATGTAACTAGGAGTAGAAACTGAAATGTTTCACAGACGTTTATAAACAAATTAGGACATCTCAGATTTTCTATTGCCGGGACAATTCTGAAAACTTTCAGACTACTATAAGATCAATATTCATTAATAATGCAAGTCATATCATCTTATACTCTATTTCTGAGAGAACATTTTACAAAGCATTCAGTACATTGGTTATGTTTTTAAGTGTTAGGTGATAATAAATGTGCTAAGTGTAAAAATAAATACATTTAAGTAGGTTATATAGAGCAAAGATTTTGAAGTATGCTTCATTACAAGTTTATTCTGAACAAGAATGGCACACTGAGAAAAAAAATGTTTCAAACATAGACAATAGTAGTCTTGTCATGATAGCTTCATGTCTGAGAATTAGGAGTCTCACGCTTGTAAGTCAAGATAAAATACCTAAAAGATATTATTTAGAATTTACAGAGATTTTTGAAACACTTTCAGTGTGAAGGGGAATTTCTATGGATCTATTTGTATGTTCATTAAATCATATGGTATTATAGTTGATAAATCAGGTAAATGGTTAGCAGAAACTCCATCATCTAACAGAATTATTGAAACATTTTTATTGCATTGTTGTGAAAATATCTAAAAATATACCAGTTTTTCAAAATGACCATATAAAATATGCTTTGCAAGTTTTATTCTCTATTCTGTATGTGATTTGCCTAGATTTGTCCACCTCACATATGAACTAGTGCTAACCAGTAAATTTTATTTCTCTGTGATCATCCCAAGACGGGACTATTTTCTCCATTTTTGCATACTTGTAAATAAATTGCTTTAATTTTGATATTTAACAGGAATTTTAAAATATTTTTGTAACAGTGACAGTTTTATTTCATTTGTGGCTAGTCTGCTTTGTCCTTATCCAATATACACAAGGAACTCAAGAAGTTAGACACCAGAGAACCAAATAACCCTACTAAAAATGGGGCACAAAGCTAAACAAAGATTTTTACCAAAGAACTTCTGAAGGCTGAGAAGCACCTTAAGAAATGTCCAACATCATTAATCATTGGGGAAATGCAAATCAAAACAACCCTGAGATTTCACCTCACACCAGTCAGAATGGCTAAGATTAAAAACTCAGGAGACAGCAGGTGTTGGTAAGGATGTAGAGAAAGAGGAACACGCCTTCACTGCTGATGGGATTGAAAGTTGGTACAACCACTCTGGAAATCAGTCTGGCGGTTCCTTATAAACCTGTGCTTGACACTTCCAGAGGACACTGCTATACCACTCCTGGGCATATACCCAGAGAATTCCCCAGTATTCAATAAGGACACATGCTCCACTATGTTCATAGCAGCCTTATTTATAATAGCCAGAAGCTGCAAAGAACCCAGATGTCCCTCAGTGGAGGAATGGATATAGAAAATGTGGTATATTTACACAATGGAGTACTTACTCAGCAACTAAAAACAATGAATTCATGAAATTCTTAGGCAAATGGGTGGAACTGGAAAATATCATACTAACTGAGGTAAATCATTCACAGAGAAACACACATGGAATGCAGTCACTGATAAGTGGATATAAGCCCAGAAGCTCTGAATACACAAGACAAAACTCACATATCAAATCATTCCCAGGAGGAAGGAAGGAGAGGCTCCTGGTACTGGAAAGGCTTGATGCAACATTGTAGAGATTTGGCAGGACAGAGAAGTGGAAGGGGGTTGATTAGGGAATGGGCAGAGGGATGAGGTCTGATGGGAGTTATGGAGAGGGGGGAAACCGGGAAATTGAAGATCATTTGCAATGCAAAAAAAAGGATATAGAAAATAATAAATAAATAAATAAATAAATAAATAAATAAATTAATTAATTAATTAATTAAATGCACTTTCCACTAGCAAGGTGTTTAGAGTTAAAAAATAGTCCTCAGTCTGTGCTTGGCATCATTATTACATTACAACATGAATCAACTCTTTCTACTTGTTGCTTATTATAAGTACTGCTGCAATGAACGTAGTATTGGAGAAACCTTATTAGCTGTCCCAATCAGAAAACATTTCATTAACATAGCTCTTTTGCTTTAATCTTTTTCACAAGCCTTTGCTGAATTATTAGTCTAAACACCAATATTTGGGATTCATATTTTTAACCCCTCACTAATATGCATTACTGTTCATATTTTTGATAATACCCATGATAATGGTATAAGGTAGCATTAAACAGTTGTTTTTATATGTGTTACCCAAGATTAATGATAATAATCATGTTTTCATAGTCTATTGCTCATTACTATGTTCAATATATAATTCATGAGAATATATTTATTTTCTGTTTACATATATATATTTACATATTTAAAATTTATTTATTTTATGTATGTGACTATACTGTAGGTGTCTTCAGACACAACAGTAAAGGGAATCAGATCACTTTATAGATGATTGTGAGCCATAGTAGTTGCTGGGAATTGAACTCAGGACCAAAGTGCTCTTAACTGCTGAGTCCTTAGCCCTAATTTTTTTCTTTTAGGTTTAGTAGACATTTTCATTAGTTACATTTCAAATGTTATCTCTGTTCCTCATTTCCTCTCTGCAAATCCCCTATCCTATCTGCAATCCCACTACTCACCAACCTACCCACTCTTGCACCCCTGTCCTGGCATTCCCCTACACTGGGGCATCAAGATTTCACTGGACCAAAGGCCTATTTACTCTTTGATGTACAAACCTCTGCTACATATGCAGGTGGAGCTATGGGTCTCTTCATGAGTATTCTTTGGTTGGTGGTTTAGTCCCTGGGAGCTCTGGAGTTACTGGTTAGTTCATATTGTTGTTCTTCCTATGGAGCTGCAAAACTTTTCAGCTCCTTGGATCCATTCTCTAGCTCCTTCACTGGAGACCCTGTGCTTAGTCCATTGGTTGGCTATGAGCATCAACTTCTGTGTATGTCAGGCACAGGCAGAGTCTCTCATGAGACAGCTATATCAGGCTTCCGCAAGCACTTTTTTGAATCTGCAATAGTGTCTGTGTTTGGCAACTGTACATAGGATAGATCTACTGATGGGCCACTCTCTGGACAGCCTTTCTTCATTCTCCTTTCCCATTTTGTTCTGTATCTTCTCTCATGGGTATTTTGATCCTCCTTCTAAGAAGGACCAAGGTATCACCACATTGTTCTTCCTCCCTGTTGAGCTTCCCATGGCCTGTTAATTTTATTTTGGGCATTCTGAGCTTCTAGGCTAATATCCACTTATCAGTGAGTGCATACAAGTGCATGGTTTTATGATAAGTTTACCTCACTCAAGATGATATTTTCTAGTTCCATCCATTTGCCTAAGAAATTCATGAATTAATTGTTTTTAATAGCTGAGTAGTACTCCATTGTGTAGCAAGTTTGATTCGCACCAAGGATTTAGGGATGATTCACTATATTGAAATCAATCAATATAATCCTCTATATAAACAAACTCAAAGAAAAAACAAACACATGATAATTTCATTAGATGATGAGAAAGCATTTGACAAAATGCAACACACTTTCATGATAAAAGTCTTAGGAAGATCTGGAATTCAAGGCCCATCCCTAAACATAGTAAAAGCAATATACAGCAAACCAGTAGCCAACATCAAACTAAATGGAGAGAAACTTGAAGCAACCCCACTGACATCAGGGACTAAAAAAGGCTGTTTCTCTCTCTCTCTCTCTCTCTCTCTCTCTCTCTCTCTCTCTCTCTGTCTGTCTGTCTCTCTCCTCTGTCTCTCTCTGTCTCTCTGTCTCTTTGTCTCTGCTCTCTCTCTGTCTCTATCTCTGTCTCTCTGTCTCTTTGTCTCTCTGTTTCTCTTTGTCTTTCTGTTTCTCTCTGTCTCTCTGTCTCTTTGTTTCTCTGTCTCTCTGTTTCTCTCTGTCTCTCTGTCTCTTTGTCTCTTTGTCTCTCTGTTTCTCTCTGTCTCTCTGTCTCTTTGTCTCTATGTCTCTCTCTGTCTCTTTGTCTCTCTGTCTCCCTGTCTCTGTCTGTCTCTTTGTCTCTCTGTCTCTCTCTGTCTCTCTCTGTCTCTCTCTGTCTCTCTCTGTCTCTCTCTCTCTGTCTCTGTCTCTGTCTCTCTCTCTCTGTCTCTCTCTCTCTCTCTCTCTCTCTGTCTCTGTCTCTCTCTCTCTCTCTCTCTCCCTGTTCAAAATAGTACTGCAATTCCTAACTAGAGCAATCCAACAATAAAAGGAGGTCAAAGGGAAACAAATTGCAATGGAAGAAGTCAAAATATCACTATATGCAGATGATATGATAGTATACTTAAGTAACCCCAAAAAATCCACCAGAGAACTAAACCTGATAAACAACTTCAGCAAAGTGGCTGGATATAAAATTGACTTGAACAATCAATGACCTGTTTCTACTCAAAGGATAAGCAGTCTGAGAAAGAAATTAGGGAATCAACACCCTTCACAATAGTCACAAATTATATAAAACACCTTGGTATGCCTCTAACTAAGTAAGTGAAAGAACTTTAAGTCTCTGAAGAAAGAAATAGAAGATCTCAGAAGATGGACAGATTTCCCATGCTCATGTATCGGCAGGATTAATATACCTAAAATGGTCATCTTGCCAAAAGCAATCTACAGATTCAATGCAATTCCCATGAAAATTCCAACTCAAATCTTCATAGAGTTAGAAATATCAATTTGCACATTCATTTGGAATAACAAGAAACCCAGGATAGGGAAAAATTATTCTCAACGATAAAAAAAAAATTCTGGTGGTATCTCCTGACTTCAAGCTGTATTAGAGAGCAATCATTATAAGAACTGTATGACATTGGTACAGAGACATGGAGGTAGATCAATGGAACAGAATTGAAGACCCAGAAATGGTCCCACACACCTGTGGTCATTTGATCTTTAACAAAGCTGCCAAAACCATCTAATGGATAAAAGACAGCATTTTCAACAAATGTTGCTCATTCAACTGGTGCTCAGCATATAGAAGAATGCAAATCCATTCATTCTTATCTCCTTGTACAAAGCTCAAATCCAAGTGAATCAAGGACCTCCAAATAAAACTAGATTCACTAACTCTAATAGAAGAGAAATTGGGGAAGAACCTCAAACACGTGAACACAGAAAGTTCTTAACAGAATACCAATAGCTTATGTTCTAAGATCAGGAACAAACAAATGGGACCTCATAAAATTGCGAAGCTTCTGTAAGGCAAAGGTCATGGTCAATAGTAGACAATGGCAACCAACTGATTGGGAAAAGATCTTTCTTTATCAACCTTACACCCAATAGAGGGCTAATATGCAACATATACAAAAACTCAAGAAGTTATACTCCACAGAACCAAAGAAGCCTATTAAGGATAGGGTTAAGAGGTAAATAAATAATTCTCAACTGAGGAATAGGGAATGGCTGAGAAGCACCTAAAGACATGAACAACAATATCAATCAACCAATTAGTAAGCAGGAAAATTCATATCAAAACAAGCATGAGATCATACCTGACACTAGTAAGAATGGCTAAGATAAAAAAATCAGGTGACAGCAGGTTCTGGCAAAGATGTGGAGAAAAAGGAACATTGCTCCATTTTTGGTGGGACTGTAGGCTGGTACAACCATACTGGAAATCAGTATGGCTGTGGTAGTTCTCTGAAAATTATACATAGTACTAACTGAGCACTGGGTCTATACCACTCCTGGGCATATACCCAAAAGATGCCACAGTATATAACAAGGACACATGCTTCACTATGTTCATAGCAGCCATATTTATAATAGCCAGAATTTGGAAAGAACACAAATTTCCCTCAACAGAAAATGTGGCTTATTTACACAACTATTAAAAATAATGAATTCATGAAATTCTAATTTAAATGGATGGAACTAGAAAGTCATCCTGAGTGAGGTAACTCAGTCACAAAAGGACACACATGGTATGTACTCACTGATAAGTGGATATTTGCCTAAAAGCTAGGAAAACCCAAGATAAAATTCACAGACCAAATGAAGGTAGCTCAAGAAGAACAAAGAAAAATGTGGGTGCTTCAGTCCTTCTCAGAAGGAGGAACAAAATACTAATGGAAGAAAATATAAAGACAAAGTGTGGAACAAAGACTAAAGGAGAGGTCTTCCAGAGACTCACACAGCTGGGGTTTCATCCCATATACAGACAACAAACCCAGATAGTATTGTATATGTCAGGAAGTGCTTGCTGTCAGGAGCCTGGTAGTGCTGTCTCCTGAGAGGCTCTTTCAGAGCCTGGCAAATACATAGGTTGATGCTTGACGCCAACCATTGGACTGAGAATGGAGTCTCCAATGTAGGAGTTAGAAAAAGGACTGAAGGAGTTGAAGGGGTTTACAACCTATAGGAAGAACAACAATATCAACCAACCAGACCCCCCCAAACTCACATGAACTAAAGCACCAAACAAAGAATACACATGGATGGTCCCATGGCTCCAGACATATATGTAGCAGAGGCTGGTGTTATCAGACATCAATGGGAGGACAGGACCTTAGTTCTGGGAAGGCTCCATACACCAGTGTAGGTGAATTCCAGGGTTGGGAGGCAGGGGTGGGTAGGTGTTTTGGTGAGTACCTACATAGAAGCAGGGGAAGGGAGAATGGGATAGGAGGGGGGTCTTTGGATGGGAAACCAGGAGAGGGGATAGCATTTGAAATCTAAATAAAGAAAATATCCAATAAAATTTGAAATAAAGGAGATATGTTTCAAAAAATTACATCTTGTTGCATAATATATTTATCTGAAAGGATGAGGAAATGCCTCTGTAAGACCAATAAGCAGGCAAGCCTATG
The DNA here is from genome assembly GCA_964023405.1 of Apodemus agrarius. NCBI lineage: Eukaryota > Metazoa > Chordata > Mammalia > Rodentia > Muridae > Apodemus > Apodemus agrarius. Next base: position 81,360,511 of record OZ030017.1, read on the forward strand.
AGACATGTTATTGTTTGTTGTGACAGAGTCCAACTGATTTTGGCTGTTGCCACATCTGGGCAAATGATCATGAAATGCACAAGAAAATCACTTGAGCAAATCAGGAGACATAGCACCCTGTAGTCTCTGAACTGGTTAAGCCTACAGGCTTGTTTTTATTTATATTTTATTCCATTCTATTTTGTTTTATCTTTTAAATTTTTCCCAGACTTCCATGAATAGTAGATCACAAGGTCAAAGAGTAAACAAAGCATTTCCTTGCCCAAATAATTTTGGCCATATGATTTTGCCACAACAATAAAACCCTAATTAAGACATGTACTCACTGCTGACTCCAGTCAGTGAAATTGAATGAGTTGGTCTAATGATCACTCAGATGACTCTGATGAAAGTAAACTAGTCATAGAAAAAAGAATAAATATTATTAATTTTGAGAAGGAATGGGTAGGGATATGATATAAGTGTTGATGTGAGGGACAGGTGATACGTAGTGATGGATGGGGAAATAATTAGAATACATTACATGTAGGCATGAAATTAATACAAATCAGACAATTACATAGTCATAGTAATTTTTCTCATCTAAACCTGGGCTTTTGTTTAATACATAAAATATCATTGTCAATTCTAGTGTCTAGAAGTTTTACTATGTGTTTTGTTATGATCTCAATGAGTCCTTTATATGTATGTAATACATCATCTCAAAAGGTACCCTCTGAGAAAACCTGGTGCAGGAAATGCATCAAATTTGAATGCTACACTCTCTTGGAATGACTAATATTGCCACAAGAAATATATGCAGGACAGTGCTCACTTTCTAGACTTGCACATCTTTATATGTAGACCCAACATGATGTTCTTAAAACTTACCAGCCCATTAAACTGTGATTTCTTATATTCCAAAACTGTTAAGGAATGTATTTTTGATCTTTTATATTACTCAATCTAGGATATTTTATAATATCAGTGCAAAACAGATAAACTTATTTTAATACATTTTAGGTTCTCAGTCCCCTACCAATCTTAATATATATATATATATATATATATATATATATATATATATATATATATCATATGTACTTATGAGAAAGAACACAAATTTAGAAATATAAGACTTTCTGATTACTTTACAAATTATAAAACAATGATAACCAATGTTAAAGAATGATGCAAAGATAAATTAACAGATAAATTGGTGGCACAGCTCAGAGAACCCTCAAATATGCTCAAAACCATAGTTATCTACATTTCAACAGATATGGTCACAATATCTAATGCCTCTGTGGTTACACTAGAAAAATGAATGCAATTTAAAACTGTTACATAAAATGTCTCAGTACAGCAAAATATTTATTTTTTCATGACTTATTCTCTTAGATTGAAACACCCCCTCTTAGGAGGAGAGACATTCAAACAATTTACCACTTATGAGGCCCTATATTGGACTTTGTGAGGAAGATATGGTTAGTATAAGACAGGATTCCTTTTGGCAGAGCTTCTTGGAAGGTATGCAGGAAGCTATAGTGGTACAGATATCTTACATATGTTCTTATAAATATCACAGAATAATATTCCTGCTTCTTCAAGTATTATGTGGGTAGGAAGTTTTTCTTTGGTGTCTGGTTTTTATGAAAGTACACAGGTTATAGAAAGGTTCTCAACTTACTTTTGAATTTTAAAAATTACAGCTTGTTTCTGAGGTTACTATTCCATGAAAATTAGTATGGTGACAGCATAATAAAATATTTATATTTGATTTATAAATGTGCTAAGGTACATGCCTATTTATGTGTAAATGTGATTGCAAAATTCCTATTACTGATTCAGTATCCAGAAAATGAATGGGCACTTTTCAAACACATTACTATATGTGTCATACATAAAACAAGAAAATGGGACAACAGTACAGCTAACACAAAAATCCTGATGGATGCATTACTCACCTGAACCATGCATGCCTGTTGTGTAGCTATTTCACTCCAATTTTAACATGCTTTTCTGGAGAAATCCAGGAGACTCATGTGATTTGAAAGTATTATGGATCTTCCAAGACTAAAGGAGCTCATGAAAGTTCTAAGATTCACAAGACTCTGTCTCAACGCTATGTAGGCAGTAATGGGTGCCTAGAAAGAGACTTTTGAGTGGTGAGATGTTTCTAGGGTGCAGCATTCATGAATCCTCATTCACAGTGGGGTCAATAATTTTCAGTGATGGAATTGCTATGGATTCACCCATTGTGAATCTTCATTTCTTTTTGTTTCTCATTTCTATCTCTGTGTTTAACACTATGTCTGAAAACACTTTAAAGAGGAACATGGTTATTTCACCTTACAGCTGGGAGTACACCATATGGGTAAATCAGGTCCCAGAAAGCCTCAGGAATTCCAGTCCTCAAGACAGGAATTCAAGTTGGGAACTTGGAATAAAATAATTACAGCAGAAACCATAAAAGGAAATCTAATTCTTTCTTGCTTTGTAAAATTATCATTCTTATGTACAATAGGACCACCCAACAAGAGGTGGCAAGGCTTACAAGTTTGCTAGAACCTATAGAATTCCAGATCATCATGAATCAAGGAAATGGTCTACAGATTTGCCTATAGGCTAATATGAAAGCTAACTTCGGTTGAGCTTTCTTCTTTTCATATGATTCTAGCTTGTGCCTAATCAATAATAATAATAATAATAATAATAATAATAATAATATACAATACAGCACATACATACTCCCAAAAAGATCCCCAATAATTTTATTGATTCACTGTTAGACTTATGTCTAATTACTTCATTTTTCTCTTGCCAGTACCCAATGTAGTTTGAGTAGATACTTGCTTATATCTCCAAGGGAAAAGATATATAACACTCTCCCTTTGTAAAACAATCACCCTCCCCATAGTAGATCACTATAAACTTTCATTCACAAATTATCATTTGTTTTCCTTATATGATAAAATTATATTTCTTTGAAAAAACAAGTCTATTATCAAATAATATTTGTAGTAATTCTTACTCAACTATTTATTCATTTAGGAATTTGGTTCTTATAAAATTTCAAGAAAATTTTTCAGCAGTTAACATTGTTTTTCAAGTATGTGTTATATTTGTTGTTGATTTTTCATTTAAATTACAAGACACACAGAGGAATTTCTCTGAAAAGTCACGCTAAAGGCAAATTGTAAACCATTAAGACTCTGAAGAGAAACTTGAATAGAAAAAGCACATTTATTTGAGGATCAGCTCCTTGTAACATTTAAAAGAGACTTTATTGTTCAAAGACTTAAAAAACTTATATGTATGCACACACATACATATAGTTTTGCATTTTTATACCTTTACCTCCCTTATTCCATGCTAATACCTTCCAACTCCAAAAACACTATATATTAGAAAAAGAATGTTGGCATAAACTTAGTGGAGCATTGTTTATAATAGCCAGAAGTTGGAAGGAGCCCAGATGTCCCTCAAAGGAGGAATGGATACAGAAAATGTGGTATATTTATACAATGGAATACTACTCAGCAATTAAAAATAATGAATTCATGCAATTTGTAGGTAAATGGTTAGACCTGGAAAATATCATCCTGAGTGAATTAACCCAATCACAAAAGAATGCACATGAAATGCAATCACTGATAAGTGGATATTAATGAGCCCAGAAGCCCTAAATACTCAAGACACAAATAGCAAGTCAAATGATTCCCAAGAAGAAGAAAGGAGAGGACCCTGGGCCTGTAAAGATTGCATCCAGTTTAGTAAAGAAACCGAGGGGGGAGGGGGAATGATTGGGGAACATTTGGGGGGGGAGAGGAACTATGGGAACTATGGTGGGTGGGAACTGGGAAAGGGGAAAGCCTTTGGAATGTAAACATAGAATATAGAAAATTAAAAAAAATTTTTAAAAAAGACACAAAAAAAAAGAAAGAAAAAGAATGTTGGGACAAAGTGGGACATAGATCTCTATAGGCTGCTTCCTGCAGACTGTAATTTATGCCTGAAAGTCATATTGGTTACTGTTCTGTTTTCCAACTAATTGACACAAGGACATATTATGATTATTAACAGGCTGTAAGCCTAAGATGGGCAGGTTCTAAGCTGTTCTGACACTCTAAGACTGTTACTACTAAACAAATGGCCCATTGCATGCCAATGTGATCTTCCCCTGCCTTGCTCTGGTCCATGTATGTCCTCATGTCTGTGCTCTCATAAAGACCTCATGATCTCTCCATGTGATCTCTCTGCATCATGGCCCCAACCTCCTTTCTCATCTTTTTAGTTTCTCTCCCTGGCATACCTGACTGGGTTAGGAAATCTAATCTCCCTATCTCACATGCCCAGTCACAGGCTGAATCAGGTCTGAAGTGGAAATTTCTGCTTTGGTTAGAAAATCCGTTGTCACACTTGACATTTTTGTCTGGAATCTGTCCTGTGAGAGGACACATGAGAAGGCATATGATATTTTGCTGGAGTAGACACTTGAAAGGGTGTGTGATACATAGAGGTAAAATAAATATCTCCCCACAGTCAGTAAGAGTATGCTCTTGTATTGCTATACCTCAAAATGCTTTCTTGGCCTTCCTCGTCTTCACTTCATAGGGAGAAATGCAGCAAAGATCTTTCTGTAGTATTCTGGTTGATTCTTTCCACTTCCACTGACTTGTGACAATTCAGCTGATCTTTGGAGTTTCTGCTGGATTGAGTGCTGTTCCTCATACATATTTAAAGTTTTTTCTCAGACTGGACTGCTGATACCACAACAACAACGATTGGAATAGTCTCAAAGAATTACATTTAAAACAGTCCACAACTTTCTTATCCTTTTCATATCTTTCATGTTTCCCTTTGGTCATGTTTTAGAAGCGAGTTTGAAGCATTTAAAAACATTAAATAGACTTTTAAAAACCTAAGCCTACACAGGTCATTATTAAAGAATCATAGATTATTGAAAACACATTTTATATAACATTGTAACTAAATATGTTTGGCCACACCATACTCCAGACTCTAAGCAGATGATCGGCATAAAAATAAGCATCTAAATAGAGTGCAGAAGACCCAGCCCTCCAAAAGTTCCTGCTGATGAGAGTCACAGTGTTACTTGGGGCAAATCCAATCTTCAACATCAAAATATCCAGCAGTCCAGAATATCAGCAACCCAGTAACCCAGCAATAGCAAACACGACAACAGCAAAGGCAAAAGCAGGAGAGCAGCAGCTGCCACAGTCCCGCTCTGTGCTCTCATATTTGTACCCTTTTCAGAGTCCCCAGAATTAAATTATTTGCAACTGCCAAAAGTCATGTCTCTCTAGAGCATGGGACAATTATGGTTAACAACTGTGAGCAAGCTGAACTAGCAGCTCTATATCCCACACCTGGGATTAAAACAAAATAATATTCATGAAATATACCTGGGGTCTTGAAACCAAAATTCTCACTACAGAAAATTATTGTTTTATAGAATTTTTCCACAAATAAGGATTTATTTTAAACTTTGTACAATATTTTTATTTTACTTTACTCAAACATCTCTCAGCTAATCTGTAAGTGAAGCATTAAGAAGACATGATTGTGCACTACGACTGATAGCTGACAAGGGTATTAATTTTCAAAGAATTTCCATTTCTTCACTGACTTATTCACTATGTTTTTGCTCTCTCCTTTGAGGTCTTAGTTCTTGGTCAGCATCAGTATATAAGAGAATTTCTTCCAGGATCTACTAGGGCAACACTGAACATTTGCCTTTGCAAAAGTTTGATTTTCCCTCCTTTCAATTTTCTTTCTCAACATAAACTCTCCAAAATTACCTTATGTTGCCTTTCAGTCCATCCACATATTCTGTCCAGGAGATTACTTGTTCGTAGCAGGCCTTCGACTGAATCACCTGTTCTATTCAGAAAAAAAGAGTTTTTACAGTGGTAGGTGAACTACTGTGTGCCATCTGCCTGTTTTCAGCAAAACCATTTACAGAGTGCATGAGTACTGGATAGGTTGAGGCACTGATATAAAAACTGCATTGATGGAATATTAGTTATTTGAGAGGTTTCAGAACCAGTGATACAAATATAAAAATGATACAAATTATTTTGTTTTGGGTCCTTGGCACACTAGAAAAAGATTGCAAACACAAAATAAAGCACAACAGTTTATAATTACAATCTTATGAACTCCCTGGTAAATAAACACATAAATACATAAATACATACATAAATAAATAATACATCATTTTCTCCTGAAGTCTGAGGTAAGATCAAATTTAATCATAACTCTAAGAAGTGTTCTGAACTAATGTAACATCTGCAAAAAATGTTTAGAATTGTCATTTGAATGGGGGTATGTGAGCAGGTACTTTGAAATATTCTGGCAACTCAATTTCTACTGAATATTTCACTGTTGATTTGACTTTTTATTTCATAGTGACATAGATAACATAATTTATGATAATTATTCTGAGGTTTTACCACTGATAGCTAACATAAACATATGTATTCATCAAATAAAATTTTATTCTGGATCAACATACCAAATATTTCGCTCAAAGCACAATGTAACCTGTAACCTACCTGGACAAGCTAATAAAGAAAAGAATATATCAATTATATGCCACAATGCATCCAGCTTCATGAGCATATGCCTTATTAATGGTTATGAAATTATATATGAAATTAGCTTATTACTATGGAAATACTTTGTTTAAATAGGTTCAGTGCTTGGCAAGTAATCTAGGACACAGTTTTAGCATAATTAAGGACCAAAATGCAGAGCAGTGCAAAAAGCAGATGCTCACATTAAATAAAGCTGGCTATTTTAGACCCACATGTCAGAAAACAGAAAACTTTGTAAACACCTGACTATTAACTAAAAAAACAGAAATTTAGGCACTGAAGAAATTCTCAGATTTTTTTTTCTTTTTTTTTTTTAGAATCTCAGGGTGATGTCATGGAATGTTTAGTTACAGATGGACTCTTGACTCTTGGTAAAAATTGGGTCTCTGGATATACCAAACAATGCATTTAGAGGAAAGAAAAACAGCTTAGTGAATTAAGAATTTGTTACACCAATATGAGGATGAAAGTTGGGATTCCCAAGTTCTGTTCAAATATTAGGCAAATGTAATTGCCCATGTAAAATCCTAATCCCTAAGAAGAGGACCTAGATAGAAAGACTACATCCTTGCCAACACCTGATGTCATCTTTCTATCTAGGTCCTCTTCTTAGGGATTAGGATTTTACATGGACAATTACATTTGCCTAATATTTGAACAGAACTTGGGAATCCCAACTTTCATCCTCATATTGGTGTAACAAATTCTTAATTCACTAAGCTGTTTTTCTTTCCTCTAAATGCATTGTTGGCGAGAATGTAGAGAAAGAGGAACACTCCTCCACTGCTGGTGGGACTGCAAGCTAGTACAACCACTCTGGAAATCAGTCTGGCGGTTCCTCAGAAAAATGGACATGATACTTCCGGAGGACCCAGCCATACCACTCCTGGGCATATACTCAGAAGATTCCCCAGCATGCAATAAGGTTACATTCTCCACTAGGTTCATAGCAGCCTTATTTATAATAGCCAGAAGCTGGAAAGAACCGAGATGTTCCTCAACAAAGGAATGGATACAAAAAATGTGGTATATATACACAATGGAGTACTATTCAGCCATTAGAAACAATGAATTCATGAAAATCTTAGAGAAATGAATGGAGCTGGAGAACATCATACTAAGTGAGGTAACCCAGTCTCAAAAGAATACCCATGGTATGCAGTCACTGATAAGTGGATATTAGCCTAGAATCTTGGGACACCAAAGACTCAATCCACATATAGAATGATATCCAACAATAAGGAAGGAGTGGACACTGGTGCTGGAAAGGATCAAAGCATCAGTGTAGGGAAATACCAGAACAGGGAAGTGGGAAGGGGCTGATGGCGGAGCAGGGGGAGGTAAAAGGGCATGTGAGACGTTTGGGCGATGGGGAACCAGAAAAAGGGAAATGAAATGTAAATATAGAATATATCCAATTAAAAAATATGCATACTGGAAAAAAAGAAAGACTAGTATTATGTTAGCTCTGTGTTTAGTAAAAGACACTATTTCATCATACAAGGTGGAGAGTCTATGAGAAAGACACCACCAGTAAAAAAATCTATTGAAGCACCATTTGTAGGCATGTGCACATGCATATACACAAAATACACACATACAAACACACACTAAAATACATGTCTACCTGCATGTGGTTATAAACTTTATATATATATATATATATATATATATATATATATATATATATATGTGTGTGTGTGTGTGTGTACATATATATATATGTGTGTGTGTGTGTGTGTGTGTGTATGTGTGTGTGTGTGTGTACATATATATATATATATATATATATATGTGTATATATATATATATATACACATATATATATGTATATACATAAGCTTTAGCCTAAGTAAAGTGTTAAAAATTATAAGCATGAAAGCCATGTTCAAGATCCTAGTTTGAAAAGAATGTACCAACCAGTAGTGCTAGAGCTCCCAGGGACTAAACCACTTACCAAAGTTGACACATGGAGGGACCTACAGCTCCATCTACATATATAGAAGAAGATGACCATTTCAGATATCAATGAAAGGAGAGGCCATTGGTTCGGTGAAAGCTTGATTCCCCAGAACAGGGAAAGGCAAGTCAGGAAATTGGGAGAGTGAGGAGGGAGAGGACATATGGGATGGGGTTTTTGGTGGGGTAACATGGAAAGGGCTTGTCATTTGAAATGTAAATAAGGCAAATATCTAATAAAAAATAAAAAATAAAAAAGCAAAGAATCAACAAAACCAAAAGGTGGCTCCTTGAAAAGCAACAAGATAGATAAACTGCTAGCCAAACTAATTAAATGGCCCAGAGACAGTATAAAAATTAACATAATCAGAAATGAAAAGGGAGATATAAAAACAGAAAAGGAGGAAAATACAAAAATCATCAGCTCATACTACAATAGCCTCTATTGAACTAAACTGGAAAATGTAGATGAAATGGATGGTTTTCTAGAAAGATATCACATAATAAAATTAAATCAAAAGCAGGTCAACTATCTAAACAAACTCATATCCCATAAGGAAATAGAAGTTATTAAAAACCTCTCAATAAAAAAAAGCCCATGACCAGATGGAATTAATACATAATTTTACCATACCTTCAAAGAAGAACTGATACCGATACTCCTCAAATTATTCCATAAAATATAAACAGAAAGAACATCACCTAATTCATTCTATGAAGCCACAATTACTTTAACACCTAAACCACAAAATTACTCAACCAAAAAAGAGAATATCAGACCAATATCATTTATGAATATCTATGTAAAAATACGTAATAAAGTTCTTGCAAACTGAATCCAAGAACACATCAAAACCATAATTCAATGCAATCAGATAGGCATCACAACAGGGATGCAAGGTACGTTCAATATATGAAAACTGCATAACATAGTCCACCATATAAAAAACTCATAGAAAAAACACATGATCATATCCGTAGATGCAGATGAACCTTTGACCCCTTCATGTTAAAGTATTGGAGAGATCAGGAATCCAGTTGCCCATAACTGAAGATAATAAAAGCAATTTACACCAAAGAAACAGCCAATGTCAGTTGGGGAATAGTTGGGAGGGAGAGGACTTATGGGACATAGGGTGGGGGGGGAACTGGGAAAGGGGAAAGCCTTGGGAATGTAAACAAAGAATATAGAAAATAAAAATTTAAAAAAAGAAGACATGCTTGAAGCAATTCCACTAAAATCAGGGACAAGCCAAGGATACCTACTCTTCCCATATCTATTCATTTGTTAGCTAGAACAATAAGACAACAAAAAGAGATCAAGAGTACACCTATTGGCAAAGGAGAAATAAATATATCAATATTTGCAGATGATGTGATAGCTTACATAAGCAACCCTAAAATTTCTACCAGAGGATTTCTCTAGCTGATAAACAACTTCAGCAAAGAGGCAGCATATAACATTAACTCAAATGAATCAGTAGCCTTCCTTTATTCAAATGATAAACAGCATAAGAAAGAAATAAGGGAAACATCTTTCTTCACAATTCCCACAAATAATATAAAATATCTTAGGGTAACTCTAACCAAACAGGTGAAAGACCTGTGTGAAAAATAACTTCAAGTTTCTCAATAAAGAAATCAAAGAAGTTCTCAGAATATGGAGAGCTTTCCCATGCACATGGATTGGAAGAAATCATATAGTAAAGATGGCCATCCTACCAAAGGCAATGTAAAAGTTCAATGCAAACTCTATAAATCCCAACACAATTCTTCAAAGGCATGGAAAGAGCAATTCTTGAACTCATCTGCAAATGCAAATGCAAATGCAATAAATAAATAAATAAATAAATAGTAAGAACAATTTTTTTAAAATTTTATTTTCTATATTCCTTGTTTACATGCCAAATGCCTTCCTCTTTCCCTACCCCCCTCCCCATTAGTCCATAAGCCCTCTTCCCTCTGCCCATTCCCCAATCATCTCCCTCACATTTCTCTGTCCTGGTACTCCCCTACAATGCTGGATCAAGCATTTCCAGGACCAGGACCCTCTCCTTACTTTTTCTTGGGAATCATTTAATGTGTTAATTGTCTTGAGTATTCAGAGCTTCTGGGCTAATTAATATTCATTTATCACTGACTGCATTCCATGCGTATTCTTTTGGGATTGGGTTACCTCACTTAGGATGATATTTTCCAGTTCCAACCATTTGCCTAAAAATTTCATTAATTCAATGTTTTTAATTGCTGAGTAGTATTCCATTGTATAAATATACCACATTTTCTGTATCCATTCCTTCATTGAGGAACATCTGGGTTCTTTCCAATTTCGGCTTATTATAAATAAGGCTGCTATGAACATAGTGGAGCATGTTTCCTTATTGCATGCCAGAGAATCCTCTGGGTATATGACCAGGAGTGGTATAACAGGGTCCTCCGGAAGTGTCATTCCAAGTTTTCCGAGGAACCACCAGACTGTTTTCCAGAGTGGTTGTACCAGCTTGCAATCCCACCAGCAGTGGAGGAGTGTTCCTCTTTCTCCACTTCCTTACCAACACCTGCTGTCTCCTGAGTTTTTTTTTTTTAAATGACATAAAGTTTATTCTGTGTTGGCCATAACAAAGGCAAATCTCAAAAAGGAAAACATTTAATTGGGGCTGACTTACAGTTTTAGACATTCAGTCTATTACTATTAAGGCAGGAGCATAGTGGCTTCCATAAAGTCATGGTACAGATCTGAGAGTTTTGTATCTCAATCTGAATGCAAACAGAAGACTAGTTTCCAAGCAGCTAAGTTGAGGTCTTTAAAGCCCATGCCCACAGTGACACACTTCCTCCAATAAGACTACACCTAATCTAACATGCCACACCTCCTAATAGAGCCTCTTCCAGGGCCAAGCAAATTTAACCCATCACATTCCACTCACTGACCCCATAAGCTAATTCAAATACATGAGTCTATGGGAGCAATACTTAACCATAGAATATTGCAAAATAGATTTAATTCAACTTCAAAAGTCTCAATAGTATATAGCAGTCTCCACAATGTTAAAAATTCAAAGTTCAAATCTCTTCTGAGAATCATGCAGTCTCTTAACATATAAAGTCAATAATAATGGACTACAGCAAGACAAAAAAACGAGCTGGGAAAACTGCAACTCCATGACTCCATATCTGATGACAAAGAATTCTTCACATCTCCAACTCCATTCATAATTATTGATTGTTGTTGACAGCTCTGGAATTAAACATCAAGAAACTGCATTCTTTTAGGCTGGTACCACTCCTTTCTAGTTGCTTCCTTGGCAGTTATCCCATAGTTCTGGCATCTTTACCATCTTGGGTTCTCCAGGTCAAGTACAATGTCAGCTTCTTGTTCCAATATCTAGAATCCACACATGATTTTCTGGGATCCTCCAAACAGCTCGCATCACTTCACCAGCTCTGCCCTCTGTAACACTCTAAGCTCAGGTTTACTCACTGTACTGCTGTTGCTGTTCATGATGGTTATGACATGGTACTGGCATCTTCAATACACTGGGATCTTCCTCTGCAGCTAAGATACACAAATAGCCTCTAATAGGCTGTCTTCATGCTGGCAAGCATCAACTTCTTTGCAAGACCCTTTCAGTCCTGGGTCATCAACTGCAACTTAGGCTGCACCTTCACCAATGGCCTTCTATGACTTCTCACAGTGCAAATTCTTGGCTGCTCTCCATGAAACTTTTATGCCTTCAAAACCAGTACCACCTGTCTCCTGAGTTTTTATCTTAGCCCTTCTGACTGGTATGAGGTGAAATCTCAGGATTGTTTTGATTTGCATATCCTTAATGATTAATGATGTTGAACATTTCTTAAGGTCCTTCTCATCCATTCGAAATTCTTCAAGTGAAATTTCTTTGTTTAGTTCTGCACCCCATTTTTAATAGGGTTATTTGGCTTTCTGGAATCTACCTTCTTGAGTTCTTTGTATGTATTGGATATTAGCCCTCTGTTGGATGTAGGGTTGGTGAAGATCTTTTCTAATTAAAAATGGCTAGGGGAATCACCTTTTCTGATCTCAAGCTTTACTACAGATCAATAGTGATTAAAAACTGCATAGTATTGGTACAGAGACAGACATGTTAATCAGTGGAATAGAATTGAAGACCCAGAAATAAAACCACACACTGTGGACACTTGATCATTGACAAAAAAATCAAAAAATATGCTGGACTAACTGGCTGTTAATAGGTAGAAAAAATGAACATAGACCCATATTTGTCATCTTACGCAAACCTCAAGTCCAAGTGGATCAAGGACCTCAAAATAAAATGAGAAACACTGAATTTAATACAAAAGAAAGTTTGAAAGAGCCTAAAATTCATTGGCACAGGGGAAATTTTCTTAAACAGAACTCTAATAGCTTATACTGTCAGATCAAGAATTGATAAATGGTACCTTATGAAATTGGAAAGGTCCTATAAGGCAAAAGACCTAGTCAGTAAGACAAATCAGCAATCTACAGATTCAAAAAAATTCACTAACTCCACATTCAATAGAGGGCTAATATACAAAATATATAAAGAACTCAAGAAATGGCAGGGCAGTAGTGGTGCATGCCTGTAATCCCAGCACTTGGGAGGCAGAGGCAGGTGGATATCTGAGTTCAAGGCCAGCCTGGTCTACAAAGTGAGTTCCAGGACAGCCAGAGCTACACAAAGAAACCCTGACTCAAAAAATAAAAACAAAACAAAAACAAACCAATAAAGAACTCAAGAAAAGAATTACCAAAAATCCAAACAATCCAATCAAAACATGGAGTATACAACTAAACTAAGAATTTACAACAGAGGAATCTCGAATGGCTGAGAAAAAACTAAAGAAATATTCCAAGAACTTAGTGATCAGAGAATCACAAATCAAAATGACCCTAACATTCCACCTTACACCCATCAGAATGCATAAGATCAAAACCTCAGGTAACAACACACATTTGTGAGGATGTGGAGAAAGAGGAACATTCCTCCATTGCAAACTGCTACAACCACTCTGGAAATCAATTTGGAGGTTTCTCAGCAACTTGGAAATAGATCTACCTGAAGACACAACAATACTACTGTTTGGAATATTCTGCAAAGGTTCCCAACCCTGCCATAGGGGCTTGTGTTCCACTATGTTCAGAGCAACTTTGTTTGTGATAGTCTAAAGCTGCAAACAACCCACATGTCCCATAACTGAAGAATATATACAGAAAATGTGGTCCATTTATACAATGGAATACTTTTTAGATATTAATAATGAGAACATCTTGAGTTTTGAAGGCAAATGGATGGAACTAGAAAATGTCATCCTGAGTGAGGTAACTCAGTCCCAAAAGGACATGAATGATACATCCTTACTAATAAGTTGATTTATTGGGTAAAAAAGTGCAGAATACCTAAGCTTTAGTCTACAAAACAAAAAATTCAACAAGCTGAATGGTCCAAGTGAGGATGCCTCGGTCTCACTTATGAGAAAGAAGAAAGCAATCACAAGTGGAGAGGAAGAGAGGGACCTGTGAGAGAAAGTGGCTGGGGGTCAAGGGGGAGTGTGAAGAAGAAGGGAATCTAATCTGGTATTTGGTGAGGGAAAGGACTATAGCCCTGAGGGCCATCAGAAAAAAATTTAACCAGCAACCTTGGGAGGTAGAAGGACCTACCAAGGACAAGGTGGGTGGGGGACCCTTCATAATGCACCAAAGACATGGGAGGTGAGATACTTTCAGGACTCAAAGGGAGGGAAGGACCTAAGATAAAATGCCTGACAATAGGGAGAGGGAACTTGTAGAGCCTACCACCAGTAGAAAAATTGAGCATACAGTGAGGCATGGTGTTGCTACCTCACAGTTAAAACTCTGACCCATAATTGATTCTGTCTGAAAGAACTGCAGGGATGGAATTGGAGAAAAGCCTGAGAAAAATAAAATCCAGGGATAGGCTGAAAGTGGGATCCAGCTCAAGGGAAGGTACCAAGGCCTGACACTATTACTGAGACTAAGGAACGCTCACAAAAGGGGACCTATCATGACCACACTATGGAAGACCCAACAACTAGCCAAAAGAGTCAAATGCAGATATTTGTACCCAACCAATGGACAGATGCTGCTGATCCCTGTGGTTAAATTAGAAAAGAGCTGGAAGAAGTAGAAGAGGAGGGAGACTCTGTAAGATCAGCAGTCTCAATTAACCTGGACTACCCTATATATCTCAAACACTGGACCAAAACCAGGCAACATATACCAGCTGATATGAGTCCCCAACACTTATGCAGCAGAGGACTGCTGGGTCTGGTTCCAGTCAGAGAAGATGTATCTAACTCTCAAGAAACTGGAGGCCCCAGGGAGCTTAGAGGTCTGGTTTGTTGTGAGCTTGTGGGTAGGGATATCCTTGTGGAGACAGGTGGATGGAAATAAGGTATTTGATGTGTTCACTGGTCAGAGGGTGGATGGGCTGGGGGGTGCCTTATAAAATCTGGAGTGTAAATAAATAAATAAAAGATGAAAAAAGGAAAAGAATGTGCAAAGTTATGTAAGAAGGAAAAATATATATTTAGTGAGAGAACAGCTTACATTATCTCATGAAGATAACTTTAGGATAAATAAAAGAAAATATATTGTCTCAAAATATATAAATAAGCCAGGTTTTAGAATACTTATGGCATTAATGACCAATGTGCAGATATGATCTTGGATATTTTTTAACTTGTTCAAGCCAATTCTCCGCCTTTCTTCTTTAAATGTCAGCTTTAAAGGCATGACAGAAATGTCACCAAATGTATGTGTAGAATAAATAAAGAGTAGATAAATATCTATCATGTAGAAGAATAAATTTATTTTCCCTGTAAATAGAGAAAGGCAAAATTCCCATTCTGGACAACATTAGCCTTTCTTATGGCCTCTAACCTTATGCATAATGACAAGAACAAGAACAAAGATCACTTTTGTTGGTTAACCAAAGCTCTCTTTTTTGATGATTTGTTTTGGTTTGGTTTTTGTTGTTGTTATTGTTTGTTAGTTAGATTTTATCTTTTATCTGTTATTGTTTTATACTTCTGAAGGAGTAGATATTAACATTACATTGACCACCTTCAAGGATTCCCAAAACTGTTGCTTCCATGGTGTATCATTTTTGACCTAATATAAATGGCTACTTTAAAAGGAAACAAAAATTAAACCTAAGGTTAGTTAAATAATATGAAAGAAAGTTGTTTGCTGGCTTACTCAGCTTCCTTTCTTTAACACATACCAATGACCTTTCCCAGAAGAGGCACCACCCTTTTGGGCCATACAATCTCAATCATTAATCCAGAAAATGTAATCAAAGTCTTGCCTACAGGAAATCAAAGTAAATAATTCTTCAATTGATAATCTGTCTATTATTACAGATGACTATATCTTATGTCAAGTAAACAAATATGCATAGCATAGCACACTTTTATGACATTTCTAATGTTGCTTCTTACTGGACTGATAAAATTTGAGTATTCTCAGGAATACTCTTGATGCATGTTTAGGTGGCTAGGTGACTCACATCTTCTAAGACCTTTTAATGGATCTCAAAGTAAAATAGCTCTTACGCTACTCTTTCCTAGACAAGTAGACAGAGTCTTAGCTTTACTAAATTGTAATGTTACAACTTAATTCCATTAGATGGACATTTCAAATTTTCGATGGAAAATGAACATCCAAGCAGTAATCAATTAAATTTACACAAACCCAAATTAAACACTACACTATATACATATGCACATACACATACATTACATATACATATATACATACATATACATTATACATATATTACACATGTATTACACATACACATACATTATACATTCATTACACTTACACATACACATACACATACATTACATATGCATACTCTGTTATCACAGAGAAAGGAGCTTCAGTTGGGGAAGTGCTTACATGAGATCCAGCTGTGGGGCATTTTCCCAATTAGTGATCAAGAAGGGAGTGCCCTTCGTGGTTTGTACCATCCCTGGGCTGATAGTATTGGTTCTAAAAGAGAGTAGGTTGAGCAAGCCAGGGGAAGCAAGCCAGTAACATCCCTCCATGGCCTCTGCATCGCCTCCTACATCCTGACCTGCTTGAGTTCCACTCCTGTCTTTCTTTGGTGATGAACAGCAGCATGGAAGTATAAGCTGAATATACCCTTTTCTACCCAACTTGCTTCTTGGTCATGATGTTTGTGCAAGAATGGAAACCCTGACTAAGACACCTGCAATATTTAGTTGAAACCTACAGACTTAATCATTATAACCATAGATAAATGTACTACTCAACTCCCATCAGAGAAATTTTTTGCAATACTTACTAAAATATACATTCACAAAACAAACTAGGCATCATTCTGAGAACTTAATATTATAATTATCTCATTCCTAAATAGGATATCTGTATCATACACTTCTTCCAAAGTCTGAAATATCATTACAAAAATCAAGGCAAATGAATATAAGACCAAGAATCTGTGGATAGCTACAGTGAAAATGTTTTCCAAACAAAACAGAACAGTTATTACATAGAATGCACATTAGATATGACTGCTTGTAAAACTACATACCTACACAAGAAGAACAATGTACCAAAATCTCACCTGCTTTTAAAATATGGTCCTATACTTCTGGAGGACCCAGCCATACCACTCCTGGGAATATACCCAGAAGATTCCCCAGCATGCAATAAGGATACATGTTCCACTATGTTCATAGCAGCCTTATATATAATAGCCAGAGCTGGAAAGAACCCAGATGTACCTCAATGGAGGAATGGATACAAAAAAATGTGGTATATATACACAATGGAGTACTATTCAGCCATTAGAAACAATGAATTCATGAAGTTCATAGAGAAATGGATGGAACTGTAGTACATCATACTAAGTGAGGTGACCCAGTCTCAAAAGAATACCCATGGTATGCAGTCACTGATAAGTGGATATTAGCCTAGAATCTTGGAACACCAAAGACATAAATCACATACCAAATGATGTCTGACAAGAAGAAAGGAGTGGACACTGGTGCTGGAATGGACCAAAGCATCAGTGTAGGGGAAAACAAGAACAGGGAAGTGGGAAGGGGTGGATGAGGGAGCAGGGGGAGGGAAAAGGGCTTGTAGGACCTTTGGAGGGTGGGGAACCAGAAAAAGGGAACTGAATTGTAAATATAGAATATATCCAATAAAAAAACTTTTTTACAGGGACAAGCTGATCACTTATTAATTTCTTACATCTTAACCAGAGTATGATTTCTGAGAACTCTATAAAAATCAAAAGGTCAAAACTTTTAACTAAAATCAAGTTTTGGACTACTCAATTATTAGAATACTTAGGTAGAATGATTAGGGAACTGAGTCTGTTCTCAAAAATAGTATGACTAGGTGTGGTACTATACCTTTTAATCCTAGCATATCAGAGTTATAGGCAGAAGGTATTTTAAGAAATATGTGATTAGAAATATTATTAGCAATGTTGGACTAACACTAAGAAATAGTTAAAGACAATAAGGTCATCTTATTTTTTAAATTTATATTCTAGTGCTGCACCTAATAATGTTTAAGAAAAAAACTTTTCCTCCAGAAAAATATGAAGGTAATCTCATTTGTCTTCCACTGGATTATTATTAACTGCTATCATTCATAAACACTTTAGCTTATGGTCTAATTTATCTCAATTAGTGTGTTAGTTACTTTAATAGATGAATGCATTACTTTTAATTGGGTAATGACTGAATTGGCTAGAAATCAGCCTAAATTGTTTTACCCAGTGAAATAAGTTCAATAGCATAAGAACAAGGTAATTCATTTTTAATTTAAATATTTTTATTTGACATAGACATTATAATTTAAACTTCTTTTAAAAATAAGTCTAAATTAGGTCATGGATTTCAATTATGGTATTAAAATTCAAGTATCAAAAATTTTATAATCTAAAAAATTTTCAGAAAAAATAAAATTAGATAACAGCTCAATAAATCATTAATAAGTTGTGTTTTCAAATATCCCATAAATTATGCTCTGTCCTCTGAGGATTAGGTCAGTCTAAGAACAAGAAACATTTGAATGCTTTAAATTTACACTTGCAAAATAAAAATGTATTATGACCTTATGAAACTTTTAGATGGATTATCTAAGTCTTAATAGCTAGCAAATCACTTTTCTGACAGGACGATTTAGTAAAAATCAGTAATTATTTTCATCATCTTTATTATCATTATTGTCTGTGAAGTTCAGTTTGGTAAAAAGAGTATAAATGCAGATTTTTATATGAACTTTGTAACCTTAAAAGTTCTTCATTTTCACATGTTTGGTTAGCGTCACTCCAAGATACTGAGATTTCACCTCACACCAGTCAGAATGGCTAAGATTAAAAACTCAGAAGACATCAGGTGTTGGCGAGGATGTGGAGAAAGAGGAACACTCCTCCACTGCTGGTGGGAATGCAAGCTGGTACAACCACTCTGGAAATCAGTTTGGCGGTTCCTCAGAAAACTGGGCGTGATACTTCCGGAGGACCCAGCCATACCACTCCTGGGAATATACCCAGAAGATTCACCAGCATGCAATAAGGATACATGCTCCACTATGTTCATAGCAGCTTTATATATAATAGCCAGAAGCTGGAAAGAACCCAGATGTCCCTCAACAGAGGAATGGATACAAAAAATGTGGTATATATACACAATGGAGTACTATACAGCCATTAGAAACAATGAATTCATGAAATTCTTAGAGAAATGGATGGAGCTGGAGAATGTCATACTAAGTGAGGTGACCCAGTCTCAAAAGAATACCCATGGTATACAGTCACTGATAAGTGGATATTAGCCTAGAAGCTTGGAACACCAAAGACACAAATCACATATCAAGTGATGTCTCACAAGAAGAAAGGAGTGGACACTGGTGCTAGAATGGACCAAAACATCATTGGGGGAGAGTACAAGAACAGTAAAGTGGGAGGGGGTGGATGCGGGAGCAGGGGGAGGGAAAAGGACATGTGGGACCTTTGGGGGTGGGGAACCAGAAAAAGGGAAATGAATTGTAAATATAGAATATATACAATAAAAAAATCAAAAAAAAAATTAACCAAAAAGGGAAAAAAAAAAGAAAAAAAAAGTTCTTCATTTTCATAGTTATTACTTAATGATCTAATGAGTCCCTGTAATTATTACTATATTTCTACAAAGTGTCACTCACCAAGATGCTAGAGATATCATCCATTTCATACATTGTACATAGAAGCATATCTCTGGACATCTGATATTCACTTTTGGACTTTGGTTTCCTAACTTTTTATCTTGAAGAAATATGAATAAAGAAAGAATCATAAAATGTATTGTTTCATCTCAGGCACAGAAAAAAATCATGTTTCTAAATAATTACTTCTTAATTAAAATGAGCTTTGAATTTATGAGTCAAGTCTTGATTCAAAATTCCCTCAATGTTGTTAAATTGGAATTATTAAATTGTTAAGTCAAATTACTAGTTAATGTAAAGTAAAAAGTAGTATGAATTATTATCATGTATTTATATAAAATTTAATGCATTTAACCTTTGTATTGTTCTAAAGTTAATTTTAAATGATGATAAATACAACTAGTATCTTATATACTTTTATTTCACAAGAAAATATATACAAATTAATTTCTAGCCTTCTAATCTTCAAACATCTACAAATTCATACTTTCCCACCTTCTTTTTACTAGTGCATCTATATAGTTATATAATAATTGCATGTTATTACTGTAAAAAAAAAAGACTGACAAAAGAAATTCAATGTGGCTTTCTCATCACTCTCTCATCCTCTTACCTCTCTGCACTCTCACCTCTCTGCCCCTCTTGGGCTCGCTTCCTCTCCCCCCTTTATCCACGTGGTCATGGCCAGCCTCCACTCCTCTCTACTTCTCTACTCTCTCTCTCTCTGCCTCTCTGCCTCCACTATACCATTAACTTCCATCCTCTTCCCTGAATACGCTCTATTCTATACCAAAAAAATAAATAAATTCAATGTGTTCTTTTGGCTGAATTTTTGGGATTAATGTACACTATGGCAGAACAATCAGGGAGACAAGAGTTTCAGGCACCTGGTCTTAGCAGTAGTCACAGTAAAGAAGCAGGCAACAATTAATTTATGTGTAATTTATATCAAAATTACTACCTTTTATATATCTCAGTACTCCAAGCTAAGGAGTGGTACCACATAAAAGGGACAAGTCTTTCTATCTATGTTTGTAAGATGAACAAAACAATCCTCCCACATGCATCACAAAAAGACTAATCTCCATGATGATCTGAGATGTGATCAACTTGAAAACTAGATTTCCTATCATGATAATTTTAACTGACAATTTACATGCAAATTATAAGAGTTTCATTACTTCAAAGCATGATGGAATTCTAATGTTAGAGGGACCATATACATGAAATTTAATAATTCATGTTTTCTTGCAGATCAATCTTCCCAAGGAACTAATGTTACAAGGATAAGTAACTATTCACCTACTATATATTAATCTTCCTCTCAAATGACAATTGTTTGTATACATAGATATGAGACCCATTTTTTTTTCTAAATTGACCTTTACAGAGGGATAGATTCCAATCAGGACTTCAAGTAGTTCTATAAACAACACATTATTCATTAGACAAGCTTACCATATTATGTTAAATAATTCTGTTTTTATGTAATAATGTTCTTGTTACTCATGGACAGGTTGCCAATGTCAATGCATTATGCCAAAAGGAAAACATAACAATAAAAAACCCAAGTTATAATTTTTTAATTGTCATACCCTTGTATAACCAGATACTTATATGAATGCAATAATATTTAATAGAAATATTGGCTAGAAAATGAATAAAAATGGATAGGAGTATACTAGTGTTGTGCACAGAGGCAAGTGTAGAGAGAAACAAGTATCAGCCTAAAACTATAGAAAATAAAAAAAGAAAATAAAAAAAATTGAGTCATATCTCATTTCATCTTCAAAAATTAAAGATCACAGTAGTTATTCTCATTTGTATAAAATAAAATTCTTTATCAATTAAGCCATATGTTTACATAAAGACATAAAAAGCAAACAAAACTAAACCAAACAAACAAGCAAAACACCCAAAGCCAAGAAGTCAGTTATTAAACTGACTTACAGAAAGGACAGAGTGATGCCTTAAGAACAGAAGACCAAACAGACTCTAGATTCACGTAGTGGGATTTATTTTTATAAACTTCTGAAGGCTGATCAAAGACCAGTTTTTAGAAGTTATTTTGATTGTACACTGAACTTTATCATGTTTTAGAACTTTGTAATTTTACACACATGGACTTTGAGAGTGTATAGCCTGTAAAGATCCATTTTTTTTGTTTTTTGTTTACTTTTTTATGGAATATCATCCTTATTTACATTGCCATGGTAAAACCTTTCCCAATTTCTCCCCTTCCCCAAACCTCCAACCCCTCCTCCCTCCCCCTGGCTCAAAATATATGCCCCTCCACCCAACACACTCCCACTTACCCCCCTCGGTTTCCCTTTGTTGGGGCCTCTCTTGAGCCTTTACCTAATCAAGGACCATTCCTCCCACTGATGCCCAACAAGGCCTTCCTCTGCCACATTTTTGGCTGGAACCATGTGTGCTCCTTGGTTGATGTTTCGGTCCCTGGGAGTCTTGGGGCGTCTGGGTGGCCCATATTGAAAAGATTCTTTTTTACCCCCTCTGGGCAACATTAGGATAAGGGAAGGGGAATGGCAGAAATCCCAAAGGACAGTGCCCACAAAATTTTACATGTGGATAATATTTTGTAGGATAATAAGGCAATAACTGAGCTTGATTACCCTATGGAGTATGTTTTACTCCCCTTCTTATGTTTTTAACTCCATATCCCCTAAACGTGAAAGAAATACTAACAAAGACAAAATTGTCTGAATGTGGAAAACCAACTGAACTCAATATTCAGGAAGAGAAACCCATTGAATATATACTTAGAATACAACCTTAAGGAGCATTTGCCTCCCAACACTTGTGCATCCTATCAAGAGAGGCTAGCATCATAATAATGTTTCAGCTCTATGGCCTGAATGATACATGATCTATGAGAAGACATATCTAGGAATCCCAAAGTCCAGAAGTGATATCAAAACATACAATCCAAACTGAGTCAAAACAACAACAACAACAACAACAACAACAACAACAACATATAAAAATGAACTTAGGGACTATGAAAACTCTGATATTCAAATATACACAATACTACACAGCAATGAAGCCAATCTAGAACAAAAATAATTCTTTTTTTGTTAAGTTTTTTTCTTTTTTTTTTTTTTACTTTCTATATTCTTTGTTTACATTCCAAATGATTTTCCCTTTCCTGGTGCCCCCCTCACCATAAGTTTCATAAGCCCTCTTCCCTCACCCCTTCTCCAATCAACCCCCTCCTCCTACTTCTCTGTCTTGGTAATCCTCTACAATGCTGCATCAAGCCTTTGCAGGATCAGGACCCTCTCCTTTCTTCTTCTTGGGAATGATGTAATATGTGAATTATGTATTGGGTATTCAGAGCTTCTGGGCTAATATCCACATATCAGTGAGTGCATACCATGTAAATTCTTTTGTGATTGGGGTAACTCACTTTGAATGATATTTTCCAGTTCCACCCATTTGCCTAAGAATTTCATGAATTCAGTGTTTTTAATTGCTGAGTAATATTCCATTGTGTAAATATACCACATTTTCTGTATCCATTCCTCCATTGAGGGAAATCTGGGTTCTTTCCAGCTTCTGGCTATTATAAGAATATTTATATAAAATGAATTATTCTTTTAAACACTGTTAATATCAGTCTCTATGCAATATGATAAGTACATAACTCAATGAAGATAAATAAATTGCATTACAAGCCAATTCAAATGAAAATGAACAAAAACAAATTTATGAAAACAAAATATAAACAAAAAGCTCAGAAGAAGCCGATTATTTTAAGATTAAAATATTAGCTTTATGAAGAAGAGGATTTAAAATAATTTATAACTTATTGAAGCATAATGAAAATATGTAGAAATGAACAGATTTAAATAGAAAGCCTTAAATTCTAAGAATCAAAATGAATGCTATATCTTAACTACTCTGGTTCATAAGAATTCCTTTAATATACATAGAAGTTTTCCCAGAAGAGAATAAGAAAATTTAGCATACATAAATAGATATATGTCAATGTTGGAAAGGAGTAAATTCAATACTATCAGACAAGAAACAAATGTCTTGATAGTCTGTCCACCTGTCCACCTGCCTTCATCAGGCCTTCAGAATCAGGAACATACAGATTAGATGCCCTCCCTGTCAGCCATTCCCCTTTCCCCCTCCCCGCACCCTGCATACCTCCAGAATACCTCAGCTATTCTGCTAAGTGCTGAGTTCCATTGTCCAGCCCAAGGCTATCCTCTGAGGCTTGGTGAAACAGGAATATCCAGGGACAATCACATTACTAAAGGCCAGGTTTAGAACACAATCGGCAAATGACAGGGCAATATGGCACCTTCAGAGCATAGCTATCCTACTACAGCAAGCCCTGAAGATCCTAAATCAACTGAATTACAGGGAAGCCACCTTAAATCCAATCATTCCATGATGAAGGTAGCCTTTAAAGAAGAAATTAGTATATCCCTTATAGAAATAAAGAAAAAAAAACACCACAAATATATTATATTAGTCCATTTCCTAGTAAGAAATCATACAAACTATGCAGGTAATACCAAGACCAGTTTACAGCTTACTTTACTTGCACTGATTAGAACACTAGAACATGATTACTGGCATCAATGACTGACTACCTGAGTTAGATATATACATAAATTATTTGATAGATTTATTCACTAGCCTTTCACCTACTTCTGAGAAATCACTGTATGGAATCCACTCACATGTGATTTTGCTGTACTTTTGTCCTGTGTATCCCTGACATAAAGTAAAAATGGTAAATTATCGATTGCCTTTCATCATTTCAGAACACTTAATGAATTTCAAAAATCTCTGAAAGTCTTATATTAATGTAATATAAAATAAGTGTCCCCCTTACAATAAATTCTTGAAGTTCTTGTGCTGGTAATTACCAAGAACTATGAACATTTAGGGGAATAATGCCATTTATTTATGGATAATTTACCATTTTTATTACTGGTTATACATATAGCTAAACACAGCCTTGTTATACCCATTTACTATAAAGTTATTATTCTTATATTAGTTATCAATTATTTGATATTCTGAGGTTGACAATATATTATATGTGTCAATCTATTGGTAGAAATAACTGAATTTTAATAACCACATTTCACCTTTCTAGACTGTTAATATTAAACATGACAAATAGGTAAAATTAGGTATTTTTAGTACATGAATTCTTAAGCACTCAAAAATATTACATAAATGGCTGATGAGTTATTAAGAACACACATAAGTTTAAAACAAAGTACTGTCTGATAAATACAAACAGTACTGTGGTTTTGACTCTAAAGGACTCTAAGGTGGCATACCTTTGAGAATGTGTTCTTAGCATCAATTCCACTTGGATTCGCCCCTAGTTTGGATGAGTTGTGAAGTAAAACAGTTATAAATGTTATGCTTTTCCTGCCAACATGAGTACATGCAGCCTCAAAGAAACACATTTAACTTGACACATGGTGACAGATTACAATAGAGTCTGAAGGAGGCACAAAGTTTTGTGAAATCTAAACTTTGGCAGCTTTTTGGGTTTTACTGCCATTTCCTTGCCAAAATCATGTTTGATAGATGAGAACAATTTGTCTTCTTGGACATTCATGAATGAGACACTGCAGACACTGAATTATATATAGAGAGGTGAAATTTGCTTTTCATATTTGAATTTGGTAGATGAATATGCAAGTAAAATTAAATGTCCCAGATGTCTTACCAATTTAAACTACAATAAATCTTAATGTTCAGATTGCATCAACTAAAACATAGTATCCTATTCAAAGAAATATTCCATATATGATTGGCATTGACACCATGTCATATGATGCTATTAAGAACTTTTGAAAAGTGAAAGTCTCACTTGTTATATCTAATCTGAGAAGTTCATAATACACATAATATCTGCATCCATATGATGTGTAATAATAGGATGTGTTTGACTTTGTAAGCACTTTCAAATACAGACTGCAATCTTAGGGAATTTTTTGCATGATGTGAATATTTATGAGGTTTCATAAAGCAACAGAATTCCTACAATTGTTGTTAATATCAGATCACTGAATGATTTGTAGAGTAAACAGCATAGTTGTTAAACAACACAGAAAGGTAATTATCAATGTACAATTTTAAGTGTTCAACACAAACATACACAAATCTATAACATCAAACCAAGCATAAACAGCATTAAGAGACAAAGGCCATTCTCACTCTAGAGTGAACTTTCCTAAATACCAATAAGATTTAAATCTTTAAAGATTCTACAGAATTATATATCAATTGATATCTTATGATAAAATGCCCTGGCCAGCTTTCTTGGGGCATTGATGTTATTGTTTCTGCTATTTCAATGGGTTTTACTTAGAGTATTGACAGTTTGAATTTTTATTTCAGAATATACATACAATCACAATATTTTGACCCAGAAAGAAGGGATAGAGAGAAATAATTTGGTAATTCTCAAAGTAAATGTTATTAATCTAACCTACTAAAAATAAAATTTGATTCAAAGAAATTATTTAAGACATGTTTGAGGAGTGAACTGACAGGAATTTACAAAATATTAAATGTAGGAGCTGAAGGCAAAGAGGGGTATGAATAAAACTTTATTCATATTATGAATACTTATAATAAATAAAAGTTGAAATTAGTTTGAATGTTCCAAACTCGACTGTCTTGTCTTTGATATTTTTTCCCAGTAGGTTTACAAGTCTGATTTTGGGCTGTTCCATTTTTTAAGGCAATGTTATACAACTTAAAATCTGGAAAGGTAATTTTTCTAGCTCCCAGCTCCCATCAGGACTGTTTGACTGCATGGTGACTTTGGTGGTTTCATATAACTTTTGTGTGTGAGAAGAATGAAATAGGGGTGTTGATTGACTCTAAATAATTTTTGGTAAACAAGTTTTTTTCACAATAGTAATTATTAAGATCCATGGTCATAGGATTTCTAGTGTTACATACTGCCATTTTTTATGTTTTAATTTTTTTGATTGCAGAAAACCTTGATTTCTTTCTTAGGTTAATTTGTAGGTAGTTGGTTTTCTTTGAGACTATGGAGAATAGGAGTATTTTCATCGTATTTTTCTCTGTATGTTTGCTGTCGATGTGTAGAAAACTCTTGAATTGTGCATGTTGATTCTGTATCCTCCCACATTATTGATTTTTAAAATTCATTTTAGAACATTTGTAGTAGAGTTAGTGGGCTTTCTATTGTATAGTATTATGTCATCTTCAAATAAGGATAGCTTAAATTCTTCTTTTGGTCTTATAATCATTTATTTTTCTACACCTTCCTCGTTACTGAATTCAGTCAACATTTCTTCCTTCCGGATAAAGTTGGCTATGATTTTTTTATATTTACCCTTTTTATGTTGAAGTATGTTCTTGCCAGCCTTGTACCCTTTAGGATATTTACCATGAAAACAGGAAGATTTTGTCAGTGGTTATTCCTTCATTACTTCAGATGTAAAAGTGATATTTGTCCTTAAGTCACATTATATGGTTTATTAATGTATTGACTCATATATGTTGATGATTCTTGCTTTACAGCGGTAAATTCAACTTTATCATGGTCAATAATCTTTTTTATGTTTATCTGTATTAAGTTGGTAAATACTTTGTTGAACATTTAGCTTACATTGATTGATATTTTGTTTATAGTTTCTCCCCCTCCGACTTGGCCTCCCCTGCGCGCGCGCATGCGCGCGCGCGTGTGTGTGTGTGTGTGTGTGTGTGTGTGTGTGTGTGTGTGTGTTGTGCCTTTAACACATTTTTGTATCATAGTTATACTGGCATCATAGAATGAGCTTGAGATTTCTTCATTTCTATTTTTCAGTAGTTGAATACGGATAGATTACAAATAGTGACTATATTTTTGATACATGTTGGATATGAATCTATTACTTTCTGATTCTTTTTATACCCAGAAGGTTTATATTAACATTTTAATCTCATCGTTATGGTATCTTTAAGAGTGATACTTGCGAGATCAGCAGTTCCTGTGTTCTATCAGGGCGTGGGTTCTCGGCACTGTGGGAGACTCTACAAGTCTCACTCCCCACTCCCTGCAGCCACCGCTGGCATCCTTGCAGCTGTCTGGACTAAGTGAACTGAACCAGGTATCCATGATATTCAGAATTTGGGATCTCTGGGGACTCAAGGCAGTAATCTGGGCAGAGCAGTGGTTCCTGGGTCCCAACCAGGCATGGGTTCTGCACCCTCAGGGGGACCCTGCACTCTATGCAACCGCGGCCAACTTGGTGGTGGCTGCTTGGATATGGTGGGCAGAAACAGATACCCAAGATATCCCAAGCTTAAGATCTCTAGTGACTTGGGTCACTAGCAAGTCATGTAAGGGAACTTGGCAGAGCAGCATTTCCTGTGTTCCAGCAGGGTGTGTGTTTTCTGTGCTGTGGGAAACCCTGCACTCCACACTCCCTACTCCCAGAGGCTTCTGCCAGCATCCTTGCTGCTGACAGGCCTAAGCAAACAGAACCAGAGAGGACACGCAGCATCAGGTCCACAGAGGTAACCAAATATAACATTGCTTGGAGCAAGATACACCAAGGATCCAACAGCACCAAAGAGGAGAAAAACACACCAGTAATCTGTGCCAGGGGAAACCCAGTCCAGTTGTGGGGAAATAGCCTTACAGACCCACTGGAGGTTCAAACACCAGCTAGTGACTACAGGACCAACTAAGGCCAGAGATAACCAGAAAGCAAAAGGAAAATGTAGGGACATTACTAACAGAAATCAAGGCAATATGGCAGCATACGAATGCAGTTCTCCAACAGCAGTAAGTTCTGGATATCCCAACACACCAGAAAAACAAGATTTGGATCTAAAATCACTGGACAGGATACTGATAGCAGAACACATAGATAAATCTCTTAAAGAAATACAGGAGAAAACAGATTAAAACTTAGAAGCCCTTAAAAGGTAAACACAAAAAACACTTAAAGAAATTCAGGAGAATATGGATCAAAAATTAGAAGACAATAAGGAGTAAGTACAAAAATCACTTAAAGAAATACAGGAGAATGTGGGTCAACAAGTAGAAGTCATGAAAGAGGAAACACAAAAATCTCTTAAAGAAATACATGAAAATACAAAAAAGCAAGCGAAAGATCTGAGCAAAACCATCCAGGTTCTAAAAACAGAAGTAGAAACAAGTAAGAAAACACAAAGGGAGACAATTCTGGAGATAGAAAACCTTGAGAAGAAATCAGGGGCCATAGATGCAAATATCAACAATAGAATACAAGAGGTAGATGAAAGAATCTCAGATGCCAAAGATACCATAGAAACCATTGATTCAACAGTCCAAGAAAATGCAAAATGCAAAAAGCTTGTAACCCAAAACATCCGGGAAATCCAGGACACAATGAGAAGACGAAACCTAAGGGTTATAGGCATAAATGAGAGGGAAGATACACAATTTAAAGGGCCAGCAAATAAATATCTTCTACAAAATTATGAAAGAAAACTTCCCCAACCTAAAGAGAGAGATGCCCATGAATATACAAGAAGACTACAGAACTCCAAACAGACTTGACCAGAACAGAAATACCTCCCATCACATAATAATCAAAACCCCAAATTACTAAACAAAGAAAGAATATTAAGGGCAGTAAGAGAAAAAGGCCAAGTAACATATAAAGGAAGACCTATCAGGATTACACTAGACTTCTCACCTGAGACAATGAAAGCTAGAAGATCCTGGGCAGATATCATGCAGACTCTAAGAAAACACAATTTTCAGCCAAAACTACTTTACCCAGCAAAACTCTCAATCGTCATAGATTGGGAAATCAAGGTATTCCATCACAAAACCAAATTTCCACGTTATCTTTCCACAAACCCAGCCCTACAAAGGATAATAGGGAAAAACACCAACACAAGGAGGGAAACCACACCCCAGAAGAAGCAAGATAGAAACCTCCTCTCATCAAATACAAAAGAAGATAACCACTCAAATATAAAAAAATAACATCAAAAATGTCAGGAAGTAATAATTACTATTCCTTAATATCTCTTAACATCAATGGACTCAATTCCCCAATAAAAACCATAGACTAACAGATTGGATAAGGAAACAGGACCCTACATTTTGCTGCATAGAGGAAACACATGTCAGTGTCAAAGACAAACACTACCTTAGAGTAAAAGGCTGGAAGACAATTTTACAAGCAAATGGTCTCAGGAAAAAAGACAGAGTAGCCATTCTAATATCAGATAAAATTGACTTTCAACCTAAATTCATCAAGAGAGACACAAAAGTTCACTTCTTGCTGGTCAAAGGAAAAATCCACCAATAAGAACTCTCAATACTGAACATCTATGCTCCAAATGCAAGGGCACCCTCATTCATAAAAGAAACTCTACTAGAGCTTAAAGCACAATTACACCTAACACAATAATTGTGGGTGACTGCAACACTCCACTATCCTCAATTGACTGATCAGGAAACCAGAAACTAAACAGGGCACAGTGAAAGTAATTGAAGCTTTGGACCAACTGGATTTAACAGGTATACATCAAACATTTCATCCTAAAGCAAATTTGGGTGCCTGAGAAGCACCTTAAGAGATAGTCATCATTAGTCATCAGGGAAATGCAAATCAAAACAACCCTGAGATTCCACCTCACACCAGTCAGAATGGCTAAGATTAAAAACTCAAGAGACAACAGGTGCTGGTGAGGATGTGGAGAAAGAGGAACACTCCTCCACTGTTGGTGGGATTGCAAGATGGTACAACCTCTCTGGAAATCAGTCTGCGGTTCCTCAGAAAACTGGGCATGACCCTTCCAATGGACCCTGGCATACCACTCCTAGGCACATACCCAGAGGATTCCCCTGCATGCTATAAAGACACATGCTCCACTATGTTCATAGCAGCCTAATTTATAATAACCAGAAGCTGGAAGGAGCCCAGATGTCCCTCAAAGGAGGAATTATACAGAAATATGGCATATTATACAATGGAATACTACTCAGCAATTAAAAATAATGAATTCATGCAATTTGTAGACAAATGGTTGGATCTGGAAAATATCATCCTAAGTGAGTTAACCCAATCACAAAAGAATATACATGAATAGCAATTGCTGATAAATGGATATTAATGAGCCCAGAAGCTCTGAATACTCAAGGCACAATTAGCAAATCAAAAGATTCCCCAGAAGATGGAAGGAGAGGACACTGGTTCCTAAAAGACTGGTTCCAGTTTTGCAGGAGAGTACCAGAACAGAGAAAGGGTTGGGGGTGATTGGGGAATGGGCGGGGGGGGGAGGAAGAGGACTTATGGGACATATGGTGAGGGGTGAGCTGAGAAAGGGGAAAGCCTTTGGAATGTATACAAAGAATATAGAAAATTAAAAAAAGATTGATACTTGCTTTTGGTTTAGTAATTTCAGTGGTTTGTCTGAATCGATATATACACACATTTATTTTAGATTTTCCAGTTTAATGTACTTACTTGTTTTAAAAGTCTCTTATAATATGCTGGAATTCTTAGATGCTTATTGGAATGTTTTCCTGTGCATTTCTAGGTCTGCACACTTGAAGCCTCTCATTCTTTTGGCTCAAATAATCAAGAGTTAATTGATTCTTTTAACTGTTTTATTTATTGCTGTAACTGGCTTTAGGGTGTTGTTATTTTTCCTAATATTTTAGTTGTATCAAGATATTTATTATATTCTTTCTGAGTTTCAAGTGTACGCACTTTTATGTAGAGATATAAATTTACATTTTGGGGATTGTTCTCTGAATACAACAGTTTTATGTTGTTTTATATTTATTTCAATTTAATTTCATGGATTTGTTTTTTACTCATTTGTCATTCAATAATTAGTTGTTCAATTTCCATTAATTTGTATATTACTAAATATCTGTTTGCAGTGAATTTTATGTTGTATTGGTTTATTTTGAAATAAGAAACAAGAAGCCATTTCAATCCTTTTTTTGTTATTATTTTTTTTTAATTTTCTATATTCTATGTTTACATTCCAAAGGTTTTCCCCTTTCCCAATCACCCCCCCACCATATGTCCCATAATTCCTCTCCCCCCTGCTATTCCCCACTCATTCCCCCACCCACGATTTCTCTGTTCTGGGTCTACAATACTGGATCCAATCTTTACAGGCCCAGGGTCCTCTCCATTCTTCTTCTTGGAAGTCATTTGACTTGCTAATTGTGTCTTGAGTATTTAGGGCTTCTGGGCTCATTAATATCCACTTATGAGTGATTGCATTTCATGTGTATTCTTTTGTGATTGGGTTAGCTCACTTAGGATGATATTTTCCAGATCTAACCATTTACCTACAAATTGCATGAGTTCATTATTTTTAATTGCTGAGTAGTACTCCATTGTATAAATATACCACATTTTCTGTATCCATTCCTCTTTTGAGGGATATCTGGGCTCCTTCCAATCAATCCTTTTTAATTTGAAAAGGTTTGTTTGGTGTTGCAGAATGAGGCCTATTTTAGAAATATCCCAATATACTGTTAAGTAGAATATATATATTTTGGCATCTGGGTGACTTATTTTGTAGCCATCTATAAAGTCAATTTCCTAATTGATTTTCTGTTATTTCTGAGGATTGTCTATTCATTATTTTTGTCCAGATGATCTATTTATTTGATAAAAGAGTATAACCTACTATTAATTGATTTATTTTAATATATACCGATTGTTGCACAAAATATTAAAAACTAAACTTATGTTCCAGTGCTTGCGCCTCTGCTCAGCAGCCTGACTGGCCATGCACTTGTGGGTAATGGCTCTTCTGCTTTTATCTCCTGGAGACTCTCTAGCTTGGAGCTCCCAAAAACACCTCCACTCAGCTTTCTAAGTTCCCACTGGTACGTAAAAATTGTCATAAATGGAACAGGGAGGAATAACTAGAATTGATTACATAGCTATGATTTCATTTGGTAGGAATCTTTTAATTGTTACCAAGTTGAAGTCATAATTCTTATTTTGGTACTGAATTTATTTTGATGCAAAATCAAGGTTTTCATTGGTATAAATTTCTTCTACTGATATACAAATTTTAAAAGTACAGTGCTTACACCCAGTCCTTCTGTAATTCCCACAATAAACTGATCTGAGATGTTTAAGCTTGTGAGTTAAGGGACAAATAGCAAATTCATGACTCTGAGATTATTGTTAGGGTATTTTCAAGACATTTAATTGGAAATAACTGAGAGTAGTTAACAGAGAGCAGTCCAGATGACTTTACATAGATAATTGGTTTTTCAAAAACCTTAGAAATCTAGAGAACGTGACATTTAATATTAGTTATTCACTTGCTGAGACAAATATGCTTCTAAGCTTCCCATTCATGGATTCAAAGAAACAGGTGAGCATCTTACCTCCAGGTGAGTCTGCACATTTGTGGTTAGGTCACCACTGGGCAGAAAATTGCCAATTTTCCTGCAGACCTGTTCTGTTCTTGAAAGGACACAATTTACAGGTTAGGGCATCTTAGTTCTGCCAAGACAGAATAGGCTAGTCCTTAATATTCCTGTATCTCAAAGGTCATTCAGATGATCCTGGGCCAGAATGCTGAAGACAGATAGATGCTCCAACTTACTGACCTACTGGGGCTGTATAGGTAGGCAGATGTCTCTGTAATTTATCTCAGTTCTGGAAGCTGTGTTAGGCTTCCTATGATCTTCTGATATGTTGGTCATTCCCAAATTTCTGACTGGGTTGAAAAACTACTTATAGTCTCATGCTATTTACTTTGAGAGGAACAGATTTGAGAGGATGGTTTTCAGAAGGCATTCAACCTGAAGCTAAGACATAAGTCAGGTGCAAAATTATTGTATTTTAAGTTACTATAGAGTACAGTGTTTTATTGTATTGACAGAAATGTTGCAATGGGTATTAGGTCTATTTCATAGATTATAGGTTGCAGAATGGTGATAGTTGTGCTCAATTTATATTTTGAGAGGTTATTTTCGTTTAATTAAACAGAAAGGGTGATGTGTCGCATGCCTTTCCCTGTCCAATTACACTAGTGCAGAGGAAACCTTTGATAAGGAAAAGAGAGGTGTAGCTAAGAGTTGCAGAGAAAGAAAGCAACTCAGGGGAGAAGGGGAAGGAAAGATGGCAGAAGAAGTGAACCTGTGTGGTTTTAACCAGCCACAGGTAGTTATGATGTCATAAGGTTAGAATAATTGGGATAAAGCTTTTATCATTAGCAATTGGTTCTGAAATTATTGTATTGACATCTTGTAAATTGTGATTTTATTGATACATAAATCTGGTTGGTTAATTCTAAGCTTTAAGAGTTTTGATTCCACCACATAAGTGCTTGTTGTGGTGTCTGACTGTGGAGTGGACCATTGCTGCATGGGGTGTTCTATGGTAGCAAAAGGAACTCTCAGGCTACAGCCTTGCCAGAGAGTTGGTGGTCAGAGAAAACACTGAGGTGAGATCATCAGGCTGGAGCATTTTGGTCTACTGGTGCTGGTGCTAGCACAGGAAAGTGCCGGATTCTTATTAATATTTCCTGCAGCAACCTTTAATGATTTTTGTTTGCTTATTTTATATGAAATTTTGCACATCAGACACCATAAGTTAGAACATATATGTTTAGGATAGTAGTGATTTTCCTTGCTTTGGATATTATAATATAATTGAAATATTTTTTTCCTTAACTCCATCCCTTCCATTCTCCCATATATTCCTCAGTACCCTTCAAATTCATGGGATGAACACACATACACACACACACATACACACACACATATACATACACATGATTATTTATATATACTTTATATATACATAATCTATGTATATATACATACATATATACATGCTTATATGCATTATCTGTATATATATGCATAGCCATGTATATGCATAAGCATAACTTTAATTGTATGTTTGTTTATAGGGCTATACAGTGTTGGATTACCAATTGATATGTCCTTCCATGGTAAATACCATTTCTCCTGCTCATAGTTTCTCCTTCATTCTTTAGTTTCCTGTGGTTCTTTGAGTAGGATGAATGTCACTAATTCAACTTAACAACCACTCAAATATCATAATGTGTTCTTGGTTAACTGTGCCTCTGATTTCTTTTTTAATCAGCATAGTTCTTTATGTCTTTTAATTTGATCTGATTTTGACATCTATTTTCTCGAATGGTAGGATAGCAACATCTGCTTGCTTCCTGATCTCATTTGATTGGAGTATGCTTAACTTTTATTCTTAAGTGGAACCTATCTTCAAAGCTATGATGTGTTTTCCATAAACAACAGGCAGAGAGATTATGTTAATTGATTCATTTATGAACCCTTTGTCTTTTGATTGGAGAATTGAGGCTATTTAAAGATTAGGATCTGAATAAATAGCTTAGTCACTATTTTTCTTTTCTTACAACAACAACAACAACAACAACAAATTGGTGTGACCATTGGAGATTTCAGGTAAAAAGTGTTTCTAATTATCAGGGGCTGAAACAAATAAATGGAAATGGGTCAGAAGGGAGGCCAGAGAAGGTGTAAGTGCAAGTGAAAATTTGGACCCATAACAATGTTTAGAGGAATCCTGAGGGAATGTAGGTCAGACATGAGGAGAAACACCTGGGAGTAGGCTGCTACAAAGCTACAGGTAAGAATGGGTCTATTGGAATGAAGGACCAGTAGGTCAATGAGCATTTCTTACCTGCATCCCAGGCCAGTATGTCCCTAAAATCAATATCCTTGTCAGTTTTTCATTTTAAACAAACACTAAGAAAGACTGAGAAAAATATCAAGAAACAAAATTATCTGGTCAGTATAGTCCCAAATCATTTTCTTATATATTTTTGTCCATATTTTTAATCAGTCTTAGTGTTTCACAATACATCCAATAAAAAAATTGAAAAAAAAAAGAAAAAAAAGAATAGGGTTTTTGTCATACAATATATACTCATTATAGTTTATCCTCCCAGTCACACCCAACTTCATCCTCCAAATCCTCATCCTTTATCTCTCATCATTATCTCTAGAATTCAAACAATCATTTAAATAATAATAATTCAAATTTATTATTTTGGAAAAAATTAAAAATCAAAAAAGGTATATTTTAAAAACTATCTTTAATCATATTTTATGTCTTGTATGGCCGTGTGTGTTTTACATGCAAATATGTCTCTGTATCACATGTGTGCCAAGTGACTGTAGAAGCCAGAAGAGAGTGCAAGGTACCTTCTGAAATGGAAGTTCTGTACAGTTCTGAGCAATATATGGATTCTAGAAATTGAACCATGTTCTCTGTAAGAGGTAATGTTCAAAATCACTGATCCATCTCTGCAAGCTCATTTTCTAATCTAATGTACTATCATTAGCATTATATGTATACCTTAAATTTGTTGTTGTTTCTTCCTCAATCGGATAATAATAGATATTTTATTTTCTCTCCCATTCTTTTTGACTTTTTTCTTTTTCCTCCCTCAGTTCACTGTTTCTTTCCCAACCATTGAGCCTTTATTCTTTCAATACCAGGACAGGGAAGCAGGTGAGGGTTGATTATGGATCAGGTGGAGACAAGATGGCATATGGGATTTTCAGGAGGAGGGAGACCAGGAAATGGGGAAACATTTGAAATGTAAATAAAGAATATATCTAATAAAAAGTAATAATACACAAAAGAATAATCACCATCATTAGAAAATAAGGAGATTTTGCCTTTCTACTATATGAGTGTAACACTAAGGAATAAAATGAACTTTCCAAAATATAACCAAATATGAAAAATTGTAGAACTCAGGAACAACTTCACATAAATAATTAAAATTAATTTAACTAAAATAATATTTAGTTATTGTTATGCTGTAATTAATTGTTTTCTCATTCACATTTTAAAATATTTTATGATTATTAGAAATATGATTCACAGTGCATAATGTTTGAAATGTGTCTTTAATGTCAAAAGAAAAAATTGTTCTAGTATTTTTTGCCTTCAATAATGAAAATGTGATTAATTTTACTCTTCAAGAATCTTTCTATAAATATTAATCAAACTATGGACATACACCTCAGGCATGAAAATGTTTTAGAGATTTGAGTGTATGGCTATTTGTATTGTTTCCCCTTTATTGAGGAATAAGAAAATAACATTTAATTATTTTTTTGTTAAGCATTAGATTACTATGTCTGAATCTTTCTACTGTCTGTTAATCTTTACATGAACACTATGGGAAAAAACTTGATTTAATAGTTAATAACCTATCCAAAACAAACAAATTAAATAGCAAATAGTTTTCACAAGTACACAAATGTGAATCCTAGCAGCAATTGGTAAAGAGTGTTGCTTAACTGACTGCAAACTAAGAACAGTTACCTACTTCCTTGTCCTGTAACCCCAAGTTGCTATTTGAGCAAGTTTTTTTTTCACTTTTTATGACAAAAAAGTGGAAAAAAACACTTTTCATATAGTTTGTGATAAGTTAGTAGTTTTTGATGTCATTGTCCATCATTTAAGCTCTCCATTCTAATCAGAAATGTTTACATGCAATATGATTCTGAAATATGATCCACAGAACAATCTCTGTCTCCAACTTAAGGAAACAGCCCATGATCAATTGTGTAAGATTTTTATCCTCAGGTATTTTATTTTTTCGTTGTTTTTGTTTTTGTTTTTTTGAGACAGGGTTTCTCTGTACAGTCCCGGCTGTCCTGCAATTCACTCTGTAGACCAGGCTGGCCTTGAACTCAGAAATCCACCTGCCTCTGCCTCCCAAGTGCTGGGATTAAAGGTGTGTGCCACCACCACCCGGCCTATCTTCAGGTATTTTTAAATCAACCCAAGCTATTTGCTTTTTAGACCTTTTATTAATTGCTAAATGGTCTTTGTAGCCAACTTTTAAAAACTGGACAAGTAATCCCTGATATAAAACAAGAAATATGACATTCAGAAGGTTAAATAAGTGAATGATAAACATTCATTTATTTAACAGGAGTCTGAAAGGTTGAGTAGATGGCTCGAGAAATCAAGTTTTATCCAATAGCCCATTTAGAGTAGTTAGCTCTTAAGAAGTTTTGGGTATATTCCTAAAAGTCAATGAAAATTGTATTGCCAACTACAATATGCTCCAAAAAAGTTCCTTAAAAAGGCACAAAGATAGATAAACAAAACACTTTATGTTATGAATAAAAGGAAAATTTGTCAGGAAAAATTTTAGTTCCCTCTAAGACCTTGAATGTCTGCCAACATCAAACTCACAGTCAAGAACACAACAATGATAACGATATCTTTTATGCTTTTTGGAATGATTCTTGCAGCAATCATTGTAACCCTCCCCATACACTCACAATATGAGATATAAGCGAAAAATGAATAGCGTCTTAACAAAGTAAGCACTGGGGGAGGATATAATTTAGTGGCAATCTGTTGTTTCTCTCAGTAGTACAATGACTTTAGAACAATGATATTGTTAGTCATTTATGCAAATTGATTAAAATGAAAAGCACTATTTGCTAATTTTTTTTATATTTGAGAAACTAAGAAATGCCATTCTACCCAATTACTGCAAAGGGCTTCAAAAATGCTATGTTAGTTGCTAAATTCAGAATACTGACTTGAGATACTTAACTCAGGATATTTTTCGACATTTTTTTAGTTTGATGAATGCTGAATTGTACATTGTTTGGTGTGGAAAATACCTTTATGTCTTTAGACATGTGCTCTGCTTTTAAGGCCATTAAGCATCTATTCTGTTCCCAAAAATCTTATAAAATTTTCACAGTATAATCTACAGTACCCAGAAAAAAAGGTGTTTTCATACTGTTAAGTCTTCAGGAGAACTTCCATAATAAGTTTTCACAATGAAAATTTTATTGGGTACCATAAAAATAAGTGAGTGTAAAGGGCCTTGAATATTATTTCAGCTAGTCTGCATAGATGTTGGCAATAGGATCAGTAGAGTTTACTGTGATTAAGAAATCTAACTTGTATAATAAAAGAACAATTCATGGTTGTTGAGGGAATTCCATTTCATTATAATATTAGAAAGTATAAATAATTTAATTCAATTTAACATGTTATAAGTAATACTATTTATGCTACTAAGTAGCCATTTAGGAATATTTTGATTAAAAATAAAAAATATAAAAGATAGATTAATACATACTAAAAACTATTAAACAGAGGGTCACCTAGGAAGCAATTTAGAAGCTCCTAGGCAACAAAATATATTTCCATTCTATTTTATACAAATATATACATAATAACCATACTCATAGACATCAAAGATAGTAAAAGAAAATTTGTTCTTATTCATCAGGGTAAGTATATTAAAGTTTGGGATAGATGTTAAAAAATTGAAACTTGAGTATTTTCTTTATTTTAGTTGATATATTTAATTAAGAATTTTGCAAATTAATTATTATTTTATTTATTTACACTATAGATTTATTTTCTGCTCCCCCAGTCCACCGTCCAACCATTCCACATCCCATACATCCATCCACCACCCACCACCGCACCTGATCTCAAACTCCCTGGGGCCTTCAGTCTCTTGAGGGTTAGGTGCGTCATCCCTGATTGAACCCAGACCCAGCATTCCTCTTCTGAATATGTGTTGAGGGCCTAATATCACTTGGTGCATGCTGCCTGGTTTGTGGTCCAGTGTATGACAGGTCTCTCACCGGGGCAGCAGAGGGATCAAGTTTAATTGAGATTGCTGGTCCTCCTACAGGTTGCACTCTTCAGCTTTTTGCCAACCTTTCCCTTATTCAGCCAAAGGAGTCAGCAGCTTCATTTCATTTGTTGGGTGAAAATACATGCACCTGACTCTTTCAGGGGCTTGTTGGGTTTTACAGAGTATGGTCCTGATAGGCCCATTTTTGTGAGTGCTCCAAAGTGTAAAATTATCAGGCCTTGGGACCTCCCCTTTTGCGAGATCCCATTTTAGGCGTGTCTCTGGATCTTCTTTCCTCAGGTTCTTCCCCATTTCCATTCCTGAAGTTCTTTCAGACAGGAACAATTATGGGTCAGAGTTTTGATTGTGAGATAGCAACTCCATCACTCACTTGATGCTCTGTTTTCTGCTGTAGGTGAGCTCTACAAGGTACCTCTTCCTACTATCAGGCATTTGATCTAAGGTTCCTATCTTTGAGTTCTCAGCATTTCTCACCTCGCATGAATCTGGTGCATTCTGGAGTCCCCCCCAACCTCCTACCTCCAGGGGTTCCCTGTTTCCTTTCTTTTGGTTGGCCCTCAGAACTTCAGTCCTTTTCCTTTACCATATCAAGTTCCCTTTCCCCAAATCACCCCTGTCCACTTTCCCTCTTAGGTCCTTCCCTCCATCCCTACTTGTGATTATTTTTAATAGTATTTTTATTAGATATATTCTTTATTTACATTTCAAATGATTTCCCCTTTCCTGGATTCCCTCTTCCCAAAAGTCCCATAAGCCCTCTTCACTCCCTCTGTTCCCTAATACACCCTTTCCCACTTCCCTGTTCTGGTATCCTCCTACACTGCTGCACTGAGCCTTTCTAGGACCAGGGACCACTCCTTCCTTCTTCTTGGATATCATTTGATATGTGAATTGTGTCTTGGGTATTCCAAGCTCCTAGGCTAATATCCATTATCAGTAAGTGCATACCATAAGTCTTCTTTTATGACTGAGTTAACTCACTTAGGATGATATCCTCTAGTACTATCCATTTGTCTAGTAATTTGATGAATTCATTGTTTTCAATGGCTGAATACTACTCCATTGTGTATATATAGCATATTTTCTGTATCTATTCCTTCATTGATGGGCATCTTGGTTCTTTCCTATTATAAATAGGGCTGCTATGAACAGAGTGGAGCATGTATCTTTATTACATGCATGGGATTCCTCTGGGTATATGCCCAGGAGTGGTATAACAAGGTCCTCTTGTTATGGCCAGTTTTCTGAGTAACCACCAGACTGATTTCCAGAGTGGTTGTATCAGCTTGAAATCCTACCAGCAGTGGAGAAGTATTCCTCTTTCTCCGCATCCTCACCAGCACATGCTGTCTTCTGAGTTTTGACCTTAGGACTACTGTGTGAGGTGAAATCTCAGAGTCATTTTGATTTGCATTTTCCTGATGACTAAGGATGTTGGACATTTCTTTAGGTGCTTCTCTGCTATTTGATATTCCTCAGGAGAAAATTCTTTGTTTAGCTCAGTACCTCATTTTTAAAGAGTTTGTTTGGCTACCTTATTGAGCTCTTTGTATATCTTGGATATAAGCTCTCTGCCAGATGTAGGGTTTGTAAAGATCTTTTTCCAATTTGTTGGTTACCATTTTGTCCTTTTGACAATGTCCTTTGCCTTACAAAAACTCTGCGATTTTATGAGGTCCCATCTGTCAATTCTTGATCTTAGAGTATAAGCTATTAGTGTTCTGTTCTGTGGATGTTCTTGATCCAGTTGTACTTGACCTTAGTACAAGAAGATAAGAATGGATCAATTCGCATTCTTCTGCATGCTGACCTCCAATTGAACCAGCACCATTTGTTAAAAATACTTTCTTTTTTCCACTGGATGGTTGTATTTCTTCTACCTCTCACATAGTACTAAGGCATCCTCACCTGAGTCCTTCATCCTTTTGACCTTTTTGAGTTCTGTGGACTATAACCTGCATATTCTGTACTATGTTTTGTTGTTATTGGTTTTTTTCTTCTTAGTGAGCTCAAACCATGCATTTCCTTTTAGGTCTGAGTTACCTCACTCAGGATGATATTTTCTAGATCCATCCATTTGCTTGCAAAACTCAGGATATCCTCATTTTTAATATCTAAATAGTATTCCATTGTGCTAATCAGCCTCATCTTTTGTATCCATTCTTCTGTTGTGGGACATATGGGTTGTTTCCATCTTCTGACTATAACAAATGAGGCCACTATGAACATAGTGGAATATGTGCTCCTGTGGCATGGGGGGGGCATCTTTTGGGTAAATTCCCAAGAGTGGTATTGCGAGGTCTTCAGGTAGATCTATTTCCAATTTTCTGAGGGACATCCAGACTGATTTCCAGAGTCGTTGTACCAGTTTTCAATCCCACAAGCAATGGAGGAGTGTTCCTCTTTCTCTATATCCTCAATGACATGTGTTGTCAATTGAGGTTTGGATCTCAGCCAATCTGGTATGTTTAAGTTGGAATCTCAGGGTCATTTTGATTTTCATTTCTCTGATTACCAAGGATTTGAAGATCTCTTTATGTGCTTCTCAGCCATTCAATATTACTCTGTTGTGATTCTCAGTTTAGTTCTATTTTTTTGATTGGGTTGTTTGTTTTGTGGTGATTAGCTTCTTGAGTTCTTTATAAATTTTGAATGTTAGATGTTTATTAGATGTGGGTAAGTGAAGGTTATTTTTCCATTCTGTAAGTTGATGATTTGTTTTGTTGATTCTGTCCTTTGCTTTACAGAAGCTTTAAAATTTTATGAGGTCCAATTCATCAATTCTTCATCTTAGAACATGAACCCTTGGAGTTCTCTTTAGCAAAATTTCCCCTGTGCCAATGAGGTCAACACTCATTCACAATTTCTCTTCTATTAGATTCAGTGTATCTGGTTTCATGTTGAGGTCCTTGATCCACTTGGACTTAAGTTTTTATTCAAGTTGACAAATATGGGTACATTTCATTTTTCTACATACATACAGCCAATTAGACCAGCACCATTTATTGAAAATGCTTTCTTTCTTCCATTGTACATTTTTCGCTTCTTTGTCAAAGTTCAAGTGTCTGTAAGTGTGCAGTTTTAATTTTGGATCTTCAATTCTATTACATTGATCAATGTGTCAGTCTCTGTACCAATAACATACAGTTTTTATCAATATTGCTCTATAGTAAATTGAGGTCAGAGATGATGATTACCCCAGCCATTCTATTACTGTGAAGAATTGTTTTCATACTTCTGTTTTTTTTTGCATTTCCTAATGAATTTGGTAATTACCCTTTACATATCTTTGAAGAATTTTGTTGGGATTTGGATGGGAATTTCATTAAATCTGTAGATTGCCTTTGTTAGGATGGCCATTTTTACTATTTTAATTCTCCTAATCCATTAGCATGGGAGCATGATCCATTTTCTGAGATCTTCTATTTATTTCTTGAGAGACTTAACGTTATTGTCATACAGGTCTTTCACTTGTTTGGTTAGAGTTACCCCAAGATATTTTATATTATTTGTGACTAATGTGAAGGGATTTGTTTGCCTAATTTTCTCTCAGCCTGTTTATCATTTGGATAAAGGAAGACTACAGATTTATTTGAGATAATTTTATATTCAGACACTTTGCTGAAGTTGTTTTTCAGCTGAGAAGTACTCTGGTAGAGTTTTGGGGGTCACTTATATATATATTATCATATCATCTGCAAATAGTGATATCTTTATTTCTTTTTTACCAATTTGTATTCCATTGATATCTTTTTGTTGTCTTATTGTTCTTGCACTTAGAGCCAACATTTGCATATTCATTGTGGCTTCTAGTTTTATATATTTATGAAATGTGAGAATATGCATCTGTACCTACCTGTGTTAATTATGCTTTATCTTTGGTTCGTTATATTCAGTTTTAGCTTATATTTCTTTGGATGTTGTTTATTGTACCTTATGCTATTTTCTTTTTTTTTTAATTTTTATTTTCTATATTCTATGTTTACATTCCAAAGGCTTTCCCCTTTCCCAGTTCCCCTCACCATATGTCTCATAATTCCTCTCTCCCCCCAACCATTCCCCAATCATCCCCCCACACACGATTTCTCTGTTCTGGGTCTACAAAACTGGATCCAATCCCTTGCATTCTTCTTTGTTTTCTAAATTATGGCAAAATGGGCATGGACAAGAAGGTTAGGAGGAACTACTAAGCCTGATAATCAATTTCAGCAAAATGGTTACATATAGGATTAACTCAAACAAATCTATATCCTTCCTCTACTCAAAGGATAAACAGTCTTGAAAAATAAATGAGGAAACTGACACCCTTAACAATAGTCACAAATAATAAAATATGCCCTGGTGTGACTCTAAGAAAGCAAGTGAAAGATCTATATGAAAATATTTCAAGTCTCTTAAGAATGAAATCGAAAAAGATATGAAACTATGGAAATATCTCCCATCCTCATGGATTGGCAGGATTAATATAGTAAAATTGGTTATCTTGCCAAAAGCAATCTACAGATTCAATGCAATATACATCAAAATTCCAACTCAATTATTCATAGAGATAGAAAGAGCAACTCTTAACTTCATCTGGAATAACAAAATATCAGTCTAGTGAAAAGATTTCTCAAAAGTAAAAGAACTTTTGGGGCAATCACCATTTCTGATCTCAAGCTATTCTACAGAGCAATAGTGATAAAAAAATTCTATGGTATGATACAAATACTGACAGGTAGATCAATGGAATAGATTTGAAGACACAGAAATAAACCCACACACCTATGATCACCTATGATATTAACAATGAAACCAAAGCCATACAGTGGAAAAAGATGTCATTTTAAAAAAATGGTTCTGCTTCAACTGGTGGTCAGCATATAGAAGAATACAA
The DNA here is from genome assembly GCA_964023405.1 of Apodemus agrarius. Classification (NCBI taxonomy): domain Eukaryota; kingdom Metazoa; phylum Chordata; class Mammalia; order Rodentia; family Muridae; genus Apodemus; species Apodemus agrarius. Next base: position 81,404,861 of record OZ030017.1, read on the forward strand.
ATCAATCCATTCTTATCTCCTTGTACAAAGCTTGACTACAAAGATATCCATTAATGGAAGAAAGGATAGAGAAATGTGGTACATTTACCCAATAGAATACTAATCAGCTATTAAAAGTGACAATTTCACAATCTTTTAGGGAAATGAATAGAAGTAGATAATATCATCCTGAGTGAGGTAACCCAGACTCAACACGGCATACATTGTATGTGCTCATTGATAACTGGATATTAGCTCAAAAGCTCATAATACCCATGATACAACTAAAAGACCATATGAAACTTAAGAAGAATAGCATCAAAGTGTGTATGCTTCAAACTCGCTTAGAAGAGAAAACAAAATAATCACGGAAGGCAGAAGGAGGGAGTGACCTGGGTGTGAGTGGAGACAAAGAGAAAAAAGGGGGCAGTATCAGGTGTAGGACAAGACAGGAGAGAAGTCCAGAGGGCTACTAGAATGAATAGAGAAACTGAGAACTTGCTGAATTACTAGAAATTCCTACACATAGGGAATGCAAGAGACTCCCGGGATCCAATGGGAATGACATTAGCCAAAATACTGAATATCAGGAAAATAGTACCTGAAGAGATCACCTCTAATAGATAGACTTGGTCCCCAGTGGAGGGTTGATGCCACCTATCAATCTAAAACTTTTTATGCTAGAATTGTCTTGTCTAAAGAAAATGCAGGGACAAAAATGGAGCAGAGGCAGATGGAAAGACCATGAAGAGATTGTTCCACCAAAAAATACATTTCATCAGCAGACGGCAAACCTCAATAGTATTGCTGATTCCAAGATGCACTTACAGACAGGAGTCTAATAAGGCTGTCCACTGAGAGGCTGTGCCAGTACCTGACTAAGAATAATGCAGATACAGCCAACCATTGGACTGAGCATGGGTCCCCAATGGAAAAGTTAGAGGAAGACCTAGAGGAGTTGAAAGGGATTGTGATACCATAGGAAGAACAACAATATCAATTGAGTGGACCCCTCAGATCTTTCAGAGACTAAACCACCAACCAAATAGGATTCAAGGGCTGTTCCATGGCTCCTGTTACTTATATAGCAGAGAATTGCCTCATCTGGCATCAGTGGGAGGGGAGGTACTTGGTCCTGTGGAGGCTTGATGTCCCAGAGTAAAAGGATGCTAGAAGGGTAAGGCAAGAATGGGTGGGTGGGGAGCACTGTTTTACAGGCAAAGGGGAGGGAGAGATGGATTTGTGGTAAGGAGACCAGGAAGAATAACATTAGAAATGTAAACAAATAAAATGATTAAGAAGGAAAGGAAGGAAGGAAGGAAGGAAGGAAGGAAGGAAGGAAGGAAGGAAGCAAAGTTGAGGTACATGAAATGACGTGGCAGGAGTAAGGGTAACTGTGGGGCAGAAAAAACCTGGCTGAAGCCAGGTGACTACTAGAGTGGAGTCCAGCCATAACACTAGTGGCCTGGGGTGTGGCCATATGTGACTGATGGCCACAGGTTTAAGTCCAACAATCACATAGAGAACATACTAGGAAAGTTAAATTGGCTCAACATATCAACATAAATAAATTTAATTCATCACATTAGTACTATGAAGCCATATTTACATGATCACCCCAATCAATGAAAACGAAATGCGTCTTCACTACTAAAACCTCATAGAGACATATTATTGTGCAATAAAAGCTATTTCTAGCAAACCTCTGGACAACATACAAATTACTAGAAAACTGAGATCATTGTTAGATATGATATATACACTCTTTTTATGCTTTTTCAATAGTGTTGAAATATTAGAGCAATGGGACAAGAAAATAAAAATATTTCTATCACACATTTCCCTACCTACAACACAAACTAGGTTTTCCCATACTTCCCACCCACCCATCTTTCAGATTTCTTTTTGAAGATGTTTCATGATGTAGAAAAAAATTCTGGATTTCTACAATTGTGTGCCAAGTAATATTTTGGACTTTAATATTTACATCAGGTTTATTTCTAAAATGAAAAAGAAAAAAATCAACAAAGAAAAGAAAGAAATTTAAGATAAATGAATAATGGGATGGGTGGGGGAAGACATATTTTCCTTATTTACACACAATGTAGTCCTCTATACATAATGTTCTCAAGTGGACTCTTCTGAACATCCTTTAAATATAATAAACACATTCAGATTAGTATAAGATACAAATAAATATAAAATGTATATAGCCTTTTTATATGGCCAACAAACAAAATATTCTTGCTTGGAAAGAACATATGAAATAGTATCAACTCATTCTAGCTTTTACAGTTACCACGTCTCATTTCTGTGCACCTTCTACCATGTGTAGTAGAACTTTGAGTGACTGAGTACACATAAGAATTACACATGCTTCTTATGCTGTACTGGATTTCTGCTGTCTTTCTTTATGCCAGACCTCATAAAATATAATCAATTGTTTGAATTTAATATTCAATATCTATGTGTTGTGACTATCTTTCTTCAAACATGAAGACATGGGTCCAAAAACCACTATTTATTAGTGACATTTGTGATTGTTGGTGTTTTGGGGACAAGTGCTTCATAATCTAAGCATTACAGAGGCAAGTTACTCTCCAACATATCTTGAGACACTCTAACACTTGATTATGAAGATAATCATGAAACAAAACATATAGTTATACTCATCTTATTTTAATAAAATTTATCACTGTATAGGATGGAAAAAAGTCTACTTTAGACAGTTTAGATAAAAATCATATTTTTATGTATAGAAGAATGAAAATTTTCTCACATCTTTTATGCTGAACAAAAAAATCAACTAAATATGAATAAAAGATCTCAATGCAAATACTGAAATTTTAAATAGCTTAAATAAAGCATAGATAAAGGACTACACAATAAAAGCATAGGTAAGAAATTGTAAAGAGGACTCCATCCTCAGAAAAAATAAAACTAAGTATTTTCAAAAGAGAATTAAGAAGCATCTTCACAGTGAAAGAAACAATCACCACACAGAGGGGTATTATCTAATATAAATAAATGACTGCAAAAATAGAAACCAAGTCATTCAATTAATGCATCAGTTAATGAACTCAGTGGAGAGCTAACAAAAAAGTACCAATTTCCTGTACATAACTGAAAATTTTCAGTGAGGCAGGGATGTAGTTTTATTGGTAAAGTGCTCGACTTGCATGTAGGAAGTCCTTGGTTCAATCAACAAAACTTCATAACACTATGATAGTGAGCTCTGTAATTTTTGTGCTCAGCATTTGTGAGGTGAAAGAGAGAGAAGCCAAGATAACCTATAGCGATATAACAAATTTGAAGCCAGCATGGGTTATGCAAGGTTTTTTGATTGAAATAAAACAAGTGTTTAAAATTCGTATCTGTCTCAAAAGAAAAAAATTCTTATCTATCAAGAACGTATATATAAAACTTTGTTGGGATTTAATCTTACTCTTTTTGAGTGGTTATTATCATAAAAATTATACTTTCCAATGTATATTGTCAATGATATGTGGTTGAACAATTTTATACTGCTGGTGGGAATATAACATGCATAACCAGTATGGAAATCAAAATGGAATTTCATTTTTTATTCGATATATTTTTTATTTACATTTCAAGTGATTTCCCCTTTACTGGATCCTACCTCACAAAAAAGTCCCATAAGCCCTCTTTTCTCTCCCTGTTCCCCAATATACCCCTTCCCACTTCCCTGTCCTGATATTCCCCTAAACTGCTTCACTGAGCATTTCCAGGAGCAGGGGCCACTCTTTCCTTCTTGTTGGTCAACAGATGATATGTGAATTGTGTCTTGGGTCTACCATGAGTGTTCCTTTGAGACTTGGTTACCTCACTTAGGATGATATTCACCAGTTCCATTCCTTTGTCTAAGAATTTCATGAATACATTGTTGTTTTGTTTTGTTTTGTTTTGTTTTGTTTTTGTTTTATTTTATTTTCTATATTCTTTGTTTACATTCCAAAGACTTTCCTCTTTCCCATTTCCCCCCTCACCATATGTCCCATAATTCCTCTTTACCACCACCACCCCCTGCCCATTCCCCAATCACCCACCCCACCATGTCTCTGTTCTGGTAATCTACTACAAAATTGGATCTAGTCTTTTTCAGACCAGGGTCTTCTCCTTTCTTTTTCTTGGAAATCTTTTGATTTGCTAATTTTGCCTTGAGTATTCAGAGCTTCTGGGCTCATTAATATTCACTTATCAGTGATGGCATTTCATGTGTATTCTTTTGTGATTGGGTTAACAATCTTAGAATGATATCCAGATCCACCCGTTTGCCTACAAATTGCATGAATTCATTATTTTTAATTGCTGAGTAGTATACCACTGTATAAATATACCACATTTCTGTATCCATTCCTCCTTTGAAGGACATCTGGGCTCCTTCCAGCTTCTGGATATTATAAATAAGGCTGCTATGAACATAGTGGAGGATTTATCTTTATTGCATGCAGGGGTATCCTCTGGGTATATGCCTAGGAGTGGTATGACAGGGTCCTCTGGAAGTGACATGCCCAATTTTCTGAGGAACCGCTAGACTGATTTCCAGAGCTGTTGTACCATCTTGCAATCCCACCAACAGTGGAGGAGTGTTCCTCTTTGTCCACATCCTTGCCAGCACCTGTTGTCTTTTGAGTTTTTAATCTTAGCCATTCTGACTGGTGTGAGGTGGAATCTCAGGGTTGTTTTGATTTGCTTTTCCCTGATGACTAATGATATTGAATCTCTTTTAAGGTGCTTCTCAGCCATCTGAATTTCTTCTGGTGAAAATTCTTTATTTAGCTCTGTACCCCATTTTTAATAGGGTTATTTGGTTCTTTTGGGTCTAACTTCTTAGTTCTTTGTATATATTGGATATTAGCCCTCTGTCAAATGTGGGGTTGGTGAAGATCTTTTCCCAATTTGTTGGTTGATGTTTTGTCTTTCTGACAGTGTCTTTTGCCTTACAGAAACTTTGTAATTTTATGAGGTCCCATTTGTCAATTCTTGATCTTAGAGCATAAGCTATTGGTGTTCTGTTCAGGAACTTTCCCCTTGTGCCCATGTCCACCAGGGTCTTCCCCAGTTTCTTTACTATTAGTTTCAGTGTGTCTGGTTTTATGTGGAGGTCCTTGATCCACTTGGAGTTGATCTTAGTACAAGGAGATAAGAGTGGGTCAATTCACATTCTTCTGTATGTTGACCTCCAGTTGAACCAGCACCATTTGTTGAAAAGACTATCTTTCTTTCCACTGCATGGTTGTAGCTCCTTTATCAAAGATCAAGTGACCATATATCTGTGGGTTCATTTCTGGGTCTTCAATCCTATTGCATTGATCTACTTGCCTGCTGCTGTACCAACGTCCTCAAGGATCTTCACCAGTTTCTTTTCTATTAGTTTCAGTGTTTCTTGTTTTATGTAGATGTCCTTGATACACTAGGAATTGAGCTTAGTAAAAGGAGATAAGAATGGATCAATTTCATTCTTATGCATGCTGACCTCCAATTGAACCAGCACTATTTGTTGAAAAGGTTATCTTTTTTCCACTGGATGTTTGTAGCTCCTTTGTCAAAGATTAAGCTACCATAGATGTGTGGGTTCATTTCTGGATCTTTGATTCTATTCCATTGATCTACCTGCTGGTCACTGTACCAATATCATGCAGTTTTTAACAATATAGCTCTGTAGTACTGCTTGTGGTCAGGGATACTGATTCCCCCAGAAGTTCTTTTACTGTTGAGGACAGTTTTAGCTATCATGGTTTTTTTGTTGTTCCAGGTGAATTAGAGAATTGCTCTTTCTAACTCTATGAGGAACTGAGTTGGGTTTTTGATGGGGATTGCATTAAATCTGTCTATTGCTTTTGGCAAGATGGCCATTTTTATTATATTAATCCTGCCAATCCAAGAGCATGAAAATTTATTCCATCCTCAGAGTTATTCTTGGTTTTCTTTTTTCAAAGACTTGAGGTTGCTGTCATACTGATCTTTCACTTGTTTGGTTAGAGTCAAAACATGATACTTTATATTGTTTGTGTCTATAGTGAAGGATGTCATTTCCATAATTTCTTTCTCATTCTGTTTATCCTTTGAGTATAGGAAGGCTCCTGATTTGCTTGAGTTGATTTTATATCCAGCCACTTTGCTGAAGTTATTTATTAGTTGTAGGAGTTCTCTCATGGAATTTTTTGGGCTACTTATGTATACTATCTTGTCATCTGCAAATAGTGATAATTTGATTTCTTACTTTCCAATTTGACCTTCTTATGTTGTTTAATTGCTCTAGCTAAAACTTCAAGTACTATGTACTGGCTAGTTTGGTGTGTCAACTTGACACAGGCTGGAGTTATCATAGGAAAAGGAGCTTCACTTGGGGAAGTGCCTCTACGAGATCCAGCTTTGGGGCATTTTCTCAATTAGTGATCAAGTGAAGGAGGGCCCTTTGTGGGTGGTGCCATCTCTGGGCTGGTATTCTTGGGTTCTATAAGAGAGCAGGCTGAGCAAGCCAGGGGAGCAAGCCAGTAAGAAACATCCCTCCATGGCCTCTGCATCAGCTCCTGCTTCTGACCTGCTTGAGTTCCAGTCCTGACTTCCTTTGGTAATGAACAGCTGTGTGGAAGTGTAAGCTCAATAAACCCTTTCCTCCCCAACTTGCTTCTTGGTCATGATGTTTGTGCAGGAAAAGAAACCCTGACTAAGACAAATTGGTACCAGGAGTGGGGTATTCCTGTGACAACCTGACCATGTTTTGGGAAGGACTGTGGAAGGACTTTGAAACTTTGGATTAGATGGTCCATTCACTGTGGAGACCTCTGTGAGATGTGTAGGAGCTTGGAAGATTATGTTGAGAACAGTGCAGAAGATGGAGGCCTGGCTTGTGAAGTTTCAGAGGGAAAATTAAAGACTCTTATCAGGGCCATGAAGATTCTGTGGTTTTGGTTAGCTGGGGCTGAAGAATCAGCTGTGAGTAACAAGATACCAAAACCATTAAAGTCAGCCTTTGTGTTACTGGGACTATTGATGCTGGTTAGCTGGAGCTAAGAAATTAGCGGTGATTAAGAAGAAACCAGCATCACTGAGGTGAAATCTTCTGGGAAGTGTTTTCTGAGAGCACAGAGGATGTGTTCCAGATAGCCAAGTTTGTGCCTCGTGCTGTAGCAGGACTTGGTACTGTGTAAGAGTCACCCAGGTGGTACTGCTTTTGAAGGCATGAAGGCATCATGAAGAACAGCTAAGGCTTGGTACAGTGAGAGGCCATGGAAGGCCATTGGTGAAAGTGTACCCTCAGTTGTAATTGATGGCCCAGGACTGAAGGGGTCATGCAAAAGAGTTGAGGCTTGGAGATGCCAGTACTATGTGATGACCACCAAGGACAGCAGCAGCAGTGGAGTACAAGCAGCTGGAGCCTAGAAGACAAGGTGTGTGCTACAACAGGAAGAGCTGGAGAAGTGACCCAAGCCCTTGGAGGAGCCCAGAAGATCGTGAGTTGGATCCAGAGTTTGAGTTTTGCCTTTGATTGTGACTGTGCCCTGATATTTTTCCCTCTTGAAAGAAGGTATTTTAGTGGAGCCCACAGTTCAGAGACTTGAATTTTTAGATGATATTGGACATTTTAAAGGGATTGAACTTTTTTTTTTTTTTTTTGCTTTTTATTTTTTATTTCATGGTTTCTGTTACTCCAGGTAGGACATAACCTGAAAACAGGTGCAGGATTGCTTCAATTTTAATCTACACAATCCTGACTCTTTTTTTTCTTTTTTTTTATTTTATTTTCTATATTCTATGTTTACATTCCAAAGGCTTTCCCCTTTCCCAGTTCCCACCCACCATAGTTCCCATAGTTCCTCTCCCCCCCATCTGTTCCCCAATAATTCCCCCTCCCCCCTCGGTTTCTTTACTAAACTGGATGCAATCTTTACAGGCCCAGGTTCCTCTCCTTTCTTCTTCTTGGGAATCATTTGACTTGCTATTTGTGTCTTGAGTATTTAGGGCTTCTGGGCTCATTAATATCCACTTATCAGTGATTGCATTTCATGTGCATTCTTTTGTGATTGGGTTAATTCACTCAGGATGATATTTTCCAGGTCTAACCATTTACCTACAAATTGCATGAATTCATTATTTTTAATTGCTGAGTAGTATTCCATTGTATAAATATACCACATTTTCTGTATCCATTCTTCCTTTGAGGGATATTTGGGCTCCTTCCAATTTCTGGCTATTATAAACAAGGCTGCTATAAACATAGCGGAGCATGTGTCCTTATTGCATGCAGGGGAATCCTCTGGGTATATGCCCAGGAGTGGTATGCCAGGGTCCTCTGGAAGTAACATGCCCAATTTTCTGAGGAACCGCCAAACTGATTTCCAGAGCGGTTTTACCATTTTGCAATCCTGAACTTTTAATATGTAAAGACTGTGGGACTTTTTACATTATTGAGATCTTGGGGATGAATAAGAAAGTAAGGGTTGAGGCTTAATAGTGATATGTTGGTGTGTCAAGTTGACAAGGGGTCAATTGTACTGGCTAGTTTGGTGTGTCAACTTGACACAGGCTGGAGTTATCATAGGAAAAGGAGCTTCACTTGGGGAAATGCCTCTACGAGATCCAGCTTTGGGGCATTTTCTCAATTAGTGATCAAGTGAAGGAGGGCCCTTTGTGGGTGGTGCCATCTCTGGGCTGGTATTCTTGGGTTCTATAAGAGAGCAGGCTGAGCAAGCCAGGGGAGCAAGCCAGTAAGGAACATCCATCCCTCCATGGCCTCTGCATCAGCTCCTGCTTCTGACCTGCTTGAGTTCCAGTCCTGACTTCCTTTGGTAATGAACAGCTGTGTGGAAGTGTAAGCTCAATAAACCCTTTCCTCCCCAACTTGCTTCTTGGTCATGATGTTTGTGCAGGAATAGAAACCCTTACTAAGACATACTATATGGAATAAATATGTAGAGAGAGGGCATCCTTGTCTAGAACCTGATTTTAGTGGGATTGCTTGAAGTTTCTCTCCATTTAGTTTGATATTGGCAACTGTTTTCATGTATATTGCTTTTATTATATTTAGGTATGGACCTTGAGTTCCTGTTCTTTCCAAGACCTTTAACATGAAAGGATGCTGAATTTTGTCAAATGCTTTTTCAGCATCTAATGAAATTACCATGTGTTTTTTTTTCTTTGTGTTTCTTTATGTAGTGGATTACATTGATGGATTTCCATATATTGGACCATCCCTGCATCCCTGGTATGAAGCCGACTTGATCATGGTGAATGGTTATTTTGATGTGTTCTTGGACTCGGCTGGCAAGAATTTTATTGAGTATTTTTGTACTGACATTCATAAGGGAAATTTGTCTAAAGTTCTCTTTTTTGGATCTTTGTGTCATTTTGGTATCAGTGAAATTGTGGCTTCATAGAATGAATTGGTTATGTTCCTCCTGTTTCTATTTTGTTGAGAATAGGCTTTTGTAGTAGGATCTGATAATTTTTTTTAATTTCCTCAGTTTCTATTATTTCTCCCTTTTTGTTTCTGATTTAGTTAATTTGGATACTGTCTCTGTGCCCTCTTGTTAGTCTGGCTAACCGTTTATCTATCTAGATTTTCTCAAAGAACCAGCTCATGGATTTGTTGATTCATTGTATAGTTCTTTTGTTTCAACTTGGTTGATTCCAACACTGAGTTTGATGATTTCCTGCCTTCTGCTCCCTTTGGGTGTATTAGCTTCTTTCTGTTCTAAAGCTTTCAGGTGTGCTGTTAAGCTCCTAGTGTATGCTCTCTCCAGCTTGTTTTGGAGGCACTCAGAGCTATGAGTTTTCCTCTTAGCCCTACTTTCATTGTGTCCCATAAATTTGGGTATGTTGTGCCTTCATTTTCATTAAATTCTAAAAAGGTTTTGATTTCTTTTCTTATTTTTCTTTGACCAAGGTATCATTGAGTATAGCATTGTTTAGTTCCCATGTGTATGTGTGCTTTTTGTTTTTTGTTTGTTTGTTTGTTTGTTTGTTTTTGCTATTGAAGACCACCCTTACTCCATAGTGATCTGATAGGAGGCATGTAATTAATTTGATCTTCTTATATTTGTTGAGGTCTGTTTTATGACCAATTATATGGTAAATTTTGGAGAAGGTACCATGAGAAGAAGGTGAATTCTTTTGTTTTAGGATGAAATGTTATATAGATATCTATTAAATCCATTTGGTCCAAAACTTCTGTTAGTTTCAATGTGTCTCTGTTTTGGTTGTGTTTTTCTGATCTTTCCACGGAAGAGAGTGGGGTGTTTAAGTCACCTACAATTATTGTGTGAGGAGTGATATGTGCTTTAAGCTTTAGTAAGGTTACCTTTACGAATGTGGGTGCCCTTGTAGTTGGGGCATAGATGTACAAAATTGAGAGTTCTTTCTGGTACTTTTTCTTTTGATGAGTATAAAGTATCCTTCTTTGTCTTTTTTGATGACTTTTGGTTGAAAGGTTATTTTATTGGATATTAGAATGGGTACTCCAGCTTATTTCCTGGGACCATTTGCTTGCAAAACTGGTTTCCAGCTTTTTACTCTGAGGCAGTGTTTGTCTTTGACACTGAGAAGTGATTCCTGTATGCAGAAAATGTTTGGTCTTGTTTAAGAAACCAATCTATTAGTCTATGTCTTTTTATTGGGGAATTGAGTCCATTGATGTTAAGAAATATTAAAGAATATTGATTGTTGCTTCCTGATATTTTTGGACATAATTTTTATATTTGTTTGTTTCTTTTGGTTTGTTGAAAGAAGATTAATTTCTTGCATTTTCTTGTGTGTAGTTTCCCTCCTTTTGTTGGTGCTTTCCATTCATTATCCTTTGAAGGGGTGTATTTGTGGAGAGATACTGTGTAAATTTGTTTTTGTCATGAAACACCTTGGTTTTTCCATCTATGGTAATTGAGAGATTTGTAGGACATAGCAGTCTGGGTTGGCATTTGTGTTTTCTTAGGGTCTTCTTGACATTTGTCCATGATCTTCTGGTTTTCACAGTCTCTGGTGAGAAGTCCAGTGTCATTCTGATAGGTCTACCTTTATATATTACTTGACCTTTTTCCCTTAGTGCTATTAATATTCTTTCTTTGTTTAGTAAATTTGGTGTTTTAATTATTATGGGACAGGAATAATTCCTTTTCTGGTCAAATCTATGGAGTTCAGTAGGCTTCTTGTATGTTCATGGGCAACTCTTTAGGTTAGGGATGTTTGATTCTATAATTCTGTTGAAGACATTTAGTGGCCCTTTAAGTTGGAGATCTTTGCTCTCTTCTATATCTATAATCCTTAGGTTTGGTCTACTCATTTTGTCCTGGATTTCCTGGATGTTTTTGACCAGCAGCTTTTTGCATTTTTCATTTTCTTTGACTGTTGTATCACTTCTTGTATCTTCTGCATCTGAGATTCTCTTTTCTATCTCTTGTGTTCTGTTGTTGATATTTGGATCCATGACTCCTGATTTCTTTCCTAGGTTTTCTATATGCCAAATTGTCTTCCTTTGTAATTTCATTATTGTTTCTACCTCCTTCTTTAGATCCTGAATGGCTTTGTGTAATTCCTTCACCTGTTTTGTTATTTTCCCTTAGTTCTTCAAGGGCTTATCCCTGTTTACTCATGTTCTCCTGTATTTCTTTAAGGGACTTATTTATGTCCTTCTTGAAGCTCTCCATGATGCCCTCCATCAGCATATGATCTGTGATTTTAAATCCAAATCTTGCTTTCCTGGTATGTTGGGATATACAAGACTTGCTCTTGTGTGAGAATTGGGTTTGGATGGTGCCATATTGCCTTGATTTCTGTTAGCAACTTTCCTACATTTTCTTTTTGCCATCTCATTATCTCTGGTGTTAGTTGGTCTTGTTGCCACTGGCTCGTGCTTGCTCCTCATTTGTGCCTTCAGGCCTATCTCAGCCACCTTGGGTGACCTGCTTTTCCCTGGCACTAATTGCTGTGGTGCTTCCTGGTTGTAGGTGGAGTCCTGGTGGGTTGTGTCCCAGGTGATCCTCTATTATGGTGATCCCTGCGTACCAATCTGTTACCAGTCACAGGAGCAAAAATGGCAGTCATGATCTACTCTCTTGTAGTTGTAATTTGGTATGTAGCTCTGTGTCCCCAATAAACTCTGGATGCAGGCTGTGCTGGCTGTTTTCTCCACACTGGCTGCTTGGTGTATAGCTGGCTTCCTATGTTGCTTGGAGATCGTGTGCTGCCGTATGTTCTAGATCTGGAGGCAGAACCTGAAAGCTTTTGCCAGGGGTTTCTGGGCAGTATCCTCCAATTTGCAGGGCCGGTTTCACCTGTTCAGGCTGCTTCCTCCATGCTGGCTACTGGGTGATATATGGCTTCCTGCACTACGTGGAGATGGTGTGCTCAAAGGCAAATGCTAGCTGGCAATCAAATATGATTTCTTCATTCATCCAGCTGCCCTTTTAATGGGTACATGAGAACTGCTAGGTCAGAAGAAGAAAAGTCACAAGTTAAGAGGGAATCACCAATTTCTGTAGACTAGAGTCTTCAGGAACCATGGAATTTCTTAAAACCTAAAACTAGAACATAAAAAGAACAGAATTTTATTGATGTTTGATGTGTAACCAATGCATTCTGAATTAATATTGGATACAGATAGTTGCCCAATTTTTATATAGCTGGACTATTCATAATAGTCAGGAAGGAGAACTACAACAAATGTTTATCCCCAGTCCTATAAATGAAGCTAATGTGCCATGATTAGGCAGTATAATTTGATGGGGCCATACAGAAAAATAAATAATTATACATTTGCTTGTAAATTGATGTAACTGATATCATTATGTTAAATGAAATAAGCCATGTTTAGAAAGATGATACCACACATTTCATTGTACATACAAACCTTGGATTAAAAATATGTACATAGTATGTGTGTGTGTGTGTGTGTGTGTGTGTGTGTGTGCATGTCTAAGTTATGGAACTAGAGATGGGATTCTGTTAGGAAAATAGATTTTATGATAGAGGGAAAATGATATTGAATGAAATAGCTAATCAGAAAAATGTTAACTTTGGGCAGAAATTAATTGGCTGGAAATGAGTGATGCGCTGCAGTGTGGAAAAGAGTAAGAACAACACACAGTAGCACATGTGTGTAAAAGATCCATGAGGACACCTGTGTCATTGCCTACTCATCTCAATATACAAGGAAAATGAGCACTCAACAAGACAAATACACAGAACAGGGTAAAATATACCAGTGAGAAAATAAATTTAACAGGAAAAGTATATACCATAGAAAACTCAGATTTCTTTGAAACAAGCAAATAAAGATATACTAATATAAGTGACTTTGAGGGGGCAGAGTGGGAAAAGGATAAATAATCAGGGTACATCAGACTTTTAGTACATTGTAATTATTTTACATTCATAGCAATACATATATTTTTATATTTGATAAAAGCCACAATGTGCATAACCTTGAGGAGACACTATGAATAAAAATGTGACATTTTAGGCTCACTGATTATAAGAAATATTTCTGTTAGGAATAAATTCCTTTGGGAATCTGTTTAAGAAAACTGAAAATCTCCTGTGAACTTTCCAAGGAGCACAGAGTAAAGTTTCTTCCTACAAGGTGGCCTTTCAAAAAAATGCATCATGTCTCATAAGTAAATGCATGTAAAAGCAGGAGCATGAAGGAAATATTACCTGACTTGTTCATATTATCTCCATTAATAAAGTAAAGGACTGGGAGAAATATACTTGCCTCATTTATATAAGCAAAAGTATCATTTATATGATATTACAAAAAGTATATTCCCTCATTAGACTTGAATTTTTATTATATTTTTCTATTTATTATATTATCTTTTATTTGTAACTTTGACATTTCCCCTTTCCTTTGATCCAAATGAGTTAACCTCACTGGATGGGGCAGGTCAACAGATGCTCATAGTAGTAGAGGCTGTGTAGGTAGGGTAATGAAACAGAAATTATGTACTAACATATTTTCCACTATTATTATTATTATTATTATTATTATTATTATTATTATTATTATATCTTGTTTAAACTCCAGCTCTTGTCTCCTCCAGGTCTACACTCCAACAGTTCCTCAACCCATTCCTCTCTTCTATCTCAAACAGGTTGTCTCCACACTCCCTCATACACCCACATCTCTAGAATTCCTCACTTCCTGGGGCCTCAAGTATCTCAAGGCTTAGATACTTGGCTCTTCTCTCACTGAGGCCAGACCAGGCAGTTCTCTTCTGTTTATGTGTCAGGGCCCTCATATCAGCTAGTGTAAGCTTCCTGGTGCGTTGCTCAATGTCTGAGAGATCTCAGGGGTCCAAGTTAGTTGAAACTGAAGGTATTTCTATAGGATCACCTTCCTCTTCAACTTCTTCTAGCTTTTCCCTAGTTCAACCACAGGGGTCCCCAGGTTCTGTGTAAGCACCTGCATCTCTTTCAGCTGCTTGTTGGTCCTCTCAACAGGCAGATATGCTAGGCTCCTATCTGGAAGCACACCACATTATCAGTAATAGTATCAGGTTTTAGAATCAACATTTTGGCTTGTCACTTAGCCACCATTCCATCAATCTCCTCCATATTTGTCCCTAATGTTCTTTTAAACAAGAACAATTCTATGTCTGGTTTTTTTACTGTGGGATGGCAACCTCATACCTCTACTTGATGTCATGTCTTTCTACTGGAGATGAACTCTCCAAGTTCCTTCTCCCCACTTCAGGGCATGCCATCTAAGGCCCCTCCCTTTGAGTCTTGAGTATCTCTCACCTCACTGGTCTCTGGTACATGCTAGAGTTTCCCCCACATCTTACCTCCCAAACTTGCATGTTTCCATTCTTTCTGATGGCCCTCAGGCATCACTCCTCTTTCCTCCTCCCGATACCTGATCATCTTCCCCTTTTCCTCTCCCTGTCCTCTCTTACACCCAGATCTCTGCCTCAATCTCCTCCCTGTGATTGCTTTCTTTACTCTCCCAAGTGGGATTGAGACATCCTCACTTGAGAGCTTCATTTTATTAAACTTTTAGAGTTACATGTATTTTATCCTGCAAATTATGTACTTTTATGGATAATATCCACTTATTAGTAAGTACATTGCATTCATGTCCTTTTGAATCTGAGTTACCTCACTAAGAATATTTTGTAGTTTTGTCTATTTGCCTGCAAAACTAATGATGTCTCCATTCTTAATAACTCAGTAGTATTCCACAGTGCAAATGAACCACATTTTCTTTTTTTTATTATTTTTACATTTTCTTTTTCATTAGATAATTTGTTATCCCGTTCCCTGGTTTTCCATCCACAAGCCCCTATGCCATCCCCTCTCCCCCTTCTCAGCAACAGATCCCCTCCTGCTTCCTTGCCCTTGCATTCCCCTATACTGAGGCGTCTAGCCTTCTCAAATGAAGGGCCTCTCCTTCATTTGATGTCCAACAAGGCTGTCCTCTGCTACATATGCAGCTGGAGCCATGAGTCCCTCCATGTGTACTCTTTGATTGGTGGTTTAGTCCCTGGGGGCTACTGGTTAGTTCACATTGTTATACCTCCTATGGGGCTGCAAGCTTCTTCAGCTCCTTGGGTCCTTTCTCTATCTCCTCCATTGGGGACCTTGTGCTCAGTCCAATGCTTGACTGAGAGCATCCACTGCTATATTTGTCAGGTACTGGCAGAGCCTCTCAGGAGACAACTATAACAACTCATATACCAAATGAAGCTCATGAGGAAGGAAAACCAATGTATGGATAGTGTGGTCCTTCTTAGAAGGGGGAACAAAATAGCAATGGGAGGAGATATGGAGACAAATTGTGGAGCAGAGATTGTAGGAAAGATCATCCAGAGACTGCCCAACCTGGGGACCTATCCATATACAGTCACCAAACCCAAGCACTATTGTGGATGCCAACAAGCACTTGCTGAGAGAAGTCTGAAATAGCTGTCTCCTGAGACCACATTTTCTATATCCATTTTTCCATTGTGGAACATCTCAGTTGTTTCCAGCTTCTGACTATCACAAACAAGGCCACTAGAAACAAAGCAGAACATGTGCCCTCGTGTCATGGAACATATTTTGTATATATTTCCAAGAGTCATATAGCTGAGTCTTCATGTAGATCTATTCCAATTTTCAAAGGAAAGTCCAGCTTGATTTCCAGAGTGTTTGTACCAATGTGTAATCACACAAACAGTGAAGGAGTATCCTCTTTCTCCACATTCTTGCCAACATGGGCTGGCACCTGAGTTTTTTATCTTAGCCATTCTTATTGGAAGATGGTTAAATATTTGTCTTTTTGATTTGCAATTCCTTGATCAGAAAGGACCTTGAACTTTTCTCTAAGTGCTTCTCAGTCATTTGAAATTCCTCTGTTGTGAATTCTTTGTTTAGTTCTATACCTCATTTTTTGATTGGGTTTTTTTGCATTTTGAATGTTACATTCTTGAGTCCTTAATTATTTTAATATTAACTCTGTCTCAGGTATGGAGTTAGTGTTGTTTTATTCCCAATTTGTAGGTTTCCCTTTTATCTTATTTAGTATGCCCTTTTTCTTACAGAAGCTTTTCAGCTTCATGAGATCCCATTTATCAATTCTGGACCTTAGAGGCTGAGCCTTTGGAGTTCTGTTTATAAGTTCCCTTTATCCCAGGTCAATTAATGTTTGATACTCTTTTCCAGTTTCTCTTCTACTAAACTCAGTGAATCCAATTTTGTGTTGAGGTCCTTTATCCATTTGGACTTGAGCTTTTTGCATTCTGACAAATATGAATCTATTTTCATTTTTCTGCATACCAACTGCCAGATAGACCAGCACAACTTTTTAAAGATGCTTTCCTTTTTCCATTGTATATATTTGGCTTCTTGGTCAAATTAGGGGTCCTTAAGTATTTGGTATTATTTCTGGGTCTTTAATTCTTTTCCATTCATCAACCTGTCTGTTTCTGTGCCAATAACATTCAGCTTTTATCATTTTTCTTCTATAGTATAAAATGAGGTCAGTGATGGTAATTCCCCAGATGTTCATTTATTGTTAAGAATTGTTTTCGATATCCTATGTTTTATGTTTTCCCATAATAGACTGACAATTGCTCTTTCCATTTTATAGGAATTTTAATTGGGATTTCATTGAATCTATATATTATTTTTTGTAGGATGGCCGTTTTCATTATGTTAATACTATCAATCCATGTACATAGGAGTTATCCATTTTTGAGGTCTTCTTAGATTTCTTTCTTAAGAGACTTGAAGTTCTTGTCATACAGATCATTCACTTGTTAAGTTTGAGTTGGCCGAAGATATTTCACAATATCTGTGATTATTGTAAAAGGTGTTGTTTTACTACTTTCTTTCCTACTTTTTTCTTTATCATGTGTATGAAAGAAGGCTACTGATTTATTGGAGTTACGTTTATATCCAGCCACTTTACTGAAGTTGTTTTTCAGCTGGAGAAACTCTCTGATAGAATTTTTTTGGTTGCTTATATATACTACCATACCATTTGCAAATAGTAATACCTTGAATTCTTCTTTGCCAATTAGTGTTCCCTTGAGCTCCTATTGTTGTCTTATTGTTCTAGCTAAAACTTTGAGTACTATATTGAATAGATAAGGGAGAGTGGTTATCCTTATCTTCTCCCTGATTTTAGTGGGATTGCTTCAAGTATCTCACCCTTTGCTTTGATATTGGCTGTTGGTTTGCTATATATTGCTTTTATTATGTTTAGGTATGGGCCTCGAATACTTTTAACATGAAGTGGTGTTATATTTTCTCAAAGGATTTGTTTGATTGTATTTTCCTGTATTTCTTTCAGTGAACTATTTATATTCTCCTGAAGGTACACTATCTTCATGAGATAGAATTTTAGGTCAGCATCTTGGTTTTCCAGCATCTTGGTTTATCCAGTGCTTGATGTGATGAGAGAACTGGGTTTTGAAGATTCCAAAGTATATTGGATTCTGTTACTTATGGTCTTGTGCTTGTCTGGGTGTCTGTCTGGAGCCTTCCTCCTGTTTTCTTTGGTTGCTGCAGGTCTTCTGGCAGTGCTGTGGCCTGTAGGAGTTCTCCTGGGAGGACATCAGACTGTGGGCTCCTCAGAGGAAAAGACAAGATGATGAAATGTTGCCGTTGCCCTATCTGCAGCAGACCTCCTGGGAGGCCTTCAGACTTTGGGTCTTCAGAAGAATATTCAAGCTCTTGCCCTGTGCTTAGCTGTTTTCCAGGGAGGCCTTCAAACTGTGGGATCTGTTGTCCTATGCACAGCAATTCTCCTGGGAGGCCTTAAGACTGTTGAGTCTTCAGAGGGGCAGACAAGTTGGTAATCTGCCCTGGCTGGAAGGCACAGGCCAGTAAAGCAGCTGAGTTTGTGGGGGAGTGGGGATTGCTAGGAAGGATTGGTGTGGGTCCTGAGTTCTTTCTGCTCCTTGCTTTCCTAACTACTGTGGTTGTTTGGGAATTTTCCTTACCTGTTGCCCTGCATGCAGCTTATCTTCCAGGAGGCCTTCAGACTGTGGAGTAGATGCTGTCAGCCAGCCATTGGACTGGGCACAGGTTACCCAATGGAGGAGCTAGAGAAAGGACCCAAGGAGCTGAAGGGGTTTGCAGCCCCATAAGAGGAACAACAATATGAACCAACTAATACCCACAGAACTCCCTGGGACTAAACCATCAACCAAGGAGTACACATGGAGGGACCCATGTCTCCAGCAGCATATATAGCAGAGGATGGTCTTTGGTCTTGTGAAGACTTGATGGCACAGTGTAGGGGAATTCAAGGACAGGGAAGCAGGAGTGGGTGGGTTGGTGAGCAGGGGGAGGGGTGATGGAATAAAGGGTCTTAGGAGGGGAAATGAGGAAAGAGGATAAGATTTAACATGTAAATATTGAAAATACCTAATAAAAAATAAATATTTTTTAACATAAGTGTATATTTTATAAGCTTCTACCATAGTAGGTGTGCATATAGCTTTTCAAAAGGAATTTAGTGTTAGTTGTCCCATCAATATTTTCTTCTATAATCTATCTCCACATTTACTTCCCACATTTTACAAAATATAATACATTTGCACTTTAAAAATTGATCTCTTTAATCATAAACTTCTTTTTTTTATACCTTGCATTGAAAATTAACTCATGGAAACATAGCTTTATATTGTAGGTGGAATAATTGATTTCAATTAGTAAAAGGTTTTTGTATTCACATTTGGAAATTAAGGTAAACATTCCCTTGTAGAAAATTCATTTGTACTTCAAATATGAATTTAAAGTATATGTGACTCATCTTCTGAATTAGCAATAAAATGTTACATACAGTTTCTAAAATAGGCATCTTCATTATATTGTTTTGATATTGTTTTCTCACTCCAGAGTTTCACAGCACAGTAGGGTAAAATTAGTATCAGTTATGATTTTGTAAGGATTTTGTGAAAATTTAACCTTTAAAGTACAAAAGGTCCTACTAACAATATTTAGCTTTAATTTTTTTCCTATTTTATACATATTAATTTCTTATATTTATCCTAGTGATAGCAGTGTATGTAAAATGTAGGAACTTTCATACATACAATAAACATGCATGTATTGCATGAAAATGTTAGCAACACTTTTGATCAATCACAATTACTTTAAATTAAATTTAATTTATTTTAAAGATTAAATTATCATTATATTTCAGCAAGGTAAAACTACTTTGCACTCCCTCAGAACCCTGCAGAACCTTGATGTAGACTCAGTTTTTCCTCTTTCCTACTGAATTTTTGGATGGATCCTATCAAAATTCTCCATTATCCCATACCTATTTCTTTCTTATAGATCCCCAGAAGCACTTCCTACCTCAGACCCCAATGTTTACAACTGGTAGAGACAGAGATAAGTGATTCCTACTATCCTTCCTGTACTGCCTCATTACTTTCTCCTCTCACAATAAGCTTTCTGACAATCTGTTTACACTTGACTTTCTTCCCACCTCAACTTCATTCACTAGAGACTTCAACTGCTGATAGAAACAAAGGATTTACTTATCCATTTCTCTCTCATGCCTCTCTCTTTTTCCCTCCCTTCTCCTCACCTCTTCTCCCCTCTTCTTTTTTCTCCTCACCTCTCCAGATAGTTCTTTGCTTTACAATGCACACTCTACTTGCAAAATACCCTTTTCTTAGCATAACTTTAAATTCATGAGATCCCAACCTTTTGATTTAGCTCTTCCCTTAAGCCCTCCTTAGCCATTTCACTTAGCCCTCTCTATTTAATTTTGCTATACATCAGTCTAAAGAAGGACCCTCTACTAGGCAACCCACCATGAACACCATGCATTTCTGAGACCCAGAGCAGGGAACAGGATCTGAAGAACAGAGCACCCACCCAACAAAAACAAGACCATATTTCACCACCTCTAATCATCCCAATCATCAATAGCCAGAGCAACAAACATCCAGCATAGCATAATCACACTGCCATAATAGGTAAGGAGAAATGCAACCTAGCTGGAGCTCAAAAACAGGAGCTTCAAATTAACACCTGTGAATATATTCAAGGACCTTAGTGAAGATGTGAATAAATCCCATATTGGGCAATGAAACAAAATGAACCAGTCCCAGAGTCAA